>CM038110.1:36525132-37074430 GCA_001642375.2 Mentha longifolia
ACTACATGTTTGCATGATTAGGAGATGATCTTAGGCCATCATTGCATAGCCCATTTTCCCTAAACACTAACATCTCTTTCATTACCATTGTCGTCCCATTTTGAGCCTTGAATATAGCATTTTCTTCTTGAACCGGACGATAGGGGGTGAAGGATGGTTAAGGGAATCTTGGTGAAATTTGAAAATTCATGAAAAATATTGGGTGATGGTGAAAGGTCTTGAGATTGGTTTTGAGTTGAAAGAACACCCCTATAAGCTCAATGTTAGAAAAAAAAAAAAAAGAATAAAAACAAAGTTCTTATTGAAAAATAAAAAATAAAAAAATAAAAAAAATAAAAATAAAGTAACAACAAAGTTCTTATAAGAAAAAGTGAAGAATAAGAGCATAAAGGAGTGTTTCTTTAGATTTGGTAGAAGCTTGGGATTCATTTGACTAAAAAGGGGTTGGATGAGGTGGAAGATGAAGAAATTCATACTTAGAAGGTGAAGAAAGGAGGTAAGGGTACTTCAATGCAAATTTAAGTCACTTAGCCTAAAATTCCCTACCTTAACCAATGTCCCTACATTACAAGCTTAAGAAAGACCTTTTTTATCTTAATTTGTGCATGCATTGTAGTATTGGAAACTTGAGTTGATAGGCAAGCTTATGGTTTAAGATGTGTATTGCATGATTTCGATGAGTGCTTATCTTCTCTATATATTGAGAGATCGAGTGATACACATGTTCCGTGTGAGATCTAGAGTTGAAAGTGTTGGAGTGATTGAATTCTAAGTTAGAAGAGTGAGTGATTTTATGAAAGCTTGGCTTGACTTGAGAATTTTCTTGAACAAAAATGGTTTTTGAGGTGATATGAGACATCGAGGAACTCAAAATGCACAGTCCATACGTGTTAAGTGTTTTGATTGTTCGTTTTATTGTTCGGGACGAACAATGGCTTAAGTTTGGGGGAGTGATCAACACGTATTTTATGTGCATGTCGAGTGTGCTTTTCATGTGTTTGAGTCTCGATTTAGGTGCTTAAATGTTAGAAATGCTACGGTTTTTAAACTTATAGCATACTTTGTGTTTTTCTCATTTTCTCTCGGTTTTTTATACATTTTTGTAAAAAATTGGAAAGAACATTCATGTGGCTAAGGATCGAAGGCTGGGAACGAGGGAGAATCGAGCTCAATTAGAGTTAAACTTGTGTTTTTAAATGTGGAATTTCAAGTTATATAGTTAGGGTTTCACTAGTTTGATTTCATTTATGTTTTCCTTGTTATCTCTAGTCTCTTTATGCTTTTTTCAGGAATAATAGAGAACTCATTTGGCCAATTTGATCATTTCATATCAAAGAGGGGTTCGTTAGGAGTCCATAGCAAAAAGCGGATCGAGAATCGGAGTTCGGATGAGAGAGAACGAGCGAAAATGGCAAAGTTGCGCAAGGAGAAATGCTGACGGCGACCTGTCAGACCGCCGGCGACCTGTCAGACCGCCGGCGACCTGCCAGGCCGCCGTGGAGGACAGAGAGGATGGCGGTCTGGGCCGGCAACCTCCCAGACCGCCGGTTGGCCGCCCCACTTCGTCCAAACTCGCCCCGGTTCGTCCCACTTCACCCCGATTCTTCCCAACTCGACCCAAACTCAATTTTCTATGTATTTAACCCCTAAATTCAACCCTATTTGTGGATCTTTTGCATATTTTAATATTTTAGAACCCTAGAAATATTTACCTCTTTCCTTTTTAGTAAATTCAAGATTGTTGGAGCTTTACTTTGTGGATTCAAGATTCAAGACCATTTTCTTCTTCCTTACTAAATTCTCTATCTTTTAAGCATGATTTCATTTACTTGTTATGGTTTAATTCCTTCAATTATGTCTAGCTAAATTTTCTTTTGGCACTAGGTTTTTGGATTTTGTTGTTGGATTTACCTTCTAATTCATATGTCTTGTGGTTTGGGACTTAATTTTATTGCATGATTGATTGGCCATCATTGAGTGCATACAAGGTGTTTGGTTAAATGCTTAGTAGGCTTTAATTCATAGCACTTAGCATCAAATCACAACATATTAGTAATTCTTGCTAATAGGAGATTCTAGATATTACTTGTGCCATTAGGAGTTAATCCATGCGTCTTGAGTCCTAGTCGGAGATAGATGTCATAGGTTAATCTACTTACATTGATTGCTTTGAGAAAAGAATTAGTGTATACAATATATAGAACTCTCATATGAATTAGATTAAAATGGTTAATCCTAACAAATCCTAAAACCTAGGTCTCTTGTGATTATCGGATTATATTTGGAACCAAGTTTTCTACTATTGTTTGTTAACTCTTGCTATTAGTTGTTATCTAGTTTGTTGCTTTTCAATTACATTGCTTGATAGAATTAAGAAAACACAAAAACATGTCACTTGTAAGCTTGGATAGTAGTTTTAGTAGCTAGATTACTACTTGAAACTTTTACGCCATTGCATTCCCTGTGGATTCGACTCGATTATACACATCGATTATCATTGCATCTCACTCACCCCTAAAGTGAGGGCGGATCATTAACTCAAGTGCATTTGAGGGAGGTGCCGATGATTGATTCAAAAAGTGGCAATATTTTTTTTAAAAAATTTCAAGTTTAAAGTCGAGCATGATTAGGCCACTTCACTTGAATGGCTTGAATGATTGATCTTAGGCACTTAGACTCTAGGCAAAAAGTTTGGGAGGATTTTGAGCCTAAAAACTATGCATCTTCCATAGTTAATATCCTTTCATGTGAGCTTGGTCATGCACATTTTATTTGCTAGAAATTGCCTTGATACTCATGTTAGAAGTGCTACATGTGTGTGTATAGTTAGGAGATGATTTTAGGCCATTATTTTGTAGCCCATAATCCCTAAACACTAACATATCTATCATAACCCTTGTTGTCCCATTTTGAGCCTTAATAAGCTTTTCATTCTAAAACCGGATGATAGGGGGTAAAGGATGGTTAAGGGAACCATGTTGGTAGTTGAAAATTCATTGGAAATGGTGGGTGATAATGAAGGGCCTTGAGATTTGTGTTGCATTGAAAGAACATTCCTATAAGCTCAAACTTAGAAAAGAAAATGAGTAAGAACAAAGTTCTTACAAGAAAAAAAAAAAAAAAAAAAAAAAAAAAAAAGAATAAGAGCATAAAGGAGTGTGTCTTTTGATTCGATGAAATTTGGTAGAGGCTTGGGTGTACAATTAATAAAAGGGGTTGGATAAGGTAGAAGATGACGCAATTCAAATTTAGAAAGGAGAAGAAATGAGGTGAAGGAACTTAGATGAAAATTTAAGTCACTTAGTCTAAAATTCCCTACCTTAACCAATGTCCCTACATTACAAGCTTAAGAAAGACCCATTTGATCCTAATTTGTGCACACATTGTAGTATTAGAAACTTGAGTCGATAGGCAAGCTTATGGTAAAAGTTGTGTATTGCATGATTTCGATGAGTGATTACCCTTTTCTTTATATTGAGTGATCGAGTGATACACACTCTTCTTGTGAGGTCTAGGGTTGAATGTGCCTAAGTGATTGAGTTCTAAGTTAGGATAGTGAGTGATTCTATGAATGCTTGCCTTGCCTTGATAATTTCTTGGAAATAAATGGTTTTTGAAGTGGTATGAGGCATCAATGAACTCAAAATGCACACTCCATACGTGTTAAATGATTTGATTGTTTGTTCCATTATTCGGGACGAACAATGGCTTAAGTTTGGGGGAGTGATTAACACGTATTTTATGTGCATGATGAGTGTATTCCATATATGTTTGAAGCTCGATTTATGTGTTTAAATGTTAGAATTGCTAGGGTTTTCAACTTGTAGCATATTCTACTTTTCTCATTTTCTTTCAGTTTTCGATCTATTTTTGTAGGAATTTGAAAGAGCATTCAAGTAGCCAAGGATCGAGGGCCGGAAACGAGGAAGAAACAAGCTTAAGAAAGTGGAAATTCGAGTTGGAAAGCCGGTTCGGTTGAAGGAGAGAAGAAAACCGGAAGAAGGAAGAAAGAAGGAGTTGACCGGAAGAAGAAGGAAGACCGGCGGTCTGCCAGACCGCCGAAAACCACCACCTGACCGCCATTTCACCGTCCAACTTCAGGATTTCCGGCGGCCTGGCCCGGCGGTTTGCCAGACCGCCGGTGGTATGCCCATACCGCCAAGTTGCCACCCCCTCCTCACTTAAGGAACCGAGTTGGCTCGACCAACTCGGCTCAACTCATCCTAAACCTCATTTTTAATGTATTTAACCCCTAAATCTTTCCAAATTGGGTATTCTTATCCTTAGAACATAACCTAGAACCCTAATTACATTTCTCTTTTGCTACTTTGGTATTTTGATCATTTGATGTGGATTTAGCTTGAAGACTTAAAGATTCTTCCATTATTTTGTTCCATTTCTTATTTCTTATCTATTGATCATGCTTTTATTCATTTTCTATAGTTTAATTGTTCTAATTATGTCTAGCTAAGCTTCTTTTGGTTTCAAATATATGAAGACATGAGTTAGATTCATAGGTTTTTGGGTATTGTAGTTGGATTTACCTTCTATTTCATGGGTCTTGTGATTTGGGTCTTGAATTATATTGCATGATTGATTGACCATCATTGAGTGCATATAAGGTGTTTGGTTAAATGCTTAGTAGTCTTTAATTCATAGCACTTAGCATCAAATCACAACATATTAGAAATTCATGCTAATAGGAGATTCTAGATATTAATTGTGCCATTAGGAGTTGATCTATGCATCTTGAGTCCTAGTCGGAGATAGATGTCATAGGTTAATCTACTTACATTGTTGCTTTGAGAAAAGAACTAATGTATATCCTATAGAGAACTCCCCCTTGATCTAGATTAAATTGGTTAATTCTTGCAAATCCCAAAGCTTATGTCTCTAGTGAATGTTGGATTATATTTGAAATCATACTTTCTCCTATTGATTTTACACTCATTTTTACTCCTTTGATAATTGTTTGTTATTTGAAGTTGTCATTTACTTTGATAATTAGTTTATAGAAAACCCAAAAACATGTTGATTGCAAGCTTGGATAGTGATTAGATAGCTAGGTTACAAATTGAAATTCTCACGTCATAACATTCCCTGTGGATTTGACTCGAATATACTATTTGATATTATTGCATTTCTCTACCTTAAAAGTAGAGCGATCAATTAACATATATTTCAATTAGTGTCAACAATATGTGACTTCACTTCAAAATTTGAATGGATACGGCTACTTGAGAAAATACTACTCTCATTAATCTATTTTTTAAATCTTTGAACATTGGACAGTTTCACGTTCAAAATTCAAATGAATATGACTACCCGAGAAAATGTTGTCCTTATTAACCTATTTTTCAATTATTGTAAATAATGGGCGGCTTGACATTCAAAACATATAAAACTAAATGAAAAATATTAATTGAATTTCATTAATCAATTTTATTTTC
The DNA here is from genome assembly GCA_001642375.2 of Mentha longifolia. Taxonomy (NCBI): domain Eukaryota; kingdom Viridiplantae; phylum Streptophyta; class Magnoliopsida; order Lamiales; family Lamiaceae; genus Mentha; species Mentha longifolia. The sequence continues at coordinate 36,530,583 of CM038110.1, forward strand.
TAATATAATTCAATTATAAAATAATATTTAAAGTTTTGAAATGTTTAATTCTATAATTTTATCTTATTAGTCAATTGATTGTTTTATTTTATTTATTGATCTCAAATCAATTTTTGAGAGATACTACTTCATCAATTGGAAAACTCAAATATAATGGAGTCATCTCAGTTTTATCCTAAATAAATATTTAAAGCACTTCACGTGAAGGGAAAATTATACTATTATTACTTATAGTTTGTTAGTTGAGTCGGGACATACAGATGCAAAAGTTTAATTATATGTATATGGGTGCTAAATCAATATTTGAGAAGATGACTTCATCAATAGGAAAACTCATATACTCCATGATGGAGTATCCTTAATCAATATTTAAAAGATTTAATGGACGACTTGATTTGAAAATGAGTAAAACTATCCGAGATATGTCAACTATCCTCAACAATCATCTAAATAACAAGCGAGTTGTCATTCTGTTTTTCAATTATATCGAATGGCAATCGACTTTACATTGAAATGAATATAACCGTGCGAAAAAAAAATCATACTTCCCATTGATATTAAAAGTACAACTACTTGAAAAATATTATCAATCGTCAATTTATTTCTATATTAAAATATGCAATTGACGGCTTAACATTCAAAACGAGTGTAACTACCCAATAAATGTCAGATCTCCTAATCTCTTTTTATATTACAATGATCAACATTACCCTAAAAAAAAATACAATGATCAGCATGATGCTTAACATTCAAAATGAGTAAAACTAATCGAGAAATGTCACACCTCATTGATCTATTTTTTTCATTTTTTTTCTAATTTAATTTAATGCTATTTATTTTTTGAATGGATTATAGCAAAACTATATTATTATTATTATTATTATTATTATTATTATTATTATTATTATTATTATTATTATTATTATTATGTGTCAATGCCCCAAAATAGCCATTTTAATAAGTAAAAATATTAAAATAGCCACTGATAAAGAAAATGTATAATAATAGCCTTTTTTTTTTTGCATTTGGTACCAAATATGCCCTTATAATTAATTTATTCTCTAATTAATAAAAAGAAGTGATTAACTAACGGAAGTCTAGGATTCTATGATGAATTGAAATGTGTATATATATATATATATATAATTTAATTTAATTTAATAATTATTTTCTAGGGTCACGCTTTATAATTATTTTTAGCATTTAATTATATATTTCAATAATTTTAATTTATAATATTTAATTTAATTAAATAATTATTTTTTAGGGTTCATCCATCCAATTAGGGTTTATTAGGGAATAAATTAATATAAGGGCATATTTGGTACCAAATACAAAAAAAAGCTATTATTATATATTTTCTTTAGGGTCAAAATTCTAAATAACCTTTTATAACTGCAGATGGAAGAAATACCCCTTTTGAAATAGTTATGTGATAAGTACCCCTTTTATTAAAATAAGGTATAAAATTGAGTAGTGGAGCCCATTTTTCACATGTCGGGCTTGGGAAATTGTGTTTTTCTGATAAATTTTGTAATTTAATGGTTGGAGTGTATGGATGGAATATATTTAGCAGACAAATAAAAAACCCTAAGCTTCCATCCTCAAACTGTATTCAAAAATTCATCTCCCACTGCCCAAAATTCATCTCCCACCACACCGCCGATAAAATTCATCTCCGACGAATCATCTTCCATCCTCTTCTTCCAACTTCTTACAAAATTTTGACTCATTCACCACCGCACCACCGTCGCCTGAAACTGCCCACCGCCCGCCGAAAATATTTTACACGGCTGCCGGCGGTGTGTACTTTGTTTGTTTCTTTTTTGACCTACCTTCTACCGCCGGCGGTGGGAATTCTCAAGCGACTGCGGCCGGCGATGGATCAGTGAAAATTGTTAATTTTTTAATTAGAATTAGGGTTTGTATTTTATTGTTCTGTTTAGTTTAATTTCTTAATTTTGGCATGCTTAATTATTTTGAGTTAATTAGGTTAATTATTTCGAATTAATTAGGTTAGTTTTAGTTGATTATTTCATAATTAATTGACTAATTGATAAATAAATTGTGATGTAGCTATATTCATATGCGCATATGCAGAGCAGAGAAGTATTTATTGATAATTAGCTAGACTAGTACTAGATAATGATATTGTTTACTAAACAATTAGATTAGTACTTGGTAATTAATTTTAGTACTTGTAACACAGCCAATTGCATTCAGGAAGTTCGGAACTAGGATAGGACTTGTTGGCGAATTGGTTTAATATATTTGTGATGTTTAATTAGATTAGTGATAGGATATGGCCTAACTACTAGGCCCAAGCATCAGGCCCAATACAATTGGGCCCCGACAGTTAAGCTCGGCCTACGCAGTTCGGCCCAACTCGAAATAAGAGACTTCTACACTCCTACATCGATTACAACTCAAGCTCTAAGAGAGATCTAGAAGCTCGGTGTTTATCCATAAAGGAGGAGATCAAGCCAAAGAGTCCAAATCCAAATAGGAGAAGACTTTGTATTATATTCAAACTCCATGTAATTACCTATAAATAGAGGCTTAGAATAGATTGAGGGGGGGAATGATCTTTGTAAAGCTACACGCATATTAGTAATAATAGCCATACTCTCTTTTGCTCCGTGGACGTAGATCTATTCCGATAGATCGAACCACGTAAATCTCATTGTGTCCTTCTATTTTCTGCTCTGTTAATTCTTTGTTTTCGTGCACAAATCATCCTTGAAAAGCAAGTTTCATCAATTAGATTTGAGATATTATTGATTTATTTAAGTAATTTGTAACATACGAGTCAGCGTCAATGGCCCCACATTATACATGCCTCGTGGAGATGATTAATAAAAAATTCATATTTATATTAAAATAGTATTAGGGGCATAAACAACATCTATATTAAAAAAGGGGTATAAATAACACACACTATTATAGAAAGGGTAATTTCAAGTATTAAGACTTTTCTTTATCAGTGACCATTTTAATCCTTTCAATTATTATTATTATTATTATTATTTAAAAATACAAATCAAGTGATTCTTGTCAAATTTCGACAGGAACCAAACTTGTATCATTTTCATCATAGTAAATTATTTGGGCGAACTTTTTTTTAAGGGGTAAATTTCTTTATATTTTTGTTACTATTTATGAAAAATTACCCTGAAAGCATATGATAAAGATCAAAGAGTGGGAAAAAAAATAATAATAATAAAATAAAATAAAATCACGTCGTTCCAAAAGATTGTGGGCCTTTTTGTTTTTGTAAGAAGTTTCACCGATTAGAGAAAAAGCAGAAGAACGTACCTTCTGATTCCATCTTCCTTTTTCTCTTTGCTACAACTTTTATTTTTACTCCATTGAATTTTGATATGGAAAACAGCAATGATTCACTCAACTAACTTCCCTCCTTTAATCATTTCACTTTCTCTCTTTTCTCCGATCATTTTTCAATTTCATTTCTAATTTATGAAGCAAAAAACTTGTAAAACTGCTAATTTTTCGCAGTATAAATTAAAACATTAATCCAAATTCTTCATTGAAAAAATATTATTATGACATCCTTTACAAATCTCATCATATTCACTTTTCAAATCTCATTTATTTTATCAGAAAATAATTGATTTCAAATAAAACAGAAGCAGAACAGTTCCCATTGACTTTTAACCTACATTCAATGTTTCCACCTTCCTTTGTTTTTTTTTTTTTTTTTTTTTACGAATTAATTTATTTTGTCTCAAAGAAAACTCAAATAAAACTAATCAATTTTTTCATGCAATTCCCGCTCTGTGCCTCACAAATGGACCGCCTCTTCTCCTTCCTCCTCCTCTCCACTTCTCTCCTCCACCCCTCCGCCGCCGATGACACGGCGGCGCTCGCCTCCTTCCGATCTCAGACCGACGTCCACGGCGCACTCCTCTCGAACTGGACTACTGCCACCTCCGCCTGCGCCGCCAATTGGGTCGGCGTTCAATGCACCAACCACCGCGTCACCGCCGTGTCCCTCCCCTTCCTCAACCTCCGCGGCCCCATCGCCGCCCTCTCATCCCTCGATCAGCTCCGCCTCCTCGACCTCCGCGGCAACCGCCTCAACGCCACCCTCGCTCCCCTCGCGCAGTGCCCCAACCTCAAGCTCGTCTACCTCTCCGGCAACGACTTCTCCGGCGAGATACCGCCTGAAATATCCTCCCTCCACCGCCTCCTCCGCCTGGACCTCTCCAGCAACAACCTCCGCGGCCGCATTCCCTCTCAACTCTCCAATCTCTCACGCTTACTCACTCTCCATCTCCAGAACAACGAACTCTCCGGCGAAATCCCTCAATTCCTCAATTCTCTTCCAAATCTCACGCAATTGAACTTATCAAATAATGAGCTCGTCGGAATTCTGCCGGAGAAAATGCTTTCCAAGTACGGCGCGAGCAGTTTCTCCGGCAACGAACGGCTGTGCGGGAGCAGTCCTCTCCCAAATTGCTCGTACACCGGCGGAGATCAAACAACCGTGCCGTCGTACCCGACATCTCTCCCTCCGCACGAAAAGCACCATAAAAGGCTGCGCAGAGGCGAGATCGTAGCTCTGGTGGCGACGAGCGCAGTTCTGGTACTGTTCGTGGCGTCGTTCGCCACCGTGTGCTGCTGCAAGGCCTCCGCCGACGACGGCTCGACGGTGGCGGGGAGCGACGGGAGGAAGAAAAGCAGCAGTTGCTCGAGCGAGAAGAAATGCGGCGGCGGAGATAGCGAGGGGAGTGAGAAGAGCAAGCTGGTGTTCTTCGACCGGAAGAAGCAGTTCGAGCTGGAGGATCTCCTCCGAGCATCGGCGGAGCTGATCGGAAAAGGAGGGTTGGGAACCGTGTACAGAGCAATCCTCGACGACGGCAGCACCGTGGCCGTGAAGAGGCTGAAAGACTCAAACCCCTGCACCAGAAAAGAATTCCAACAGTACATGGATCTCATCGGAAAGCTTCGACATCCAAATGTAGTCAAATTCAGAGCTTATTACTATGCCAGAGAAGAGAAGCTGCTCGTCTACGATTATCTCCCTAACGGCAACCTCCATTCTCTTCTTCATGGTATGGTATAACAATCATTCTTCAAACGTCGTCGTTTTCTTTCTCATATAGTACTGTACTGTATAATTAACTATCTTGTGTTTAATTTTTGATCGGAAAAAAAAAAAAAAAAAAAGGAAGCAGAGGGGCGGGAAGAATACCGTTGGATTGGACGACGAGGATCAGTTTGATCCTGGGCGCAGCTCGAGGGCTATCGAGAATCCATGAAGAATACGCAGCTTCTGGAATTCCTCATGGAAATATCAGATCATCCAACGTTTTACTAGACAAGAACGGTAACTCCTGCATCTCCGACTTCGGTTTGCCGTTGCTTCTCAACCCGGTTCACGCCATTGCCAGGCTGGGAGGCTACCGAGCGCCGGAGCAGGCCGAGACGGAGCGCCTCTCGCAGAAGGCCGATGTCTACAGCTTCGGGGTTTTGCTGCTTGAAGTGCTCACCGGGAAAGCGCCTTCGACGGAGGAGACTGATGACTTGCCGGAGTGGGTGAGGTCGGTGGTGAGGGACGAGTGGACGGCTGAGATATTCGACAAGGAGTTGCTGAGGTACAAGAACATCGAGGAGGAGCTGGTGTCTATGCTGCACGTGGCGATAGCGTGCGTGATGGCGGAGGCGGAGACGCGGCCGACCATGGTGGAAGTGGTGAGGATGATAGAGGAGATAAGGGTGGAGCAGTCGCCGTTGGGGGAGGATTACGACGAGTCGAGGAGTTCAATGTCTCCGTCGCTTGCCACCACTGAAGATGGACTGGTTTGAGTTTATTTATGCAGCTTCTCGTTGCAGATTGGCCTTTTTTTTTTCTTTTTCTTTTTTTTTTTTTTTGTTTGAGTTTATTTATGCAGCTTCTCGTTGCAGATTGGCCTTTTTTTTCTTTTTCTTTTTTTCTTTTTCTTTTTTTTCCTTATGGACGTTTAGTGGTGTTGTGTTCTTGCGTTAAAACTGGTATTGTTTAGAGAGTTGCCAAGTAAGTTTTCAATTTTCTTGAATTCTACTATTGTGAAAAGGTGATTATTTTTTTGAATAATCAATGTTCTGCTGCAATATCCATTAGAGAAGTTTCTTAGATAGTAATAGTGATATTGCTGATTATGTAATTCAAATCACAGGATCCATAAAATATCATAAAATGAGAACCTTACCTAGATTTTGTAAAATGTATTATGAGCAAACTTTACTCAATAATTTCTCATCAAAATTTTCCAAATTCTACACTATTGCACAAACAACTACAGTACATGTATTGGGCTCAAGTGGTATGCTCAAGTCCAAACTTTTATACATGAATGATATCCCTCACCAAATGTAGCATACAATATAAGTTATTAGATATTGGTGGGCATATCTTGAATTATAGAAGCCACATTCTTCATACCACATAATGTTAACTAACTGGACCTGTTTGATCTATAAGTGTACCCACCCTTTCTCCACATAACGCCCTCGATATATTTCCAGGCTCGTGAAGATTGAAAATACCCACTGCATAAAATATACATATAAGTCGAAGAGAACGATAGATAACCCATAAAGGAGAAATGAAGCAAGAATTATGAAAGCTAAATAGTCAAATATTATCCAATATCACCATTTTTTCAGTTTCTTGTCGACTTTAGCAAATTGTGTCGCAAGCTGTGGGGAAGTATACAAATCTATCCCCAGTTATAAATTTCTTGGGGTCCTACGCATTCAGCTTCCAGTTCCAGGAAATCTTTTTCAGGGATAGATTTGCATAGTTTCTTATAATTTAATGTTTGTATTTCTGAATGTAAATAGCTCAGGCAGAATTGAAAAAGAAATGGTGATAGTTTGGGATATATATATATATATATATATATATATATATATATACACACGAGTATTTAGCCGAGTTTGAAAATGTAAGTATTAGGACCTGGAATCCCATTTTCCTCGCAGAATGTGACAGCCATCATATCCATTGGAGATGCGCCCCTTGAAGCCAATTCTCTGAAGGAAATATGTTCTGCTGCTATGCTGTTATTTCTAGCATCACAAACATATACACCTTCCATATTCGTACCTTTCAAGACTGCATCAGCATGAACTGCACAGAATTAAGGTGTTTCATGATTTATAAGATATGGAGGAGAGTATGAAATAGAGGGTGTACAAAAGAAAGGTTGTGTATATATTTATACTCTCTGATGCTCGAAGGGCAGCAGCTGTATCAGTGGAAAAGAGAGAATTTCCTGTGCCACCAAATATTACAACTCTACCCTTTTCCAGATGTCGAATTGCTCGTTGCCTGCTGTAAGGCTCAGCAACCTCTGGCATAGAAAACGCACTCTGCACGCGTGTCTGCACACCCAGTTTCTCCAAAGCAGACTGCAGTAGGACGGAATTCATCACAGTCGCCATCATTCTGATTATAGATACCATGGCTGAATCAGTGCATGAACTCAAATAATTACGATACAAAGCTGCTAGCGGACATGGATATACACAATTATAGGAAGTTCTTGAAAAGTGGCGGTAGTAAGAAACTTTTGAGCTAAGTTCTCAAAATCTCATTTCTCGGAGCAAATTGTGGAACACTTCGGACTTCGGAGGCGCTTATAAGTTGCTTAAATTGTAATCTTTCAGCAGCTTATAAGCTCAAAACACCCTTTAAAACTTCAACTACTTCTTTTTCAACAAGTAGCACATTTATACAAAGTGTATATCTTACCCATTTTCAACATATTACTGTTACCAAATGATGTATGAGATTGAATCGCAAGTATAAAACTGAAAGCCAGGTTTGAAGAAGAAAAGTAGCGCAAAAGTAAAAGCGTGCAAAACTGAATGCAGAACATGCCACTAACTGAGTCCATGCAACCTTTGCTGCACCCGATATCAAAAGAAAAAAAGGGCAGGATAACAAGATTAACCCATTCAAAACAAAAAGGCAAGCTTACCCAATCTGATACGCAGTGCACCTATCCAAACCAGTTTGCTCAACCCATGCATCTCCACAAAAGAAGTTGCGACCACCAACAACTATAGCGACCTAAGATAAATATTTTAGAAAAAGAAAGGAGTAAAAGTAAATTCGAATTCGAGGGGAAAAAAACAAAAGAGAACATGGCAGGAAATTTAAAATACGACCTCCAGTTGCATATAGAAGCCTTTTAACTAGTACCTCAACGCCGACCTGGCATGCTATTGAAACTTCTCTTGCAATCAGCATAGCCACCTACAATACGTCAAAGAGAGTCAAGCTTAGGAACAGAGGCAGCAGGAAAATCGAAGTCTATCGATCAAAACCATTTATCTGTTCAAATTATTTGTAATCACAATCCAGTCATGGAATCCAAATCTATCTAGCCACTTCTTCGAACGATAGTATTAAAAATGATATTGACTGTCTCAGCCGATATTCCCAAATTCATTAGCCAGAAGAGAAAATAATATAGACAACAAATACAGATATGAGTTGGGTGATTGGGCGATTCCTTCAGTGGCATCAATGCATGATGAAAAACAATGGAGATCAATTTACAGCTGAAGTAAACTTATATATTTCCTGAGAAAGGGGAATAGCATTTGCAGGCCAAGGGCAAGATGGCAAGGGATTCCTCTGTTCACTATCTCAATCAGGTAAGCTACATTTTTAAATATCAAGTTCGTGGCATAAGATGAAACTATTCCTTGATGGATTAATGATGGAACAAAAGATGCATCAACTCTCTGGAAATCGATTAAGCAAATGAAGTTAAACAAAATTGAGTTAGAAATAAACCTTTGGTTCAATATTATTAGGAGCAGTTCCAGCAAGAGCAGCTCCACTAATTTTTAAAACAATTCTTCGCCATCTGAGGTTATTTGATGGTTTCGACTTCATGCTGTTAATCTGACTGCCAGGACTACTGGTTATTGTTCCTAGTCTGCCAAATAATTATCCGTGAAAACCACCAGTCATCAAGCGAGAAAGCAGCTTATAAAGGATCTCATGCTTTCAGCAGCCAAGAGAATGCTAATTCAACAATAGCTCACAGCCTATACTATCTAAATTCCATAACTGAATAGCAGTATATACTTCAAGAACTGATATACTATCTCTCATCACAAGTAATAGATTTTGATGGGTCTCAATTTTGACATATTATACTCTTTAACTTTAATAAAAATCATCCCAAACGCATACCTCTTGGCCTGCCTAGTCGGGTACGACGGTCCACCGACGCCAGCCGACTTCTCCTCCTCGGCGGCAGCTTTGGCGGCGACAGAATTTCCGACGATCTGCTCCATCTGCTTGTACCAAGGCCAGTGGCTCGTCGACACGCCACCGTTGCTCAGCCGGTGCCTCTCCAGCTTATATCGCTTCTTCAGGTTGTCGACCTTGTTCTTACACTGCTCCACGCTCTTCGACTGATTCTCGCACCTCTCACTCACCATCGCCGCCACCTCCTCCCAATCCCGACCCCTCAGATTCCCCCGATTCAGCTGCACGAACTTCTCACTGTACGCCTCCAGCAGACACGCGATCGCCGTGTCGCTCCACTCCTCCCTGTCCTTCCGGTAGTCTCCGGCGCCAGCGGAAGAGGGCAATCTGGTCCTTTTGGAGGTGCCGCTGTGGATGTCATCCCGATCGGCGATGCGCTTCGCCGACAAGGAGTTCGGCTCGGAGTCGAACGGGTCGGAATCGTGATCGTACGGGTTGATCTGGTACGGCGGCGTGTGGGAGGCAGTGGCAGCGGAGGGCGGGGCGGAATTAGGGTTTTGGGGGTCGTCGAGGAGGGTAAAGTCGTCGTCACAAGAGGCCATGGACGGCGTCAAGCTGACGGAAACGGAGACGGACGTGAAAGGAGACGGTCAGGGTTGGCGCCGTTAAAGGATAATGGAGATTGGGAAATTTTGCAGGTGTTAGGGGTCGGGCGGGCGGAGGCGTTACATTCGTGACGAGTCCGTTAGGTGGGCACGTGAGCGAGCCCCGCTTTCGCGTTCCAGAACAAGAACCCGGTCGAACGGATCGCGAGGGGGCCGAACCGGAAAATATCATCTAGTCCTATTTAATTTATTAATTTTTTTCACTCTGATCTCTCCTCTAATTTAATTTTACCTTTTCTGTTTCACGGATTTATTATCATAAACTAGGGAGTACTACTACTGTAATCTTACAGGTTTGATTTCATCTTCTATAACTCCCTTCCATGATTTTTGTACTCAAAAATTTTGTCATGGAATTTAATGTGTTTTGATGATATATTAATAAATTAAATTGTTAAAATATAATAAATGTGAGCTTATCTAATATTTGTAGTTATATTAAAGTGTTAAAGTATTAAAGTGCAAAGTATTTTTATTGTAGGGCTTACTACCAAAAATGAAAATGGTCTAAAAATTATGGACGTGCCGATATAGTAATAGAATTTAAAGATCGTGGACGAAAGAAGTATGTTTCTTATAAACTCTAATTTAAATACAACAATGGGAGCATATATTTCATTCATAGAGTTGTGGATTGACCCTAACAAGACTAGTGGCATAAAAAATTACTCCCTCCGTCTCACCCTAATTGTTTGTAAGGGAAACAGTATAGATATTAATGTAGGAAGAGATAAGGAATTTTAAAATGGTATTAGTTGTGAGATAAAGTTTTTACTATTTTAGATAAGTAAACAATTAGAAGATATTAATGCAGGAAGAGATAAAAAATTTTAAAATGGTATTAATTGTGAGATAAAATTTTTACTATTTTAAATAAGTAAACAATTATATGAGACATCCTTATAAGAAAACAAAGACAATTAGAATGGGACGGTGGGTAATTTGAAACAACTAAATTTAACCAATCAAATTTAAATATTGCACATATAAAATATTGCAGCACTGTGGCCATGTTGCTAGCGAGATGTCCCTTTGCAGCCCATACGGCCATGAGCTCTCATCTTGAAAATGATACTTGAGGCAATGTTTTTAATAAAATAAATTGATAGATGTCTGGTAATTTTTTTAAGTGAATGTATATGACCCATTAAAGAGAAAGTTAGTAATAAAATAGTAATTTTTTTTATAAATAATGAGAAGATGTAGATTACACTAATATTAAGGGTTATGCGGGTTATGGGGCACATAAACTAAAATTGAAAGGGGCATCTCGCTAGCATGGCTAAAAAAGTATTTTTGCTATTAAAAGTGGCTATTTCTATACAATATCACAAATTGAAATATCTCTCTTAGTTCATATCCAAAACTAAATGAGTATGAGTACTGTAACAAGGGGAGCCAAAGAAAATGTAACAGTTATATGTCACTTTCTATCTTTTCTTTCTCCTTTTCTATTTCTATTTTTTGTTGTTATGTGACAAAGAATGGAACATAAAGCATGAATTATTAGACCTTTAAATAGACAAATATGTTGGGTGCGGATATGGATGTCCTTGTAAACTCAGATTTGATTGCTAGATCAAGGCCATCGATCACTCTACTTTTTAGGGTAGAAAGATGCAATAATAATCAATTGAGTATAATCGAGTCGAATCCACAAGGATTGTTTTGGCGTAAGAATTTCAACTAGTAATCTAACTATCTAATCACTATCCAAGCTACCAACTAACATGTTTTTGTGTTTTTGATTTAACTAAGAACAATGAAAGTAATTAACAAACTTAAAGTTTAACTAAGCAAGCAACAAGTAATCAAATAACACAAACTCAATAGGAAATGAAAGTGACTCCAATTATACTTCGATTAGGCTTAAGTGATGGGCGATTAGAACTCTAACTTGAACTAATCATTTTAATCTAACTTCATGTAGGAAACCTCCTAACTATGATTCACTCAACTCTCATTGTAATGAAATCAAGTACATTAATGAAAGGCCTAATTCCTACTAAGATATCAAGCAATTCATTAACTCCCAATAGCACATTGAGTTCTTTATCCCTACTATCTCTAGCATGCAAATCTCTTGTTTCCTAGCATCTAATCTAAGCCTCCTAAGCATTAGATCAAACACTTGATATGCAACTATGGTGATCAAGCATAATTACATAATAAAACATAGCCCCAAGAAAGATGAACATGAAATTAGAAGGTAAATTCACAATTAAAGCCTAAATCCATTATCTAATCCTAATTTACATATAATTGGAATCACAAAGGAAATTAGCTAGACATGATCAAAGAAAATGAACCATAAACAATATATGAAATCATAATAGAAAGATAGAGAATTCAATAAGGAAGAAGAATATGGTCTTGAATTTCAAATCCCCCAAGTGTAGCTCCACAAATCTTGAAATTACTAAAGTAGAAAGTATGAATCTCAATTAGGGTTCTAAGAAAGTGTTCAAGTGTAAAAGATACCCAAATAGGGAAGATTTGGGGTTAATATACATGAAAAATGAGTTTGGAGATGAGTAGGACCGAGTTTGGATGGACCAAACTCGGTCCTTAAGTGAAATGGGGTGGCCCGGCGGCGGTTTGGGAGGAGGGACGGCTGTCTGTCAAACAGCTGTGACAGACCACCAAAGGCTCTATCTATAGTAACCCTGGCCGGCGGTTTGAGGAGGGGGATTTCCGTTGGTTTGGCAAACCGCCGGCCAACTCGCCGGTCTTCCTTCTCTTGCTTGCCTTCACCGTTTTCGCTCGTTCTCCCTCGTCCGAACTCCGATGCTTGATTCGCTTTTTGCTATGGCTTCCTAACGAACCCCTCTTCGACATGGAATAGTTCAATTGGCCAAATAAGTTCATTTTTCCTGCAAAAAACATAACAAGACTCGAGAAAATAAGAAAAACGTGAATGCGAGCAAACTAGTGAAACCCTAGTCATATCACTTGAAACTCCACATATTTAAACATGAATTTCACTCTAATTAAGCTCAACATGCACATAATATACATGTTAATCATCCACGTCTTTGGGTGATGAACTTTCGACACACACAAAAATGTGTTGAATCTTATGAAATAGAATAACAAAAATTATTTGTAAGCAAATGTACCAATGTAACATCCCGATGGTGGAGAATTTGGAATGTTACTTTTTAAAAGGCTTCCAATAACAAAGACGAGTCAAACTACAAATTTAAAATATTTATAAAGGAAATATATTTTCAATAATAGGTACAATGTTTGGAAATTTTATTATTGTAATTTTTGAGTTTTTCTTCTTTTGTGTGCGTTTGGTAGCGCCCTAATCTTTTTTGAGTCGGGGCGTCACAACCCATTAAACCCCAAAAAAAAAAAAAAAAAAAAAAGTTTGCTAGTAAGGTCAATGGAATGAGGAGAGCGGCGTGGAGAATGCGTACCTGAAAAAAAAAAAAAAAAAAAAAAAAGAAAAAAAAAAGAAAAAAAAAAAGCAAGAGTGGGAAAGGTGGTGTGCTAAATGTTTGTTGTTTGGAACATGAGTCAAATTCCAAGTGCGGCTGCGGGAGCCCACAAGAAACAAGCAATGGGATTGTATCAAAACACGTGCTTGTTTCTCTGCGTCGACTTCACACCTTTTCTCTGCTCCGCTATTTGAGAAATTCTTGCATACGTGTAAATAAGTTTATTATTTTAGATTTTCTATCATCGTTAGAGATAAGGATCAGTGTACTAAAATCAATATTTCTTGATTTAATTTTTTTTAAATCTTCATATTATGATTTAATCTAATTTTAGAGTTCATCCATCCAATTATAGTTTACGTAGTGTTTATTTTTTAATATTTAATTTCAATTTTATTATTTAAAATTGAAGAAACTAAAAAATAATTATATATTTTAATTGAATTAATGAACCATTGTCAATAAGTAACCATGTCTCAGCGATATTGAGATTTTTTATTATTATATACCTCGTACATATGAATAAACAAAGCCTCAATATCGCTGAGATGAAGGGAGTATTACATTGAAATTGAAGAAAAATATTAAATAAAAAATAAGAAAAATCAACTTTGGTACACCATAGTTGGTACAGATGATCTCATTGTACTCTAGGTTCTCGCAATGATACGTGATCTATCATAGACGAGTAAGCTGATCCTATGTCGAATCTCGATGGAAAACATAGCAGGGCTTTTCAATTATAAATACTAACACAAGACATAAATTAAAAAAATCCTAAACATTGTAATCAAGAGATTTTGATTTATTTAACCGTAGAGAAAACCAAGAATTAAAGGCCTAGGATTCAGAATATCATCTACCAATAATCTATTCTCATGAATAATACATGCGCTTATTCACTCAACAAATATTCTTAGGAGCTGCCTAATTAATATATTACTTTTGTATTCATAACTAGGCTACAACCATAACTTTCGCATTCAAGTTGTACAAATAAGAATATAATGTTAAATAAACAAGCAATCGATTCATACGTTTTCGATTCAAAACTGACGTTGATTATATCTAGATCCAATACTAGAATTATCTCCTGATCTCAACTAGTATTTAATAAAATCAAACGGTGATCAAGCGTCTAAATTAAACAAGCACAATTTAATCAACAAGCACGTATTAATTCATGAACTTCAATTATTGATTTCCGAATTCCGAATCCTAGAAAGGAATTTAGCTACTCATAGACATTAAAGCAATCAAAGACAAGAATTTCATGATAAGAAAACTTACTATGATTTGCAAAATGAATCTGAGATCCAAATCCACAACTTCAAGTCTAAATCTCTCCAAAACAAAGAGTAGGGTTTTTGCTGGAGTAATATGGAGTAAAATGTGTCTCAAAATCGTGCCCTAGCACCCATATATATAGTTTCTTACTTGGGCCAAAAGATAAAGACAAAAGAAAATAAAATAATAAAATTTTCGATCGCAGCGGTTGTTGCTGCAAGTCCAATGATTGTTGCGTACCCATCTCTGATTTTTTTTGACTCAGCACCCAGCGACTACTGCGGTTCTAGCAACCGATGTGGCTTCTTACCTGAAATACGCCCAAAACATGCCCCAGCAACGGCTGCGGGTCCAGCAACCGCTGGACCTTGTTTAGAGCCCCTTTCTCCTTCTTTTCTCGACTTTCTCAATTTTCCCCTTCACTTCTTTTCCTCTTTTCTATCATCACTTCTTTCCCTTCACTTCTATTACTCTTTTCTCTCTAAAGCTTGAATCTTTCCCCAAATACCTATCAACCACGAAAAGACCAATCTTGACATAAAAATAACAAAAACTAGCTAAAACTTCATAAGAAACGAACTAGAAAACCTATCATAAAACTAAACAAATATAACCTAATCATTCATCCGTACATTTACCTCTAATATATGAATATTATATTAATATATTTTACATCAATAAATTAATGACATATGAGAGTTGAGTATAGTACACTCGCACCCCTAAAAGAAAAGTCCTTATTACTCCCACATTATTACTATAATAACTCGTAGGTGTGTTCGGTGTTGACATCACTCTATTTCACTTTCCTTATGCTGATATTTGGTCTTTTACTTCAACTAGTGTTCCTCTTGTGCGTTGCACGGAATAAATTATAAAAAGTAATATTATAAATATTAATAAACAAAATCGACGTCCATGGTAATATGGATATAAATATTCCACTACTTGTCGTGGGCACAATATATATGTCCACTGCGGTTGTAGCAATGCGATATCAACAGTGCTTTTTAGTAAGGTTTAGTTGCTTTTGTAAGGTTTAGTTTAAGGTATACATATCATTGTTACGTCAATCGTAAACATATTTGATGGTCCCGTGCAGTCTCACTAACACGCTTGGGGAGAAAGCTTGTATGATAATTTTAATATAAAAATCTTGTTGAACTTCTTTAAGAGACAAAATCAAAGAGTTGCTTAGAAGGGTAAGTACCAAACACATGTTGAAGTAGCGAATAGTGAATCGATACGTTGACTTAAGTGCAAATCAACTTACCAGTTTCAAAAGCTAATGTGGAATTGGTGAGTGGGCCTTCCAAATAATTAATTAAGACAAGGATAGTTACAAAATTCTCGTACTTGAAATAAATGATAACTTAAAGTTGTGGGTGCAATAAATGAGACCCAACAGAATAAATTGTAAATGAAAGTAAATGTAGTAAGCAAATAATACATCACATAAGATTTATAGTGGTTAGGTCTGGCCTTGACCTACGTCCACTCTTGTCACTTTCAACTAGTGACGAATACCTTTACTCCAGAAAAGATTGAGATTACAATGGACTCTCGATAGGGTCTAACTCAACTCAAACTTAATCTTGAGTTCCTTAATCGTGTTGACCTTCCTCAAGGAATGAAATCATAGAATCACAGTCACTACCACAACTTAAACCCCGAAACCTAAACTCGATGTAACACTGAGCTTAGGTTTGAGATTTGGCGTGTAAAATAAACACTCTTCCATCTATGAGAGAAACCCTTACAATATTAAACACAAAATTGGTTGGGTTCTCGACTAACGCTAGGAGAGATTTCAAACAAACTACAACCTTTGGACACAAAGAGTTAGATCTCTTAAAGAAGAACACTTAGTTCCAAAGGAAACTAAGAAACCTTGTGATCTTGAGATCTTGTGAGAGTTTCTGTTCATGTGCGATTTAGATGAACTTTTCATGTGCGATTTAGATGAACTTGAGATCTTGTGAGAGTTTCTGAGAACTTTCAATTCTTGAATGCTTGAGAGAGAAAATTTGCAAGTACATTTGAAGCTTGAATGTTCATCTCAATATTCCCTTATGTGTCTTGTCCTATATATACTAGGAGAGACTTCATATCCCAAGGTGTAGGTCTTCATTCTACATATATCAGCGAGGTTCGTTAAGTCTCTGCTGATAGTTACTTTCTGTTGATGCTTGTAGGTTCAACATCTTAGAAAAGTCAGCGAGATTCCAATATGGCTTTTGAACAACAGTAACTCTTCATGTCTTGGAAATTGGATATCGCTGAGAATAAAAAGGACTCAAAGAGTTTCCTAACATTTTAAGTTCAATTATCTAGACCATATGGTTTTGTATGTATTATCAACCGGGAGGATTGGGATTGACTTAGGATTTCGGGATCTGCTAAATTTATTAAATCAATCCCAAGGTGTTCTCCCTCAATAATATATCCCAACAATTTTTCTCTTTTGATGATGCCAAAATACAACACTATTGAACTAAAATTTACAATAATTTACTGCAAAAGACAGTGGTTCTGAATAAGATAGAAACACAATATGGGTTAGTGACATATCAATATATATGATGAGACAATCAGGGACTGTCAGACAATGAGAAATTGTATTGAAGATAAAGTTATTTTCACTGAATAAAAGGAGAGTGATTATAAGGAACTTTTTATTCTAGTAATAAAGGCACCTCTACTTAGGATCAGTGTTTGTCTCATCTGCCGCCTTTTCTTCATTGCTCTCCTCGGATCCCTTCTAACCTTCTTCTTTAGTGGGCAATGATGACTTTTTGTTTTCCATAGGTTTTTTCCCTTCTTAGGTTCTTTTCAACTTCTCCGCTTCCTTTTCAACCTCATGCTCCAAATTGTAGGCGCTGAGAATTTTTCTGGCAATATCTAGATGCAATTCTGTTGAGGGATTCCTGATTTTGAGCAAGTTTTCACACTCGCATCTTTCAATAGCAAGATATGCTTCATTACTGATAGATATCCCTTCCAGATTTGTTTTCATTGGAGGAGGGAGCAGTTGAAGAGGAGGTTAGGGATGGCAATCGGGTACGGCGGGCGCAGATAGTAGCTATCGATACTCATTCCCGCGAATGAAAGTTGTACCCATACCTGTACCTGCTACCCGCGATGGGTACAATCCGCCACCCATACCCGCTACCCGTCGGGTATCCACGAACCCGCTACTCGCGAATCATAATTTCACAAAATTCAAATCCATAAAACAAGTTTAATATCCAAAATTAACAAAAATCAAATCCACAAATATTAATCCACATTCAATATCCAATAAACTTCAACTAAAGTTCAAATTTCAAATTTAAAATCTAAATAAGAGTACATTATTCCAACTCAATTATTGAAATAGAGCAATTTTCCTTCATTTATTCTTCTACGTCTTCAAGACATGTCCAAAAACTTTCATTATTTCCTTGACCTATGAAACAAACAATTATTTACAAGAATAAGAGATTACGAGAATAAGAGCCGCTGTTTTGTGACCTTTGTCTAATTAAAAATTAAATAGAATAGAAGTGATAATTAAAATTAAATATTTATTAATATTCATTTAATATATATATATATATTTATCAATATAAAAATAGTTAAATAATATATGGGTAATTTGCGGGTTAGCGGGTAATATCCGCAGGTATATTAGTAGGTATTTTTAACGGGTATATGGGTTTCGCGGGTATGGATAGTAACTATCCATACCTATACCCGCGAACTAAATGGATACCCATACCCGTACCCCCGAGTACCAAATACGCCTCAAACTCTCACCTATTAAGATTGAGTATCCGTGGGTAAATTGCTATCCATAGAGGAGGTAGGACGATGATTAGATGATGGGTGGCATAGTTGATGATTGCTTCCCATATGTCGTTATGGAACTTTTCCATGTTGATGATGAAGGCGCTAATGTCAGAGGTGCCTTCTGGATGGATTTTTTAGAAGTAGTTCTTAATGAAATCATCTCGTGCATATTCTCATTTCTTTGCAAAACGAGGAGTAAAAAAATTGTTCTACGTAACGAGCATGTCTGTGCTCAATTCTTCTCTTCGTTATCTCCTCAGTTGGCATGTTCATTATTATCATGAATCCCTTCTTTAGTTCATTTTCCTCTTCCTTGGACGGTGAAAACTTTGACTCCTTTAGAAATTTATTAGCAAGATTGAATACTCGACCGGGCGTCTGCTTCCCTAGAATTTTTTGAGCCGTAGTGTTGTCAACGACAAGTTCAAGATCTTTTAGTTCTTTTGTTTCCAAAGGTATGTAACTGAACACATATCCTTGGTATAGCCTTGTCCTTATTTTGTTGAACTTAGTTTCTATGTCCTTTATATAATTTTGGGTGCTTCTCTTGAATTTCAGAGATTGATGAATCTTCAACGACCCTTTTTCCTTGGACAATTTCAGCCTTCTTCTTCTTGAGCTCTTCAGCAGCCTTCATTGCCTGTACAACAAGTTTAGCCTCCTAAGCTTTCTTTCCTACGATTTTATGAGAAAGTGGACTATTCCTTTTGAGTAACCCGGCCCTGAACTGGCCCTTGTGGTTGGGCCTCCCCTTATAGGCTCTGTTTAGATGGCGACTGGCTTGATTTTGAGAAGCTGTGAAACCTTCCCCCTTTTTGGCATCATCCATGCCGAGGGGGGCATGTTGTTGTAGACAGTATTTGAGAGTCTCTGTAGTGTATAGGGCATTATAGGAACATAATTGGGGAGTCTAACCAGGATAGCTTTTTTGAAGTTTTTATTGAGGTCTTCCCACACCATCTCAATCTGGGTTTCTATTAAGTAATAAATTTTTTCATATATAATTTATATGATTCCAAATTACTCCAAATTTAAGGTCTTGATTCCATAGAAATAATACATTTTACACACCAAACAATCCCGCTTAATTCCCTTGCCAAAAGTAAAGGTCTCAAAAATCTTGAGAATGATGGAGTATAATTATGAAATAAAATGTAATTTCAAGCATTTAGTTTATATCTAAAAGTGATTTTAGATAAATAAGAAACATTTGTTGGGAAGATTTATGTTGTGTAAATCTATTATCTAAATTCTCTTTTTATATGTAACTATATGCATGTGGTTAGTTTCGAGGTTTCGATGTGGGACGGCACATTTTAGATAAATAGAAATAAAAAAAATAGAGAAAATGCCATCTAGGCATGTGGATGAAAGTGGTGCTCTGAATTCATGTCTTGGAGTTTCTGAGCTGATGGATCTGCAAAGGTCTCGGTATGCCTGAGATGAATTCCATGAGCTGTGGGTTCCAGATCAACTTTCTCAACTCAGTGACCTATTTTTCACGGGCTTTGACCTTTTCTTGTATTTTGAGGATGACTGTCATCAAATCCTCAGTATGGGATTCCTGCTTGTTGGAATATTGGTTAAGGGGAAGCAGAATCTATTTATGTTTTAATGAAATATATTTTTGTTTTGATTAGATTCTAAAACCCCATAGAACTTTACCTTATTATTTTTTATGAATACCAATATCGATTGATGTAATTTTCAAGTATTAGAAAAGCTCACTTGTTAGGGAGCTATATTTCTTTAAGTGTATTTTGTTTTTAACAAAGTGAAGTGAAGTAAAGCCAAACAAAGCGAAGTAAAGCTGAGCAAAAGTGAAGAGAAGAAAGCGAAGAAAGATTTATAATTTTAAGTTTGCTAAAAGCGACAAGTCTCAAGCGATCACTTTTATAAAGTGAGAAGCGAATACAGTTAAAAGCGACTTAAAGAGAAGCACTCGAGCAGAAGCTGCTCAGAGAAAGCAACATCAGTACAAGCGAAAGTTAAAACAGTATCCAACACTGATGAAACGCTCATGAGAAAGCACGAGAAACGACGAAGTGAACTGGAGTTTGAATTTCAAAATTCAAACTCTGCAACAGTTCGTACACTTCATTACTGCGGTGCAGAGGTCAGAGGATGCGTGGAAGATTGCTATAAGCCAATGGATATTGCCGGAACAGTGCATAGATGTTGTCTCCGCTACATTCCAAGTCAGAAATCTGCAGATATCTAGGGTTTCCTCTTCCGGAAAGAAAACAAGCCGGAAAAGCACTAATCACCTGCAAAAGCTGTATTGTCGCTAGACTGAAGGGAAGTGAGGATAAACACGTATTTTATGTGCATGTGAGTTCATTCTATGAGAGTTTAAGTATTAATTTGTGTGCTTAATTTGATAGAAATGCTACTTTTTGCATATTTTATACATTCCTCATTTTTTTTGGTTTTCGATTCATTTGGTAGGGATTTGAAGAGCAATAATTGAACCAAGGATCGGAAGCCGGAAACGAGGATACATGAGAAGAGATTCGTTGAAAATCGATAGTTGAAAGCCGGTTCGAAGAAAGGAAAGAAAGAACCAAAGAACGAATCAAGAACAAACCGAACGGGCGAAGGACCGGGCCGGACAAGGGGGCACGGCGGCCTGCCAGACCACCGGCCAGGCTGCCGTTTGGGCATGCATCTTCACTAATGAGACCGAGTTAGCTCGTCTAACTCGGTTTAACTCGACCCATTTACCATTTTCTATGTATTTAACTTCAATTTTACTAGAATTGGGTATCTTTAGCCTTGAATACATTCTTAGAACCCTAAATTAGATTTACTCTTTTCTACTTTGGTATTTTCAAGATTTATGAAGATTTACTTGGTGGATTGAAAATTGAAGACTATATTTCTTTTCCTTATTCATTTCTCTATCTTTTGATTATGATTTTATATATTTTCTATGGTTTATTTGCTTTGATCATGTCTAGCTAATTTCCTTTGTGATTCCAATTATATATAGATTAGGATTAGGTGATAGGTTTAGGCTTTAATTGTAAATTTACCTTCTAATTTCATGTTCATTTCTCTTGGGGCTATGTTTTATTATGTAATTATGCTTGATCACCATAGTTGCATATCAAGTGTTTGATCTAATGCTTAGGAGGCTTAGATTAGATACTAGGAAATAAGAGATTTGCATGCTAGAGATAGTAGGGTTAAAGAACTCAATGTGCTATTGGGAGTTAATGAATTGCTTGATGTCTTAGTCAGAATTAAGCCTTTCATTAATCTACTTGATTTCATTGCAATGAGAGTTGAGTGAATCATAGTTATGAGGTTTCCTAGATGAAGTTAGATTAAAATGCTTAGTTCAAGTTAGAGTTCTAATCGCCCATCATTTAAGCCTAATCGAAGTATAGTTGGAATCACCCTCATTTATTATTGAATTTACTTGCTATTTTGATTGTTTGTTGCTAGTTTATACTTATTAGTTGAACTTGTTTTACTTTCATTAATTAGTAGTTAAACGAAAAACTAAAAACATGTTAGTTGGTAGCTTGGATAGTGATTAGATAGCTAGGTTACTAGTTGAAATTCCCACGCGCATATTGGAGCTATTGCCAATTAGCCCATCTCAATTTCCAAGCACTCAACAAGATTTCTAGGAAAGGCCTTATATGTGGCATTCCTAATGAAGTCTTTGATAGAGATCAACTATGTGCAGCCTGTCAAAGTGGCAAGCAAGTAAAAGCGTCATTTCAAAGCGTTGAAGGAACTGCAACTTCACGCATATTGGAGTTATTGCACACGGATCTCTTTGGCCCTATCTCTCCCATAACTCTAAATGGAAGGAAATATACTCTAGTGGTAGTTGATGATTATTCACGCTTCACTTGGGTAGTATTTCTTTTCAGGAAAAAGGATACGCTTCAACAACTTCCAAAGTTGTTAAAGCAACTTACAAATGAGAAAGGTCACACTGTGATCAAAATACGCTCGGATCATGAAACGGAGTTTTTTTAACTCAGTTATAGAAGCGTATTGCACAAAGCATAGCAAGCATCAAACTTCAGCGGCCCGCACTCCACAGCATAATGGAGTAGCTGAGCGAAGAAATCACACTATCAAAGAAGCGGCGCGCTCGATGCTAGCTGATGCAGAATTGTCAAACCAATTTTGGGCTGAAGCGATTTACACCACTTGCTATGTCCAAAATCGCACCGCCATCAACACAAGACACTAAAAGACTCCATATGAAATATGGACAAGAAGTATACCTGATATTTCTTATTTTCACATTTTTGGTTGTAGATGTTTCATTCACAATAATGGTAAGGTACAGTTGAGAGCATTTGATAGCAAAGCTAACTCCGGAATATTCTTAGGATATTTTGTAGTAAGCAAAGCATTTTGCGTTTACAACAACCAAACCCTTATGGTGGAAGAAACACCTCATGTTGTGTTTGATGAGATTTCTTTCAAGAAAGCGCAGGACTAGGTAGAAGCAAATAATGGAGAAGCGACTTCCAGTGGACTAGTGACTCGCTCGAGTATGAATGCTGAGTCACCAAGTGCTATAGATCTTGAAGATGTTGAGGAGCGATTGGAACAGGATCCAAGCGAAACGCTTCAAGAAAAGCCAAATCCTAGCTCTTCAACTACTAATCCTCAAACTTCCCATGGTGAAAATGGTGAAGGAATTCCATCCTCCAAAACAAATGGTGATCATGGCGGTGATGGAAACCAATCAGAAGAGGAGAATGAAGAAGAGATGAATCGAAAGAAGTTATGGTTATGATATCATGATCCAACTCAAGTAATTGGTGATCAAAACTAAGGTGTAAAGACTCGTGGAATGTTATATCACGGAGAGATCTGTTTATTCAGTTACTTCTTATCAAACACCGAGCCAACCACGGTGAAAAAAGCAACGGCTGATTCAAACTGGATAAAAGTTATGCAAGAAGAGCTCAACAAATTTGAGAGAAACAACGTTTGGTACATGGTGGATTGTCCGACCCATCAAGAAGTGATCGGTACTAAATAGGTTTTCAAGAACAAG
Organism: Mentha longifolia; assembly: GCA_001642375.2. Taxonomy (NCBI): domain Eukaryota; kingdom Viridiplantae; phylum Streptophyta; class Magnoliopsida; order Lamiales; family Lamiaceae; genus Mentha; species Mentha longifolia. The sequence continues at coordinate 36,554,082 of CM038110.1, forward strand.
ATGGATGAAAACCATAATGTGGTTCGCAACAAGGCATGCTTAGTTGCGAAAGGCTATTGTCAAGCGGAAGGAATCGACTATGAAGAGACTTTCGCTCCTGTCGCCCGCCTTGAAGTGATATGTATATTTTTCACTTATGCAGCATCCAAAAAATTTATTGTCTATCAAATGGATATGAAGAACGCTTTCCTCAATGGGTGGTTGAAAGAGGAAGTATATGTTGAGCAACCCCCAGGATTTGTGAAAAGAGATAAAGTGTATCACTTGTCACTTGAATAAAGCTGTCTATGGCCTTAAACAAGCACCACGTGCATGGTATGATACATTCTCACAATTCGTCATCGACAGTGGATTTCGAAAGGAAAGGGTAGATCGAACTCTCTTCACTATCAATGAAGGAGAGGGTATGCTATAGGTTCAAATCTACGTGGATGATATCATCTTTGGATCGCCCAACCCTACTTTTGGTGAAAGATTCGCATATCTTATGAAGTGCCAATACAAAATGTCGATGATGGGGAAGATGTCCTACTTTCTTGGATTACAAGTTAAGCAGAAAAGCGATGGAATCTTCATCAATCAAGCAAAGTACACTCACGAGATGCCGACTAAGTTTGGTATTCAGAATGCAAAGTCTACTAAAATTCCAATGAATACAAATTGGAAGATCGATCCAGACATAGATGGCAAATCAGTCAATGCAACGGAGTACCAAGCGTTGATTAGATCACTTATCTACCTCAAAGCAAGTCGTCTTGACATCACTTTCATTGTAGGAGTCGGTGCTCGCTTTCAAAGTAATCCAAAGCAGAGTCACTTAGAAGCGACAAAACATATTCTACGATACTTAAAGGGGACTATCAACTTAGGTCTATGGTATCCGGCGGATGATGATCTCACGCTTAGTGGCTACTCAGATACTGATTTTGGTGGTTGCAAAGTTGATAGAAAGTCCACTTCCAATTCTTGGGAAACAAGCTAGTTTCTTGGTTTTCTAAGAAACAAACATGCGTAGCAACCTCCACAACTGAAGTAGAGTATATGGCAGCGGGAAGTTGTTGTTCACAGATTCTTTGGCTCAAATATCAGCTGAGAGATTACAAGATTGAAGCCACGGAAGTTCCTATCTACTATGACAACACAAGCATAATCGCTATCACTGAAAATCCCATTCTTTATTCAAGATGCAAGCATGTTGAAATTCGAATCACTTTATTCGGGGTCATATGGAAAAGAAGGATATCAAGATGATAAAGATAAATACTGATTATCAACGAGCAGATATTCTCACTAAACACTCATGCAAGGTTTAATCAGTTATGTATGGAATTAGGTTTGCTAGACCCGGGAGAAGATAAGGTGGAGTAAGGATGGAAGGTAAGGTAAGTCCTCAATGAAGAACGATTTTTCCTCATTATCCAAGCAGGACATTGTTGGATATTTGGTTAAGGGGGAATTGATCTTCATTCTAGGTCTAGGAGCTTCCAAGTGGGCACTAGGTTAGGTCCTAGGTTGTAGTTTACACTTGTCACCTAGAAGTGAGTGTTTTTGCTTGTACACCGTTAGCATTTGTTTTTGCTATCTTCTGTAAGTGTCTGTCTACACTTAATTCTATCAAGTTGGATGCTATACGCTTAGTTCTGGAAGCTCGGAGCTCAACCCCGCGTAAAACTTGTTGGCTTGGCAGAGCAACAACTAACTCCCTTGATCTTCCCCAACTTGTCCATCTGTGGAAGATCTCGTAAGTTGAACGCTAGGTCTTTCAATTCTTTCGTTCGTGGTTAATTATGAGCTCTCTTACCTACAAGTAGTTTGAATCAACTCATGAATATGTCACTTCATGGATATATGAGATGGCTTTCCCTAGTAAGGGTTGAGGAAACTCAACGCCCCAACCGGATCCCTTGTGGATTTTTTAGTCTCGTGAACATTTCATGTTGTGAATATATGAGAAGGCTCGCCCTTGTATGGTTAAAGGATCTCATGAGTAACCATTTTCACTATCTTTTCTCGTGGTGGATGCTCCAATCCCAGAGAGAGCGAAGTTAAAACGTCTTTAATAGGTCTCTCTCTCTAAAGCATTTTAACTTGAAGCGGAGAAGTTATGAAATACTCGAGCACTGGGCTATCAATGCTTTTGGCATAAGCCAAAGTGATTAGCTCGTCAGAAACGTTTTGAAGTGTGCCAGGTGTGTCGCTCGTCAATGAGGTATCAGTCAACTACGATGTTTGACTGACCAGTAAGTCTTTCTTTCGTGTTTTTATTTCTCAAGTAAATGAATTAAAGCGATGATTCTTTCAGGAAACGTCGTTTGATTCATTGAAAACACAAACCAAATTGGTATAAGTGCTTGCTGAGTTTATTGCTCTCGATCATACTCCTAAGCACAAAAGCCAACCACATTTTTCTTAAAAGCAAATCGTTTTTCCCTGCATCTAGTAACGGGGAACAAAAACGACTCACTTTCAAGAAAATCGCTCTTGTAGATGATTAATCGCTTTCAAGTTTATCGCTTTCCATTTATTCTTATCTTATTAGAAGATACACACTCTGTGCGATATCTTCGGCATTTAATGCGGCTATAGTATAGGGTACATGAACCAAGTTACTCGTGTGCGTGCTTTCCCACTCGCGTACTTGAACTCCCAAAAATACCTTAATCCTAACCCTTCATTCAAACCCGCTTTTTCCTCGACCGTTGGATTAAACACCCAACTAACCCACGATCTCGCTTTAATCTCAGCCGTTGAATCTGAAAGGACAGTTCCAAATCCAATAGCCCATATTTCTTCCATCACTTTTTGAACCTCCATATATAAACCTTTCTCTCTCACTATTCACCCATTACTTTCACAATTGCGAAACTCTTCTAAAAAAATTTCTAAGTCCAGAAAATCCCCAATTCGTTCTCAAACCCTAAAACTTACAAATGGCGAAGACAAAGATAACCTACAGAGTTCTTAAAGATGAAGCAGAGAGACCAAGGGAGGAGGAGGTAGAGGAAATGATGGAGGAACGCATGGAGTAGACAACAGTGACTACCATCTCCGAGGAAATCAAACGCTATATGCATCAAGAACACATTCTCGAGCCCAAGCACATCCGAACCAACAGATTCATCGGCCGTGCAGTTGCTAGGGCGCAACTATCGGCCTTTCTCACTGCAAAACTAGACGGTATCTACTAGTCACTGTGGTAGAATTTCTTGGGTATCTGGATCCCAAGAACTTGACGACGAAGGTGACGTGTGTTAATCCTCAAACACACTCTACATATTTCGGTAAAATTGATGTGAGGAAAATTTTGACGGAAAAGTTGGGTCTCCGTGATTCCGGCAAGAGGGTGGAGGAGGCTGGACATAGTCATTATCTCACTGAGTTCAGGAGATACTCAAACGAGAGAGAAGTCAAGTTCATCACCAAAATAATAAATGTTGAGATATTATGTTAAGGGAGAACTTGAATCAAGTTAATACACAATTTGTTTTGATTCGATTCTGAAACCCTACTAGAATATTTCCCTTATTATTTTTGATGAATCTAGACAACTTATTTTTGATGAATCTAGACAACTTATTTTTAGTAAAGCTTGCATGTTAGGAAGTTTTCATTTTTCTAGAAGCGCAGATTATGAAGCAGTAGAAGAACGCAAAGCGTCAGGATGTAAAGCGACATCATCAGTGAAAACATCAGCAGACAAGACTTGTAAAGCGTTATAGGAAGTGCTTTCAAGATAAAGATGCTTAGAGCATGCTCCTGCCTTAGTGGAAGCAAGCGCTCTCAAGACAACTCATTCAAGGCGTCTCCTATCCGAAGTTGATCTTGAAGCGTCTATATAAGTCAGTTTGATAAGTTGACTCACCGACTCCAAAGTTTGATTTTCAAACTTTCGGAGGTCTGACAATAACCGCATAAATTGTCTACGTGTCAACACACCATTGCGCAATGGATGAGGTAAATGCTGGAAAGTCAAGGTTAGGTGAAGACGGCCATGCTCCTATGCTCACCGCCCATACTACTAGGACATGCGTCAATCATTTCCTAGTACTGTAGTCTATAAAGCACCTGACTTCAATGCGACTTTTCCGGAAAATAAGGAACACGCAACCTCTTCTCTCCAATGGGAAGTAGAGTTCCTCTTACTATAAATAGAAGGAGTTGCTCACACTAAACGTATGCACGCACAAGCTATCATATCTCAAGCAAGAACTCAAGCATTATATTATTCAAATTTCTTTAGTTCTTCAAGCCTTTTAATCCTTTAGTGTGTCCTCAAGAAGCCTTAGTGTTCTTGAGTATTTAGCAACATATTTCTACTTCTAGGTTCAAACGATTATATCCATAACCTAGCTCTTGAGAATCCTTATCCCTTTACTCTTGATTTTCATTATAAAGGATTCTCATTCTATGAAAACAAACCCCAAAACCAAGTCTATTGTATTTAGATTGAGTAGTAAGGTTGTACGTTTTTGTTAGAAAGGTTAATTGTTGTAAGGCATCTCGAGAGCCCGTAATCTCTGAGGATTTGGAGAAAGTTTGTTACTAGCTCTAAATCACTTCCCCTTGGAAGTATAAAACAAGGGATACCGAGTGAAAATATTCATCCCGTCGAGGATATGAGTGGACTTAGGAGAGTTGCTCCGAACCACTATAAAAGTGTTTGTGTTTTTCCTTTATTTACAAGCTTTGATTTATTGCATTCACACACACACGCTCTAAATATTAATCCGGTTTTAATTCGCAAGAAACTTAAGTCTCACCACATTCCGCACAACACTCACACAAGCGAAAAGCTTTGAAAGCCTCATAAGTCTTCAAAGCGTCTACTTGTAAAAAGGACGAAAAACGAAAGAGAAGTTAAACACTTATCTACACACGTATTCACCCCCCTCTACTTGTGTAAGTCACTTTCGGGACCAACAAGTGGTATCAGAGCAAGGGTTCTAACTGACCTCTGTTTCTGAATACTAGTAGCGGGAAAGCGTTATTGTAGGTCTACCTGAACCGATCTTTTCAAATATCTTGCATTAAAACCTCAAAGTATGACTTCCTCAGCGCAACTACCTCAATTCTCAATTGAAGGCTACACCATGTGGAGCTTCCGCATGGAGTCCCATCTCGCTTCTCTTCATGACCGCATGCATAAAGTTATCGAGAGAAGACCCATCGTAATCATGAAGTGTGCAACGAGGAACCGCGAAAAGGAGAAAACCATCGACCAAGACGGCGACCCAATTGACGAGGATGAAAGCGCTTCCACCGATGTCTATGTCATGAAGCCGAGAGAGGAGTATACGGCCAATGACTTTAAAGCTGATAATCTAGATCGTGTGGTGTGCAACGTGATCCAGTCAACCATCTCTGACGCCTACCTTCCAAGGATCATGAAATACAAAATGGCAAAGGAAATGTGGGAAACTCTTGCCCTAATCTCTGAGGGCACAGAGAAAATTAAGAAAAACAAACTCTCTATTCTCATGTAGGAGTTTGATGCTCTCACAATGAGAAACAATGAGAGCTTGGAGTCATTCGAGACTAGAGTTCTAGGAATCACCACGACAGTGGCCTCCCTTGGAAAGGATCTCACCTTCAAGGAGATCAATCAAAAGGTGGTTCACGCTCTGTTTGGAAAATGGCAGACGATGAATGAGCTCTTCCCCTCATCAAAGAATCTGGGAGACATGTCTCCAGAAATGATGTTCTCCGAGTTCAAAGCACTCGAATTTAACCTGGTCAAGAAAGCACCTCGCGAGGATGAGGAGGAGGCTCCAGCAAAACCCAAAGGACTGACATTCAAAGCCGCTGTGGAGTCCACCACCACCGAAATTGACATTTCCAATAACGATGTTGCCGAGATGTCTAGAGAAGAATTGGAGGATTACGCTCTCTACCTAGTAAGAGGGTTTAACAACTCCAACGCTAGAGCGGCCAAGTATAAAAGATTCTACAAATCTCAAGGCTAGAGCTCGTGCTTCACCCCATGTGATGAAAAAAGGGATGACAAATCAACAGCCATCCCTCGACATAAAGCCAACATCGAGTGCTTCGAGTGCCACAAGATAGGGCACTACATAAGTGAATGCCCGAAACTCTCAACCAAGGAGAAGGACGAGGTCAATGTTTATTATGAAGCCTACCGTTGCTCTCTTGTAGCCGACGCTCATGTTGAATCCAAAAGGCCCATCGACCATGATGAAGATCAGTTCACTGATGATGAATATGATCTTGGCTGCATGGCGATTGAAGCTGAGATGGAGGAGGTACAAAGTGATGAAATCAACACTCTTCCATTAACACTTGAAAGTGAATGTGGAAACGGTGAGGATGAGTCCTTCAACTTGGAAAGAGATCTCTTTGGCGACTATTTAGAGTTGCTCAAGAATCACGAATCCTTGCAGGAAGTGCTTGTTCGTTTCAGAAAGGAGAACGATAGACTAGCCAATACGCTCGAGTCTAAAGAAAAAGACCTATTCGAGATGACGGCTAAGTTCAATGATCTTCATGAACGTCACCAACGTACCATATCCACTTCTATGGAATACAAAGCCACTCTCGATCGCCTCAATAGTGCATTTGTAGCTATTGAGACGATTGAAAGCACCTTTAAACCCTCAAATTGTTTAAAGGGGGTCAATTTTGGATCCATACACACAGCTTCTACCGATGCTGGTCCCAATGCGTCGTTGAAAAGGCTCAAAGCTGCTCAACCCGCTACTAGCAGAGGGAAGGAGTTAGTCGGGTTTGTGGCTGAAACTTCAAAGCAAGGTTCTAAAGCATCTTTGAAGGTTCAACCCGACACTTTGAATAAGTCGAAGACCAAAAAGCTTCAACGCTCTAAATGCAATCTAAAGTGTGTCCAGTCTTCGTCAAACCCAAAGCGTCACCATGAGAGTAAAGCTCGCTTGAAAGACTTGACATCTCATGGAGGAACTCAAGTGCGCTTTATCCCCGACGCTTCACATAACTTTCATGATCAGAGCTTCGCTGATCATTTTACACAAACTGCAAGCGTATCTTCACATTCTCATAATACAAGGAACATAAAACGCTTCCACTACTTCACACACAATTACACTCAAGGCTTACCAATTAAACAAAGCCCTATTTCTTTTAGTAAAGTTCTCGAGAAGGGAGTCACCCTCTCAGTGAACCTAACTCGAGCTCTTAATGCTGTTAACACAAAGGGACCCAATGTAAATTGGGTACCTAAAACTTGTTAATCTTACAAGTCAAAGCGGCGAACTCAGAAGAAGTGGACAAGAGGAAAGAAGAAGTTGTTTGGTACCTAGACAGTGGATGTTCACACCACATGACCGGTGAACGATCTTTCCTTGATGAGTTCGTTGAAAAGCCGGGTCCACAAGTAATTTTCGGTGATGATGCGATCATCGGATACGGTACATTCTGCATTGGAAATATGAGATTTCCTAATGTCTTATATGTCCAAGGCCTCAAGCATAATCTACTTTCTATTTCTCAATTTTGTGATAACGGGTTCGTGGTAGAGTTTATCTCTAACTAGTGTGTTGTCAAGAACAAAGCGTCTATGCAAGTTGTCCTTACAGGATTCCGGAAGCAGAATGTGTACGTAGCCAATTGGAACAGCTGCAAAGTCAGAGCATGTCTCATTGCTAGAAGCACCTTGGAAATTAGGTGGTTATGGCATCGTCGACTCAATCACTAGAACTTCAAGACAATAAACAAAATTTCTAGAAAAAGCCTTGTTCGAGGCATCCCTAATGAGGTCTTCAACAAGGACATTGTGTGCCAAGCCTATCAGGAGGGCAAGCAGATCAAGAAGTCCTTTCAAAGAGTCGAAGGACATGCTTATCCTGAATTTTAGAGCTCATTCACATGGCCCTATCACACCTGTGACCTTGAGTGGAAGAAAGTACGCATTTGTAGTCGTGGATGATTACTCATGCTACACTTGGGTACTGATTCTATTCAAGAAGAAGGACATGCTCCGGGTGCTCCCAAAGCTTCTAAAGCAATTGATGGTGGAAAAAGGACTGAATGTGGTGAAGATACGCTCCGACATAGGAACAAAATTTCTCAATCAATTCATCGAAGCGTATAACACAGAAAATGGGATCTTCCATCAGACTTCAGCAGCGCGCACTCCGCAACAAAACGGCATCGCAGAGCGCCGGAACAAAACCATCAAAGAAGTTTCACGTTCAATGCTCGTGGATGCTCAACTGCCAAAAAAGTTCTGGGGAGAAGCGACTTTCACTGCTTGCTATACCCAGAATCGCACTCTCATCAACACACGCCACGACAAAACCCCATATGAATTGTGGAAAGGGAGAATTCCTACTCTCTCTCATTTACATATTTTTGGTTGTAAGTGTTTCATTCACAACAACGGTAAAACACAATTGAGAGCGTTTGATAGCAAAGCCGATACAAGAATATTCCTTGGATATTCTCTTACTAGCAAAGCCTATCGCGTCTACAATTGTCAAACCTTAGTTGTGGATATTCTATCGCGTCTTCCTCCTCGGAGCTTCAATGCTTGAACTCCTCTTTCTTCTCCCTCAAGAACTCTCTCAATATAACCTAGTGTGTGTTGTGTGTGTTTGGGGCGGAGGAATGCTCTTCAAAATCTCCTTTTCCACGCCTTTTATAGAGAAACCATAAAGTAAGTCACTGCCTGCATTGAACACACGGTCCGTGCATCTCTAATTTGTGAGAGACACCGCCTTTAACTTCTTAAGCACGGTCCGTGCTCCGTTGGTCATCAAATGCACGGTCCGTGCGTGACTACTTGGACGATCACATTTTCTTCGACTTCAGCGCACGGTCCATGCTCTTGTGTGTCTCTCAGCGCATGGTCTGTGCTCAGGTACTGAAATGTTTAGAACATCTTCGACGCATATGCACAGTCCATACTCTTGGTGGTACATGGATCACGGTCCATGCTCTGCTTCTTAAGTCTGGAATTTGATGGTTTCTTCGGTTTCTCTTGATTATTGATCCTCCATAAGCGCGCAAGCCTTGTTAGGCTTAAAACTCTTGTAGAAACCTACTAAATGATAGAATTGAGCAAACACGTGATTTGGATTACAAAGATAGAAACGGATTAATATTTCATTCAAAACAACAAATTCTATCCAATATTGCAATCCAAAAGAATAGATAATCCATTGAAAAACTGTGTTTATCAGTGTTTGTTGTTGTAGTTGTTAGGTTTCTAGAGAACCCATTCGGAATCTCTAGGTTTTAAGTTCAAGGTTGAACTTGAAACACTTCACTGGGAAGGATAAAACCAGTACATGTTTGTTTGTGTTTGTTCGATTTCCGAGTGAAGGAAATTCGAGTTGCTGAGTGAAGGCAACAAGTGGATGTAGGAGCGTAACCTCCGAACCACTATAAATATGTGTCCTTACTGCTTTATTTACTATTTTTTAGCTAAGTGTTTAACGCTTTCATTTCTTCATATTTACAAGTTTTGATTATTGCATAAGGCACACACACTCACTATAAGCAACCAACACTATTTTTAAGTTAAGCAAGATTTTATAAAAAAGCGAGTATAATATCGCTCACCAAATTCCGCAAGCATTTTATCTGAAAGCGATTCGCTTCTGAAAAGCTCTCGCTTCTTCAAAAGCCGAAACGCTTCTCTTTTCAAAACTCACAATTTTTAAGAAAAATTTTAGAGAAGTCTAAACTTCTCTAATGGGTGTTTCGCCAAGCTTATAAGCTTTTTGACTGCTTATATGCTCCCTAAAAGTGTTTGGCAAAATAAACTCCTTAAGAGCTTATAAGCTGCAAAAATAAGCTCCAATAAGTTGTCCAAAACATAAGCTCCTCCATCTCAACTTATTTTTTTTTTTAATTTTACTTTTTGACTGTTATAACTCTATTTTATTTTTATATTTATATTATATACACTTCCATTTGATTTTACAACATTATGGATTTCAAAATTTTCATTTTGTTGATTTTTTTTTTATTTTTAAATTTATTTTTTATTATCTCTTCAAACTTATAAGCTCTTACCATCATACATCTTATAAGCTTTTGAAACCCTAATATGCATTATGGAGGGATAGAGGGATATGATATAATTATGACATCCTAATATATTGTTTCGTTGAACTCACAAAGCCCAGTATAAAATAAGGGGAGTTATGGAATTATGTATTTCATTTTCTAAGTGAGATAAGTATTTCAAGGTACAATTATAAAATGTATGAATTGATTTAATTAATCAATATCTTAGTTGTAATTTTTTATAATCTCTCAAAAATAGATCAAGCCGCCCGTTGTTTATAATTATAGATATATAGATTAAGGAAGGCTATCATTTCCCGGGTAATCATATTCGTTCATAATTTGAATGTTATGTCATATGTTGTTTATTGTAATAAAAAAATTAGATCGAGAAGGGGTAAAATTTCTTGAGTAGTTGTACTATTTTATAACATCAAGCCCCCGTTGTTTGTTGTAAAAGAAAATTAAGTTAAAATGGATATTTTATAAATACTTGTATATTTGAATATCGTGTTGTTCGTTGTTCGACTGGATAGAAAAAATAGGTTAAGATCAAGTGGTAATATTTTTCCAAGTAGTTGTATTCCTTTATAATATCAATCATATGTTATTCGTAGTAATCTAAAAATAAATTAAAATGGATAACATTTCTCAAATAGTCGTATTTTTGAATATCAAAGTGTATGTTGTTGTTCAACGTGATAGAGAAATAGACCATCCATTTGCATCAGTCTGAACTTACATTGAAGTCCATTAAATATTTTTATGAGACCTTCTTTTGAGTTGTGGCCAAGTGGATCAATTGGGCCAAGTAATTTATTTTGCTTTTAAGGCAGTATAGCCGGGCTGATACACGTCTTTGTCATAGCTACGTGAATAACTATTTTAAATATAACTACGTGAATAACTACGTGAATAACTATTTTGTATATAACTGAATTGTGTGAAAATTAAGGAGGGGGTGTATTGGTTGTGGAGTTTGAAGGATTTTTTTAGATTTTTGAAGTCTGGGGGTATTCAGTTTGGATTTTGAAAAGTCTTTAAAAATCCTGACGGTATTCAATACGAATTTTAAAATGTCTTAAAAAATCTTTAGATATTCAACAGTTTATAGATTTTAATACTCTATGGATTTTCTTGGATTCTCTTTCAAAAATATGAATAGAATTGACTCTCCAAAATTTCTTCTCACAACTAGAGATTTCTAAATTCCGTTCATGTTCCCAATTTTCAGAATTCGAATTTCCCATAAGTATTTTACGAGTGAACTTCCGAGTACTATAAATTATTTCTCCATAGGGTCCCTTCTTTGAGGAGTAGCCACGCAATTGGTCGATCCACCACGAGGGGATCTCGCAAAACAAGATGATGAAACAGTAACTGCCCAATAAACTAGATAAATTGCTTTAACAATGTAGAACTTTGATGTAGTAAGGAGGAGGGGAGAGACAGAAAGTTGATGAGGAAGAGAGAGAAAAAATTGGGGACGAAGAAAGTTGCAGAAGAAAGAGAATGGGGAGAGAGAGAAAATAGGGAATGAAGATGAGAATAATAATGTATTTTTTTTTTTGCTTATTTATTTTTGGTATTTTTTTATAAACAATTTGTATAATTTTTTAAATCCACATACTTTTAAAATCCATGTAAATCTATTAAAAAAATCAACCAAACTCTACATGCAGTTTATGGATTTTTTAAATCTACATACTTTTTAAAATTCAAAAAAATCAAACATAATCCTAATTGAATACACCCTCTAAGTATGTTCACGGTTGATTTGATAATAATATAATTAAGGTAAATTATTATGAATATATTCTTTAAAAAAATTAAATGCCTAATTGAGAAAATTATTAACGTGACATTGCTGCATCAGTAATACGAACATCAATAATTATGGGGTATTCCCTCTGTCCCACTATATTAGTCTCATTTCCACTTATTAGTATAGTCTCATTTTCTAAAATGATAAAAAATTTGTGATTAGAATTAACTATTTCTCCTTAAAATTAATTATAGCTATATATTCCCATTCTCTTTTAGTTATTGTGTCCATCCAAATGGGACTAATGCCATGGGACGAAGGGAGGGAATACCTAGTAGTGGTACTGGTACTGGTACTGGTACTGGTACTGGTACATGGGTTGTACGAAGAGGCGGGATGTAAAAACCGGACCTGCCGCGAACCGGAGAGAAGAAAAATTAAGGAATGAGGTTTCTTTGGGAAAAAGAAATCAATGAATAAATTAAGAAAGAAAGAAGCAGAGGAAAAAAACCCACCACGTCACTTTGGCTTGCTGCAGTATTTAGACTCTCGCTTTCTCTCTGCCCTCTTTTCCCCATTCAAAGCTGTGGAACGAATATAGCATAACACCAATTTTATTCTTTTGTTCCTCTGCTCATATTTCTGCAATTCCGCTGCCGAATCGAAGACACGAAAAGATGCATTCAAATCATTTGCTGCTCGAGGAGCCAATCCGGATGGCCACCATCCTCGAACCATCCAAAGCGGTATGGTTTTCACTCTTCTGCTTTTTTTGGCGGACGTTCTAGGTTTTGCGACGGATCTAATCTCAGTCGATAGTAGCGTTTGCATAAGCGATTTGGTTTGATTGGATTTCTGTAACTTTTCTGATATGTGTGCGACTGTATGTGCAGACTTTCTTCCCTGCTATGACGAAGATCGTCGGGACGCTCGGCCCGCGCTCTCGATCCGTCGATGTTATTTCCTCTTGCCTTAAGACTGGAATGTCCGGTAATTGATTCAACAACTTTTTCTTTTTACTTTTTTTGTCTTTTTCCGCGGTTTGATTTCATGTGTCTTAAGCTTTTGTTTTTGTTTTTCCAGTTGCGAGATTTGATTTTTCATGGGGCGACGCGGACTCTCACCAGGAAACTTTGGAGAATTTGAAGACTGCTATTAAGAGCACTAAGAAACTCTGTGCTGTAAGTGAATTGAATTCTTGGGTTAGGCTTTTGTGTGATTTTTAATTACATTTTTCCTTTAGAGTATGTCATTTGCGTTATTCTGAAAATGTAGTTTGAGAAGGAATCAATCAGTTGATTTTGTAGCAGTTTTGCTGATGTTGGTTTTAACATCTTTTCAGGTTATGTTAGATACCGTGGGTGCTGAAATGCAAGTTGTTAATAAAAAGGAGACATCTATTACTCTTAAAGCCGAAGACAAGGTCATTTTGACTCCTGATCAAGGTCAAGAAGCGACATCTGAAGTTTTGCCAATTAACTTTGCTGGATTGGCCAAGGTTGCTGTTTTACTATCCATCCTTTTCAATTAGTGATTCAAGGAAGCAAGTTAATTTGCTTTACTGTCACATCAAGTTTTCTATGAGTGCTACATTTACGTACATCGGACATAATTAATTAATTTTCGTAGGCATTTCTCTTGCACTTCCTAATCAAGTTCAATATCTGCAGGCTATGAAGAAGGGAGACACCATTTTTGTTGGTCAGTACCTATTCACGGGAAGTGAGACGACTTCTGTTTGGCTGGAGGTAGGTGGAGTTTTAGATTAAATGGTTTTTATTAGTAAATTCTCCCAGTTCTGTTGCCCCTTCGCTTTCCAATTGTCATTCTCACATGGTTGGCTCTCTTGCAATGTGAGTGGCTTGTCAGAATCTTTTTTCTTTCTATGTGAATGTTCACTAGATTATCCCTTGAATAAGCAAGCTGTTCTTGATTTCCTTTTCCTTTCCTTCCTTTCCGGTTTGTCCTATGTATACTTGGTACCTGAGTTTGTTCATCTTCCTCACAATCTTTTCTCCCTGATGCTACTTTTAGTATTAACTTATGTTTGAAGAAAACATGAGCATGTAAATAGAATATTTGGATTTTGCCTTGTGCTCGGTATACAATATGTTATTTCTGTGAGATGGATTACTTGACATTAGTGATTTGGCTGGCAGGTTGATGAAATAAAGGGTGACGATGTGGTTTGTGTGATTAAGAATTCTGCAACCTTAGCAGGATCACTATTTACATTGCACGCTTCTCAAATCCGAATTGATCTTCCTACTCTATCTGAAAAGGACAAGGAGGTGAGCAATAACTGTTTTAACATGTCTGTTCCTGTGTCATGATAGCGGAGAGGATATTTTAAAGATTTAGCAGTTAGCACCTTTTCATATGGCTCCATGAAGGTTTTAAAATTCAATCATAACAGTTGTGCTTATTAATGTTGATTGTTGAGAAGAAAACTTAAAAAGTCACTACCTGAAAATATAGATGAGACTGTGCATTAGTTAGGCTAGACTATCAAGTTGTAAGATCCTTCCCTGCTAGAAACCTAAACCTCAGGCAGTTTCCTTTAACCTTCCTGTAGTTCTCAGGGTGATCTGCAACCCTACAAATGTAGTGCCTAATTTGGCATCAGTAGCATGTCTCTTGTTTTGAGTTTCTGATGAAGAGTTCAAAGCTTGACTATAAGTTATAATTGTAATTTCCTTTTTTTTTTTTTTTTGAATCAGTCTGTATAGTTTCTATTATGTTTGTAATTTTCGAAACATATTGCTTCTGTTTCAGGTTATCAGTACTTGGGGTGTTAAGAATAAAATTGATTTCCTTTCATTATCGTACACACGCCATGCAGAGGATGTCCGTGAGGTAAAATGGCAGAGGAATTGCTTTCAGTTCTTTTTAATATGAATCCCATGTAGTACTTTTCAACAATCTGAATGCCTTGATTTTCTCAATGCAGGCCCGTGATTTTCTGTCGAAGCTTGGTGATCTGAGTCAGACTCAAATTTTTGCTAAAATTGAAAATGTTGAGGTAAACTAAGGGCTTTTCTAATATTGAGGGGTTCAAATTGCGTTTTTACAAGAGTTGGAGTGTGCTGTACGTGAGTGGCTCCCAAACTTTAACTGCGTACATTGTTTTACTGGTGTCTGCAGGGGTTAACCCATTTTGACGAGATCCTACAGGAGGCAGATGGTATCATCCTCTCTCGTGGAAATCTTGGTATCGATCTCCCACCTGAGAAGGTTAGCAACTTTTTATATCTGTGAATGGAAATTTTTTGTTTGTTTCTGATTCTATGATAGTCCGAGGTGTACTGTCTTTGAGTTGTGATAGCCCGCTTGTACATGTAGAGGAATTACGTTTATCTAATTGGCAGGTGTGACACTTATTTTTTGTCTCATATTTTTTAGGCTCTGCTCCGTAGTTGCAATATTTTTCAAATGAATTTCAAGTGTGCCCATTGGTTTAATGAGATGGTTGGGGGTTAGCTTCACTTTTTAACCCTAGGAGAAGTTATATGAACTTTATGCCTTTTTCTGAGTGCTACATTTATAATCCCTGCATATATGACTTGCATGTAATCTATGTACTTGTGTATTTCTAGACACTTCTCTACTGTAAACTACTCCCTCCGTCCACGAAAAGTGCTATGTTTCCGTTTTGGGCTTCCATATTAAAAGTGTGATACGCCTAGTACATGGGTCCACTCAACGTTTTACCCTTCAACACTAATTTTCGTGGGTCCCTTTCTCCACTATCACAATATATGTCTCACATGCATCACAGTTTTTGTGGACGGAGGGAGTATGATATAAGTGTGGAAAATTGATTTGTGGGAATTAATGGAGGTATTGTTAATGATCCTGATTCAGACCTGACCAAGCAGCTGCCATCCAGTCATCTACATATTGAACCACCTTATTCATTTGACCATGAACATGTAATTCTTGATCCACCATGGGTAGTTGAAATAATTTGCCACTTTCTCCACCTACAAAGGTATGTGGCCAATAAATGAGCTCGTAGAATTTGTCGCAGACAGTATTACTGCACAACAGAACTGCCATGTGAATACACTTTCTGATTGCTTAACTCTTGATTCCCTTAAACTTTAGTTATTTTTCTTGGGTGATTAGTTTCAGGTTTGTGAAATTGAAGAGGGCCACTTAACTGAGCAACTATAACTTGCAATGTGCTGCTCTATCTTATATTAATCAGTAATCACTATTTCCTCTGTATCTGCAGGTCTTCTTGTTTCAGAAGTCTGCTGTTTACAAATGTAACATGGCTGGAAAGCCTGCAGTGGTAACTCGTGTTGTTGATAGCATGACTGACAATTTGAGGCCCACTCGTGCTGAGGCAACTGATGTTGCTAATGCTGTTTTGGATGGTGAGAAACTGCCCTAAAATCTTTGTTGGCAAAACATCAAATGCTTTGGGATGTTATCTTAAAAGCACTAGTTGTCAATTATCATTTCTGCCTTGTTAATAATTCAAGGGCTTCTTTGTATTTGTTTGATGTATCTCAATTTATTATTTAGCCTTTGTTTTAAGCGTTTTTGATCAAACATCAGCTGATGGTGATGATTTATATTTTCAGGATGTGATGCAATCCTTCTTGGTGCTGAGACCTTACGAGGATTGTACCCTGTGGAAACTATTTCTACCGTTGGAAAAATCTGTGCCGAGGTAATTTCTCTTGTTCTTCTGTTCATTTGCTTGGTTTCATAGCCGCTGTTGATATTTTCTAGTGCTTCGTTTCCTATACATTCCCAGTTATTGCTGTTGAATGTTGATTGAGTGGCTTCAGTTTTGTTCCATTAAGCATGTTGTTCGCGATGATTTTCCATTTTACGTATGTGATTCAGGCCCTAGTTTGGTAAATATTCCAGGTCTTGGAACATTTTTATCATAAAATAGTTTGAAGTAATATATGCTCTAGCAGTGTTTTAACTAGTTCATGTTTATCATTTGTGCAATCAATACTTTCTAAGATGCTATGTTTTATTGCAACTCTGTGATGCACTTATGTTTTGCTGCTATAATTGCCACCAATGTTAAAATATATTATTGCCTAATTTGATTTTCCACCAATTGCATTAAATTTTGGACAAGACATATATCTTCCTGGCAGTCAGCACCTATATTAAGAATATCTTTACAATCAAATATATCCTTACGAACGAGCACATAGACAATTGCTTAAATATAACTGCAGTTTCCCTTTTAAATCACAGGCAGAGAAGGTCTTCAATCAAGATCAGTACTTCAAGAGAACTGTAAAGTTTGTTGGCGAACCCATGAGCCACTTGGAATCTATTGCTTCCTCTGCGGTATGTTGCTAGAGAAAACTGAAGAATAAGAGAAGTAGAAAAAAATAATAGCAAAAGAATTTTAATGAGATTTTTGCTGCCCATTTTTGTGCTGTAAGTTTTTTGCTTAGCTCGTGATATTAAGTAACTCTATCTGCACTTTATTTTAGGTCCGTGCGGCCCTTAAAGTGAAGGCGTCTGTCATCATTTGCTTTACGTCATCTGGAAGAGCTGCAAGGTATTATTTTTAATGCATCTCGATTGATTTGATGTACCCTAATAATGATTTGAGCATGATCTTAGACATCTTCCCTTATATGCAGATTAATAGCCAAGTACAGGCCAACAATGCCTGTTTTATCTGTTGTCATTCCTCGGCTGAAGACAAATCAACTGAAGTGGAGTTTCAGTGGTGCATTTGAGGTAGATATTTGGCTCTACATCCAGATTACATTTAGCATAAAAACAGGATTGATATTTCATAGCATATGTCAGGGTGCAAGCCCTCTTCTGCTTGTGGCTCTGACCATTTCATGAACAATGATATTGAAAATTCTGTGAAAATGGTGTTGGATGGCTCCATATTCAAATTAATGATAGGCTTGATAATGACATGCTGACATCTACATACTTGAAGTAATATTGAGGGTACAACACAGATTGCATACTTCATTGCTACTACATCACATTCTTTGTGCAATAGCATCATGTTAATGCCTCGAAATATTTCTCCTTTTGCTACATCTGATTGAGTCAGAAGGAAAGCTATTCTTTCGTAATCTAGGAAATATAGTTTGCACGCATCCAATTACTTCTGTGAGTTTGTTGCTTATCGTCCTTCCTCAAGTTCTGTTCTTGTAAAATATGTTTTCCTAGTTAGGAGCTCAACATTTTCCTTTTCTGTGTATGTTCAGGCAAGGCAATCACTTATAGTACGTGGCCTTTTCCCCTTGCTCGCTGATCCTCGGCATCCGGTAAGTCTTTTAGTTCTATTAAAAAAACACCTTATGGAGTGAAAAACGCTACGTACCATTTGTCTTATCCTAAGGCCCCCTCATCCATGTCACTTGCATTTTATAACAGGCTGAGTCTACAAATGCGACAAATGAATCAGTTTTGAAGGTTGCACTTGATCATGGAAAGGCTTCTGGAGTTATCAAGTCCCATGATCGTGTAGTCGTCTGCCAGAAAGTTGGAGATGCTTCCGTAGTAAAGATTATCGAACTCGAAGATTAAACATGTGTGGAGCCAAGCATTATTCTTAACTGAACATCAACATATTTTGCTCTCTTTGCTTTTGGTGGAAAAGTTTGAAGGACGTTACCTACTAGGCATCACCATGAATTTTGATGTTGGTTTTCAGATGAAATTACATATTGGCCCTTTTTTGCAAAAATGGTGGGTGTGATTGTGAGTTTTTGGATATAAATATTGTTTTACCGTGATGTAATTCTTAATGGGAATGCCTATTATTAGCTAAGCAACCAACCGTGAGAGTTGGTGTTTGTTTTCGCCACTTTTTAAGGAAATAAAAATGTGTGTTTGGCTTAATTGATTGCGTAGATTATATTCATGGTGATTATAATGGTAAATTCTTCAGCTTTGGTACCTTCAAATTCAATAGCGTTCAAATTCTTAAACATGTTTGATTTGATTGAAATCTCAAACTCAGCTAAAAGAAAAGCTAATGCAAAGTGGCTTGATTTTCTCTCTTCAATTTGAATTAAAATTTACTTTAGTAATGCAGCATGATTCTTTACAAGCTAAAATATTTTAATACATATTCTAGACTTTAGTACTATTCACAATAAGTAATTGTTTTTAATATTAATGTAAAACTTTGTTTGTCAATCAGGCAGCGCCCATGGCCTAATGGATAAGGCGTCTGACTTCTAATCAGGCGATTGTGGGTTCGAGTCCCACTGGGCGTGCATATGTTTATTTTTATTTTCTTTTTTTTTACAGTTCTCTCTTTTTTCAAGTCACCTAAAAAAGTAATCCTACTACGTACAGTATGGAAATTAAATTAATTCACCGACGCCGGCTTATTCTAAAGTGATTGGATAATAGGTGAAACGTAACAAAAGAAAGGGTAGAAAAAGGTAAAAGTGAAGAGCACGTTAAACTTTTGTTCGGTCTGGTACGGTGGAGAATTGAGCTGGGGAAGTAATTACCAAGTCGTAACCTACCCCTTTATTTTGAATATTTCCGAAAGGTCTTAATAGGTATAAATAGTAAAAATAAAATAAAATTAAATCTCTATATTTTATAACCACCACTTCAGTTATTTATATTTTATACTCCCTTGTTTTTTTCCATTTGGCCAACTCATTTTGGGCATACAGATAAAAAAATATGTAGTGTCCACCTATCATAATGAGTGTATACTAATTAAGGATAATGGTGATGTTGAAAATAAAAATGGTGTTTGTTGGGGAAAAAAAACAAAAAAAGCCCAAATCGAGAAAAAAAAAAACACCTCAAAATTGAAAATAGGTCAAATTGGAAAAAAGAGAGGGAGTAGCACTTTAAAACGGTAAAATGACTAGGATGTCATTGCACATGGGTCAAAAAGTGATTAGCTTGACCTTTTTTTTATGAATTAATTGTCTTAATAGGTATAATTAGCCAATTTTTTTTAAGAGAGAACGCCCAAAAGTAGTCTTTTTTCATAAGATAAAAGTTAATAATAGCCACCCATAAGTAAATAGTCTAATTATTGTTAGAACTGGAGCCGAAAAGATCGAAAGAACTTGCGCAAACACAAGAAAAGGAGAGAAAGATTATCGCTGTGCCGTGGCTGAACCACTGCCCTAAAAGCTATTTCCGGCAGACCCTCGGTGTCAAGTCTCAGTGCCGAATCACTCTCGAAGGTTAACCACAACTCTCAAATCTCACGTGCACTCGTGAGTTTTGAGATGGAGACGCTTTGCGGTAAGGAAGTCGATGGTGGCTACGGCTAAAGCAGGTAGGGTTTTCGTGTCTCTCTATGAAGAGAACAACCACCTATATATATGGCTCCAAATGCCCCCACAAACCCTAGGCACAAACTAAGCCCACGAAGCCCGACGACAAGAAATGTGGAGGGAGAAAAAACTTAGATAAGGAAATAAAGGGAAAAGAGAAAACTAGAGAAATATGATAATTTTCCCTTTTTTGTATGTTTTGAAAAGGAGGTGGAAGAATATATTTATAGGCTCATCCCTCTTAAGTTTTTCTTTAAAATTTCGATGTGGGACAAAGAAACAATATATATAATGCTCCAATCCCTCTCACTTAAGCTCACAAATTCAATGTGGGACAAGAGATAAAAGAGAAAACCAATAATAACTCTACGAAATTGCTTTCCATTTCCAACAATCCCCCACAAATGGAAAGTCAATAAGGAAAGGAATATTGATGCATAGATACAAATATCTTTCGATTTGAATTTATATGTTAGCGAAACAGGAAAACATATAAATCTCAAAAAGTGCTTTTCAGCTTGAACTTTAAGAGTTCATATGTTCACCCCCACAACATACATCATTCCTTAAGTAATACGTCTCCACGATAATATCAAGGCAAATACCTTCGATTCTCGTGTGTGCTCTAGAAAATTATTTCATAGAAGAGTGCCACCTCTTCACACACACTTAGGTGATTCTATGAAAGTGCAATCGCCAATGCACTAAATATATTATACGCATATAATATATCAGAAATGTTTCGCAAAACATAACTGCATGAATCATTAAGAGCCCAAATGCTCAACCTCAACAAAATCATAGTACAATCAAAATCTACCGCAGTAGAATTACCTCACAAGGTGATGATTCATCTATGTCCAAAGTTCTCCGCAGCAGAACCATATAGCTCAACGCTATACCCACTAACTGTAATTAACATATGTTAATACAGAAAAATAGACAATAGAATAAAGATAAGAAAACATAGTTTCATTTGACCTATTAGGTGTCCACCATGTCAACTTTCTTCATTCAATGTCTTCATACAAATTCCAACAGCAAGTTCTTGCACTTGACGCTTTATGAGACCTTTGGTGAAAGGATCTGACAAGTTCTCTCTGACCTCACATAGTCAAGAGAAATAACCCCATCTCCAATCATTTCTCTCACCATAACATGTCTCACTTCATATCTCATTTTCCCATTATAGATGCTATTCTTCGCAATAGAAATAGCAAACTGGGAGTCACAAACAAAGAGAAATATGAGCTTCTGACCTCTTACCCAATGGTATATCAGTCAACACTTGTGCTTCATGACTCGCAAGTTTTAAAGCAAGCAACTCAAACTCCATGGTCGAGCTTCTAATGCACGTCTGTATTCCAGACTTCCAAGATACAGCACCCCCACCAAGAGTGAACACAAATCCACTCGTGGAGCTTACGCCACCATAATCAGAAATCCAATTCGCTTCACAGTACCCTTCTACCACCTCAGGAAAATAGAAGTAGTATAAGCAAAGTTCTTTGGTTCCTTTAAGATACTTCAACAATCGATACAAAGCATCTCAATGCTCCTTACTAGGCTTATGAGTGTAATGACTCAATTGACTCACAGCATATGCAATGTCTGTTGGATCCGGGATCCTTCGGATGTAGATTTAATTAATTACAATAATTATTAACATATGAATTCAGATCTTGAAAGCGGAAATAGATCTAAATCATATATACCTATTTGCATAATCACCGGTGGAATCTTTATCGAGGTAATGATCTTCCACGCACTAGATCTCTGCACACGAGATCTATCTCTTGATCATAAACCCCGAGATCTTCTGGAGTATTCCCTAGCAACGAGAAGAATTTCGAGTGGGCGAAAATCTATCTTCTCTGCTCTACCCAGAAGTGCCGCCCCCTTCTCACAGAATGTGAAGAATGAAAATCACGTCAATTCACACTCCACTTATCCCTTATTTATATAAGAAGTGGAGTGGTGGAGAAGTCAGGGCCTTCACTAATGGGCCAGGTTATGCTCTATTGGGCTACTCCAGGGATCTTGAGGAGGACATGGACTGGGCCTTCCAATATAATTAAATAATCCAAGTATTCTCTGGCCCCGAATACTCTATTTAATTATATTAATATTATAACCTTTCCACTATAGTAAAATAATATTGTATCGCCGTCCATTCCCAAATTACTACATACCGGGCTCCTCTTTGAATTATATTATTTCCCGTGTTTAAGATATCGCATGTCCATTAATTAATTTAAGCTACTGACTGCTCCAATTAATTAATATCTTATACCGAGAGTAGTACCCGTTCGACCTCATTATTATATCGGAACTTAATCCACCTGTAGGGTTTGATATAATAATCCTTAGAACGTTTCAAGGGGACATCATCAACTCGGCGCACCGAGACACGATTTCTAGCTATAGTAATTATAATATTACTACCCAAGATACGGAGATTCTTTGAGTTGCGATAACTCTCACTCATGGTAAATCAAAGTAATAACAATTATAAATACATAATTGAATATTATGACAACTAGAATTAAGAAATAATAATCGTCCAAAATGTGATCCTTATAAGTCAGTATAAAAGGATTTATCTCACCTCAATCCTGTTCAGTGCAACTCTGATCGTATGCACTAGCATAAGTTAATAGCCAAGACCAACTATTATCCAACATTATACTACAACCTTAACAAGTAATTTGTCCAAGATTACTTTCGGTTGCGAACACCATTTAACTATATAAGAATGTGATAATATGATCTTCCGTGCGACCACCCACACCATATTATCTATAATATATAGTACCGGGCATTTATTTGCATAACCATAACACGAATTAATATGTAAAACATATGACAAAATATTTATTTCCAAAACCGGAAGAAATTGTTAATAGTACAAGCATAAAGTATGCTTTTCAGTATATCAACCCCAACAATCTCCCACTTATACTCAAAAGCATGCTTTCAAGTATACTACTACTACATTACAATTTCTCTCCCACTTATACTCAAAGCAATGCGGTCATACATCTAACTCCCAAGCTCTCCCCATGCCTCACGAAATCCTTTGTAGGAAGTGCTTTCGTGAATGGATCAGCAAGGTTATCCTCAGATGCAATCTTTGACACAACTACCACCTCTCTCTTTACTTAATCACGTATGATATGGTACTTCCGGTCTATGTGTTTGCTGGCCTGATGAGATCTTGGTTCCTTCAAATTTGCAACTGCACTAGAATTGTCACAATAAATTGTGATCGCCTGAGGCAAATTCGGAACCACATCTAGATCTATCATGAAGTTCCGGAACCATACAACTGACCGCTCTCACGTTTTAGGGTGAGAGGATGCAATGATAATCGATGTCTATAATCGAGTCGAATCCACAGGGAATGCAATGGCGAATGAGTTTCAAGTAGTAATCTAGCTACTAAACCTACTATCCAAGCTACAAGATATCATGTTTTTGTGTTTTGTTAATTCTCAATGTAATTGAAAAGTAACAAACTATATAACAACTAATAGCAAGAGTTAACAAACAATAGTAAAGAGATTGGTTCCAAATATAATCCGATAATAACTAGAGGCCTAGGTTTTAGGATTTGTTAGGATTAACCATTTTAATCTAATTCATATGGGAGTTCTATATATTGTATACACTAATTTTTTTCTCAAAGCAATCAATGTAAGTAGATTAACCTATGATATCTATCTCCGACTAGGACTCAAGATGCATGGATTAACTCCTAATGGCACATTTGATATCTAGAATCTCCTATTAGCAAGAATTACTAATATGTTGTGATTTGATACTAAGTGCTATAAATTAAAGCCTACTAAGCATTTAACCAAACACCTTGTATGCACTCAATGATGACCAATCAATCATGCAATAAAATTAAGTCCTAAACCACAAGACATATGAATTAGAAGGTAAATCCAACAACAAAATCCAAAAACCTAGTGATCTAGATCATATCTTCATATATTAGAACCAAAAGAAAATTTAGCTAGACATAATTGAAGGAATTAAACCATAAAAAGTAAATGAAATCATGCTTAAAAGATAGATAATTTAATAAGGAAGAAGAAAATGGTCTTGAATCTTGAATCCACAAAGTAAAGCTCCAACAATCTTGAATTTACTAAAAATGAAAGAGGGAAATATTTCTAGGGTTCTAAAATATTAAAGTATCCAAAAGATCCCCCCATGAGGTTGAATTTAGGGGTTAAATACATAGAAAATCGAGTTTGGGTCGAGTTGGGACGAATCGGGGTGAACCGGGACGAACCGGGGCGAGTTTGGGTGAAGTGGGGCGGCCAACCGGCGGTCTGGCAGGTCGCCGGCCCAGACCGCCGTCCTCTCTGTCCTCCACGGCGGCCTGGCAAGTCGCCGGCGTTTTGACAGGTCGCCGGCCAGGTCGCCGTCAGCATTTCTCCTTACGCAACTTCGCCGTTTTCGCTCGTTCTGTCTCGTCCGAATTCCGATTCTCGATCCGTTTTTTGAAATGGACTCATAACAAACCCCTCTTCGATATGAAATGATCAAATTGGCCAAATGAGTTCTCCACTATTCCTGCAAAAAGCATAAAGAGACTCGAGAAATGAAATCAAACTAGTGAAACCGTAACTATATAACTTGAAATTCCACATTTAAAAACATAAATTTCACTCTAATTGAACTCGATTCTCCCTCGTTCCCAACATTCGATCCTTAGCCACATGAATGTTCTTTCCAATTTTTACAAAAATGGATCAAAAACTGAGAGAAAATGAGAAAAACACAAAGTATGCTATAAGATTAAAAACCCTAACATTTCTAACATTTAAGCACCTAAATCGAGACTCAAACACATGCAAAGCACACTCGACATGCACATAAAATACGTGTTAATCACTCCCCCAAACTTAAGCCATTGTTCGTCCCGAATAATGAAACGAACAATCAAAACACTTAACGTATGGAGTGTGCATTTTGAGTTTCTCGATGCCTCATATCACCTCAAAAACCATTTTTGTTCAAGGAAATTCTCAAGTCAAGCCAAGCTTTCATAAAATCACTCACTCTCCTAACTTAGAATTCAATCACTCAAACACTTTCGACACTAGATCTCACACGGAACATGTGTATCACTCGATCCCTCAGTATATGGAGAAGGTAAGCACTCATCGAAATCATGCAATACACATCTTAAACCATAAGCTTGTCTATCAACTCAAGTTTCTAATACTACAATGCATGCACAAATTAAGATCAAAAAAGTCTTTCTTAAGCTTGTAATGTAGGGACATTGGTTAAGGTAGGGAATTTTAGGCTAAGTGACTTAAATTTGCATTGAAGTACCCTTACCTCATTTCTTCACCTTCTAAGTAAGAATTTCTTCATCTTCCACCTCATCCAACCCCTTTTTAGTCAAATGAATCCCAAGCTTCTACCAAATCTAAAGAAACACTCCTTTATGGTCTTATTCTTCTTGTAAGAACTTTGTACTTGCTTTATTTTATTTATTTATTTATTTCTTTTTCCAATAAGAACTTTGTTCTTATTCTTTTCTTTTCTAACATTGAGCTTACAGGAGTGTTCTTTCAACTCAAAATCAATCTCAAGACCTTTCACCATCACCCAACAATTTTCATGAATTTTCAAATTTCACCAAGATTCCCTTAACCATCCTTCACCCCCTATCGTCCGGTTCAAGAAGAAAAGGCTATATTCAAGGCTCAAAATGGGACGACAATGGTAATGAAAGAGAGAGGTTAGTGTTTAGGGAAAATGGCCAATGCAATGATGGCCTAAGATCATCTCCTAATCATGCAAACATGTAGTACTTCTAACAAGAGTATCAAGGCAAGTTCTAGTAAAGAATATGCAATGCAAGATCAAGCTCTCAAGAAAGGATATCAACTATGTAAGATGATAGTTTCAGGCTCAAAATCCTCCCAAGCTTTTTGTCTAGAGCCTAAGTGCTTAAGATGAATCCTTCATGTTATTCAAGTGAAGTAATCTAATCATGCTTGACTTTAACTCGAAAAAATTTCAAAACATTTCATCATTTTCCATCAATCATCGGCATCTCACTTGAAAACACGTGAGCAAATCAACACGATCACTTCACACTCAAGCATGCAAGCATTCATTCAAACTTAAAACTTTCCTTTCTTTAAAAATTTCGCATTCAAAACCACAAACTCACCAACAAACTCATGAAAAGTGTTCATTTAACCCTAATTCATCCCCAAATGTACAAAACAAAACACAAACGTTCAAACAAATTCAAAAAAATATCAAGCAAACTCAACAAATAACACAAGATCCTTCCAAACATCCCACCACTCAAAATCATCACTAAACAAATTAATCTCCAACAATTAACAACCAACAATTACCAACAATTTTCATCCATAATCCAAGCAAACAAATCTCAATCAAGTAGACATAAGCAAGCCACACAAGTAACATCAAATCTCACTTTCAAGCCAATCTATACCCAACATGAGAGACAAGGACAAGGAGACTAAAGACAAGAGCGTAAAGAAAAGTAGCAAGACATGAAATGAAAGTAATTTAAATTCATTATCATACCCCCTCCCCCAAACTTATTTTAGAAAATAATTCTAAAATAAGTTTGGAGGGAAAGATAAATAATGCATTTAAATTACACTTACCAACATTCCAAGCTATGATGATTATGGCGGTCGGGGCCAAATCGCCCCTTGAGCAATTTGATAATCCCGGAAGCTTTCCAATAGCTCCATCATCGATGTTGCTTGCTTCTCCATCCTCTCACTCCTTTCCAAGTCCTCAAGTTGTGTGACTCTCATCGAAGTGACCTCCCTCCTCAATACTGTTACTTGGGCATCTAAAGCCTTGAAGCTATCCCCCATTCCTTCCATTCTACTCTCGAGAGCCTCAAACCTCTCATCATAGCAAGCACCACTCAGACCTTGATTATCCCTTCTAGACTCATCATCATTATCTTCCATGCCTTCCTCTTCCTCCACCCCCCGGTGTCCTCTTTCAAAATCATCTCGGCCTATCTCACCAAGAGCATGCTCATCTCCCTCACGTTGCTTGAACATTCAAACTCTCATGATCATTTTATGTAAGGGAGTATGCAAATACCAATTTACCCTTTCATTGAAATTTCTAACTAGTATGCTCATAGAATTGGGTAAAGGGTATAATTCCTTGCTATTAATTCAGAAGTAGTAAGGAGGGGTACTCAAATTGAGGAAACGTAAGTACCGGAGCTTGACAAAATCAAAGAGAAAATCACCTCCCATTAGTGGAAAGCCACTAAGGTTTCCTCTTATCTTCCTTGCAATTGGAGTAAGCATGCCTCCAATATTGATCTTTCCTACTTCACCTCTAGCATGCTTCTTCAATTGAGGAAGAAATAAATCACAAAAACTTATTCTCTTCCCGGTGAGCATAGCATGAAGGATAAACCAATCATCATTCCTCACCGAAGGGGTTACCAATGCTTTAGAGGGTGCCTTAGAAGGTCCTTTTCCTTTAGCTCCTTTATCCCTACATCAAGTGAAAAATCCAAAATAAGATTCAAGAAATTAATCAATGGATTTTCACTTAAGCAATCACATTTCTTCTAGCCATTACCCCCCATATTGCATTTAGACATTGAAGAAGTGGAATTTCAAGCCAAATCAAACATTAAAGCCCCATAAGTCCAAGAAAAATTCATCTCAATTCATTCATGCATATCCAAGTGAAAATAAACTCAAATGCATATTGAGATTCAACTCAAGAGACTTAAACCATGAATCCTCATATTTCAAACTCAAGAATCTATGAAATTATAACTTCTTCAAGCAATGAAACATTCAAGAGATGAATTTCCTATCCAAGAATCAAGCATATGCATTCATTCATTCATCAAGAGATAAAAAATATTCCAAATTCATTCTAAGTATGCTCAAGTGCAAAAGAGACATGGTTCATCAAAAATGCAAATTTCAAGACTAGATATAACATAAATCCTAAAGAGAAGAATTAATGCTATTCAATTCATAACCAAATTCACATTTTTCATCCAAGAATTTCCAAGATTCAAACAAAACCCTAGCAAGAATTTTTACCCATTTTCATGAATTTGATAAGCAAAAACATACGTACCAATTCATATAAAATAAGTAGAACCTCATAAAATCAAGGATATAGAACTTCTTACCTCATTATCTTGAAGAAACTTGAAGAACTTCAACTCTTTCAAAAGAAAAATAAATTTTCGTTTTTGTGAAGAAGTGGGTGAAAATATGATTTTCTTGGTTCAAAATGCAAGTTTTGAGATGGGTAAGGGACCTATGGAAGGACTAATCTTGATTCAAAGTGAATTGAGAGTAATTGGTAGATGAAAATTGAAGTTTTGGAGAGAAAATGAGCTATGTTCTTCAATGTTCAAGTTGGAAAGTAAAAGAAATAAAGAAATGGAGGTTCAAGCAAACAAAATAGAAATAGGGGGTGAAAGAAGGGGGGAGGGCGGACTGGGAGGTCGCCGGCGGTCCGGTAGACCGCCGGCCCAGACCGCCGAAATTGCTGAAGTGGCCGGCGGTTTGTGGCTTTCTCCCGGCGGTCTGGCAGAATGCCGACCAGGCCGCCGGTTCCTTCCGGCTCGATTTCGGGCCGTTTTTCGGCCCTTCCAAAGAGGGGGTCCGACTCCCGACCTTCTATCAAGACCCCCTAAACATGTTTTAATTTTTTTTAATTTAATTTATTTTTATTTTTATTTATTTTTAATTTTTTTAATTTTTTCGAGATTAAACGGAAAATGCAACAAAGAAAATCGAAAATAAAATTCAAACTAAACTAAAATGAAAAATAAAAGGATACGTGTTGAGGTGCCTCTCAACGAGCGCTTTGTTTAACGTCGTTAGCTCGACATAGCCTCCAAGATCAAGCATCATTAAGAAGAATGGTCGACTCCTCCTTAAACTTCCTCGAATTGAAATAGAGCTTGAGTCGATGTCCATTAACAACAAAGGTAGAACCATCCTTCTTGAGAAGTTCAAATGTGCCATTCTTGAAACTTTTACTCACAATGTAAGGACCGGTCCACCTTGATTTGAGTTTTCCGGGGAAAAGACGAAGACGAGAGTTAAAGAGAAGAACCTGATCACCCGGAATGATCACCTTGCATCAAATCTCTAAATCATGAAACTTCTTGGCTCTTTCCTTGTAAATCCGAGAATTTTCATAAGCCTCGTTTCTCCATTCCCCTAACTCCACAAGATGGTTTTTCCTATTCAATCCGGCCTCTTTAAACTCAAGATTAATCCTCTTTATAGCCCAAAACGCCTTGTGTTAAATTTCCAAAGGTAAGTGACAAGACTTTCTGAATACAAGTTGATACGGAGACATACCAATGGGGGTTTTATAGGCGGTTCGATAGGCCCACAAAGCATCATTAAGTTTCTTAGCCCAATCCTTCCGAGTAGTGATTGTCTTATCCAAGATTTGCTTGATCTCCTGGTTTGCAAGCTCGGCTTGACCATTGGCTTGAGGATGGTATGGAGAGGTAATCTTGTGCTTCACTCGATACTTAGCAAGAACACTTCCCAACCACTTATTATTGAAGTGAGACCCCCCATCACTAAGCAATGCCCTTGGAGTTCCAAACCGAGTTAAGATGTTCTTCTTCAAAAACTTGGTCACAACCTTGGAATCACTAGTCGAAGTTGGAATGGCTTCGACCCATCTTGAAACATACTCAATAGCAAGAAGGATATAAGAAAAACATAAGAATTCGGGAATGGTCCCATGAAGTCTATCCCCCAAACATCAAACAACTCAACCTCAATCATGATGTTTTGAGGCATCTCATCCCTTTTAGTGATATTTCCCATCCTTTGACATCTATCACAATTCTTCACAAAGGATTGACAATCCCTAAAAATCGAAGGCCAATAGCATCCACTTTGAAAAACCTTCCAAACTGTACGATTTGCCCCAAAATGACCCCCATTTGGTCCCTCATGACAATCTTTAATAATCTTGAGCCATTCACCATCCATAACACATCTTCTAATAAGACCATCGACACATCTCCTCCATAAGTACAGATCTTGCCAATAATAGAACTTCACCTCTCGAAGGAACTTGGTCTTTTGATAATCCAAAAGATTTGGTGGCAATTCTCGAAGCACAAGGTAATTAGCAAAGTCGGCAAACCAAGAATCTTTAAACCTCAACACCATAATCTTCTCATCCGGAAAACACTCATTGATACTCAATCTCAAGTCTACATCTTCAACCGGATTTTCAAGCCTTGACATGTGATCGGCTAGCACATTATCAACTCCTCTTCTATCACGAATCTCCATGTCGAATTCTTGTAGAAGGAGAATCCAACGAATCAAATGAGGCTTTGCATCCTTCTTGGCCATGAGATGTCGTATAGCCATATGATCCGAATAGACAATAGTGTGATTCCCAACAAGATATGACCGAAATTTGTCAAAAGCAAAAACGATGGCCAAGAATTCCCTCTCCGTTGTTGTGTAGTTCTTTTGAGCACCATCCAAAGTTCTACTAGCATAATGAATGACCCGAAACACTTTATCTCTCATTTGCCCCAAAACCACTCCTAAAGCATAATCACTTGCATCACACTTCAATATGAAAGATTCACTCCAATTGGGCTTGATTAGAATATGAGTAGAGATGAGGGCTTTCTTCAATGTCTCGAATGCTTCCAAACACTTATCATCAAAAACAAACTTCATATCTTTTTGTAAGAGATCACAAAGTGTCTTTGTGATCTTTGAAAAATGCTTAATGAATCTTCTATAGAACCCCGCGTGACCAAGGAAACTTCGGATTGATTTCACATTTGTTGGGGGTGGAAGCTTCTCTATAGCAACAATCTTGGCTCTATCAAACCATCTCTAGAAACCTTGTGCCCAAGCACAATTCCATCTCTAACCATGAAGTGGCACTTCTCCCAATTCAAGACAAGAGAAGTGTCCTTACACCTTTGCAACACCTTTGTGAGATTATCTAAACAAGAATCAAAGCTCTTCCCAAAAACCGAGAAGTCATCCATGAATACCTCCATAATATTTTCAATCAAACCTCCAAAGATAGACATCATGCACCTTTGGAAAGTGGCCGGAGCATTACACAACCCGGAAGGCATCCTCCTATAGGCAAATACTCCATAGGGGCATGTAAAGGCCATCTTGTGTTGATCCTCCGGGGTTATGACAATTTGGTTGTATCCAGAATACCCATCAAGAAAGTAATAATATTCATAGCCCGCCAAACGATCCAACATTTGATCTATAAAGGGCAAAGGGAAGTGATCTTTCCTTGTAGCCGAATTCAAAGCCCTATAATCGATACAAACTCGATATCCGGTGGCAACTCTTGTAGCAATAGCCTCATCCTTCTCATTCTTGACCACTGTCATCCCCCCTTTCTTCGGAACAACTTTGGTAGGACTCACCCATTCACTATCCGAGATGGCATAAATCATTCCCGCATCTAGTAACTTCAACACCTCTTTTCTCACCAATTCTTGTAAGACCGGATTCAACCTCCTTTGAGGTTGAACCTTAGGACGACAATCATCTTCCAATAGAATACGATGCATGCATATAGATGGACAAATACCCTTTATATCATCAATAGACCAACCAATAACATCTTTAAACTCCCTAAGGACATGCAACAACTTGTCCAATTCGGACTCTGACAAGTGTTGTGACACAATTACGGGTAAAGAGTCATTATCACCAAGGAAGGCATACCTTAGGTGATCGGGAAGAGGTTTCAATTCTTGAGAAGTGTTTAAAGAAGATTTCACTTTCCCCCAGTTGGTTGATATCAAGGTAATGAACCTCATCCTTCAATGATCCTTGATTTGCTTCCAAATAAGCAATAGACTCCAACAAATCATCACAAGCATCATCCAAATCGGAGTAAGAATAGAAAGAATTAGAGATGATTTCTTCCGTGAGATCTTTTGCCATAGATGTAGGCAAGGTGATGATTGAGTTGCATTCCTCATAGGTTGAGTCATCTCCTCGCTTCATAGCATCAAAGATTGAAAGAGTGAGGGTCTCTTCATTAACTCTAAACGTGAGATTCCCGTCTTGTACATCAATAAGAGCTCTTCCGGTTGCTAGAAAAGGATGCCCAAGAATGAGGGGCATATCTTTGTCCTCCGGCATATCCAAGATAACAAAATCCACGGGGAAGATAAACTCCTCAACTTTCACTAACACATCTTTAACCACTCCTTGAGCATAAGATATGGAACGATCGGCCATTTGGAGACAAATAGATGTAGGTTTGATCTCTCCAATATCCAATCTCCTAAAAATAGACAATGGCATCAAATTGATGCTAGCTCCAAGATCACATAAGACATTTCCAAACTTTTTCCCTCCAATCACACATGCTATTGTGAAGCTTCCGGGATCCTTCTTTTTCAAAGGCATTTTCCTTTGAATCACTGCACTAACCTCCTCCGTTAGGTTAATTCTTTCAAATTAACCAAACTTTCTCTTGTTAGCAACAACATCCTTCAAGAACTTCACATATCCGGGCATATCTCGAAGTGCATCAAGCAAGGGAATGTTGATTTGTACTTTGTTGAATATCTCCAAGAATCTCATCAACTTTTCGTTAACCTTATGCTTGGCTAGACGATGAGAAAAATGGAGCCTTCGTAATAACATCCTTGGTAGGAAGAGGAGTTTCTATTAGCACTTCCCTAGGAGCTTCTCCTTGAACTTCTTTCCTTGAATTCTCTTCATTGGTAGGAGACTCCTCATAGGGTATATCTTCAACAAGGACTGCCTCTTTTCCACTTCCGGATCTAGCATGATTCTCATAGGCTCTTCCATTCCTCAATGTGATAGCATTGCATTGATTCTTTGGGTTTACCTCCGTATTACTTGGAAACTTTCGCGGAGTATGTTGAGTAGTGGCTTGATTAGCCATTTGACTTATTTGGCCTTCCATCATCTTCACTTACTTTGTCAAAGAAGTGAGAGAATTCTCCAATGCACTCACCTTTTGCCCAGTTTGTGTAATAAATGAGCTTTGTTGATTTGCCATTTGTTGGACAAGTTGCTCAATAGAAGGAGATGTTTTCTTCGGTTCTTCAATATCTCCTTGAGAAATGGAGAATCCGGGAGGTGGCAATTGAGCGTTATTAGGATTTCCGTAGGAGAGGTTAGGATGATTCCGGTTGTTGGAACTATAGGCTTGATAGCCTCCTTGATAACCATATGAATTTCCTCCTTGTGGCCTTCCTTGGAATCCTCCTTGTTGACTTTGGAAACCTCCTTTGTTGAAATTCCCATATTGCCTTTAGTTCACATAATTCAAATCTTCACTTCCATTAGGCTCCGAATTCTCTTGATATTGATGAACACTTTGAACTTGAGCTTTCCTTTCATCTTCATATTGCTTCTTCATATTAGCAACTTCCATTGCCAATGCATCGAACTTCTCATCATCAATAGAAGAAACCTTCCTAGAAGGGGCCCTTTCCATTGGCCATTGATAGTTATTGGCGGCCATCTCTTCAATAATCCTCAAGGCTTCCTTGGCATTTCGATTCACTAGACATCCTCCGGAAGTAGCATCCACAATGCTTCTTGTATGAGGTGTGAGACCACTATAAAAAGTGGTAATTTGTTGACCTTCCGTGAAACCATATTCAGGACATTTTCTCAAAAGCTCTCTATACCTCTCCCATGCTTCAAATAAAGTCTCATCGCCTTGTTGAGAGAAATGTGAAATATCGGAAATAAACCTTTGAGCTTTTGATGGTGGAAAGTATTTAGAGAGGAAGGCCTTGCATAGATCATCCCATGTGTGAATGTTGACTTTTTTAATCCTTTATACCAATCCTTGGCCCGGTCCCGTAGAGAAAATCCAAACATCCTCATGCGAATATCATCATTTGAAACTCCATTAAGCTTAATCGTATCGCAAATATCAAGGTACATACCAAGATGGGCGTTCGGATCCTCTATAGGACTTCCACTAAATTGCTCACTCTTCACCATTTGGATGAGTCCGGATTTGAGCTCAAAATTATTAGCATTGATCGCCCCCCATTCTCCTCCTTGAAATTGTTCCGTTGGAGATTGGAACATAAGGTTGAGAGGAGGTGGTTGAGCCTCATTTGCCCTTCTTTCTTGCTCATCCTTCCATGCTCTAAACTCTTCCATTTTTCTCATAAGAGCTTCCATTGCTTGATTGTTAGCCATTTCTTGATCTTCACTCGAATTCCTTCTTCTATGCCTTCTTTCAAAATTCAAGATCAAAGGTTGAACGAGTCTTCCTTTGGACCTTGTGTGCATAAACCTACAAAAAAAAAAGAAAAAAGAAACAAATGCTTGAATTAGTAACTTAATAACCAAATCAACTATTGAAACTCAAACTAAACATTCCCCGGCAACGGCGCCAAAAATTGATCGCTCTCACTTTTTAGGGTGAGAGGATGCAATGATAATCGATGTCTATAATCGAGTCGAATCCACAAGGAATGCAATGGCGAATGAGATTCAAGTAGTAATCTAGTTACTAAACCTACTATCCAAGCTACAAGATATCATGTTTTTGTGTTTTGTTAATTCTATCAAGCAATATACTTGAAAAGTAACAAACTATATAACAACTAATAGCAAGAGTTAACAAACAATAGTAAAAAGCTTGGCTCCAAATATAATCCGATAATCACAAGAGGCCTAGGTTTTAGGATTTGTTAGGATTAACCATTTTAATCTAATTCATATGGGAGTTCTATATATTGTATACACTAATTATTTTCTCAAAGCAATCAATGTAAGTAGATTAACCTATGACATCTATCTCCGACTAGGACTCAAGATGCATGGATTAACTCCTAATGGCACAATTGATATCTAGAATCTCCTATTAGCAAGAATTACTAATATGTTATGATTTGATGCTAAGTGCTATGAATTAAAGCCTACTAAGCATTTAACCGAACACCTTGTATGCACTTAATGATGGCCAATCAATCATGCAATAATATTAAGTCCCAAACCACAAGACATATGAATTAGAAGGTAAATCCAACAACAAAATTTAAAAACCTAGTGATCTAGATCATATCTTCATATATTGGAACCAAAAGGAAATTTAGCTAGACATAATTGAAGGAATTAAACCATAAAAAGTAAATGAAATCATGCTTAAAGATAGAAAATTTAATAAGGAAGAATAAAATGGTCTTGAATCTTGAATCCACAAAGTAAAGCTCCAACAATCTTGAATTTACTAAAAAGGAAAGAGGGAAGTATTTCTAGGGTTTTAAAATATTAAAGTATCCAAAAGATCCCCCCATGAGGTTGAATTTAGGGGTTAAATACATAGAAAATTGAGTTTGGGTCGAGTTGGGACGAATCGGGGTGAACCAGGACGAACCGTGGCGAGTTTGGGCGAAGTGGGATGGCCAACCGGCAGTTTGGGAGGTTGCCGGCGGTCTGGCTGGTCGCCGGCCCAGACCGCCGTCCTCTCTATCCTCCACGGCGTCCTGTCAGGTCACCGGCGGTCTGACAGGTCGCCGGCCAGGTCGCCGTCAGCATTTCTCCTTGCGCAACTTCGCCGTTTTCGCTCGTTCTCTCTCGTCCGAACTCTGATTCTCGATCTGCTTTTTGCTATGGACACCTAACAAACCCGTCTTCGATATGAAATGATCGAATTGGCCAAATGAGTTCTCCATTATTCCTGAAAAAAGCATAAAGAGACTCGAGAGAATAAGGAAAATATAAATGAAATCAAACTAGTGAAATCTTAACTATATAACTTGATATTCCACATTTAAAAACAAAAGTTTCACTCTAATTGAGATTGATTCTCCCTCGTTCCCAGCCTTCGATCCTTAGCCACATGAATGTTCTTTCCAATTTTTATAAAAATGGATCAAAAATCGAGAGAAAACGAGAAAAACACAAAGTATGCTATAAGTTTAAAAACCCTAGCATTTATAACATTTAAGCACCTAAAGCGAGACTCAAACACATGCAAAGCACACTCGACATGCACATAAAATACTTGTTAATCAACAACGTCCTTTGCCGCTTCTGCGGCTGCGACGTATTCAGCTTCCATGGTGGAATCCGCAATGCATTTCTGCTTTATGCTCCTCCAATGTATGGCTCCACCTCCCAACGTACACACATACCCAGTAGTAGATTTCCTCTCATCCCTATCCAATTGGAAATCAGAATCCGTGTAACCCAAATGAATTAGACTGTCAGACTGGAAGACCAACATATAATCCCTAGTCCTTTTCAGGTACTTGATTATATTCTTCACAGTAGTCCAGTGTTCCCTGCCAGGGTTAGACTGATATCTAGAAACCATGCCAACGGCATAACATATATCGGGCTTGGTACAAAGCATACATGATGCTTCATACTGCATATACATAAGGAACCGCCTTCATGTCATCTATCTCCTTCTGTGTCTTAGGACACATAGCCTTAGATAGATGTATTCCCTGTCTGAAAGGTAAGAAACCTTTCTTGGCATTTTCCATGCTAAACCGCTTTACCACAATATCAATGTAGGCAGCTTGAGATAGGCACAACATCATCTTCTTACGATCTCTAAAGATCTTTATCCTAAGGATGTGACCAGCCTCTCCCAAGTCCTTCATTTTGAATTGCTTGGACAACCACATCCGTATGTCCGATAACGTCTCCACGTTGTTTCCAATCAAGAGTATGTCATCAACATACAACATCAGAAACACCAAATCGTTTCTGTTGCACTTTTTGTACACACAACTCTCATAATCACACTGGATGAATCCATATGACTGGATTACCTCATCAAACCGTGTGTTCCAAGAACGAGATGCTTGCTTAAGACCATAAATGGATCGCTTAAGCTTGTATACAAGATGCTCTTTTCCTTCGGCAACATAACCCTTTGGTTGTTTCATATAAATGGGTTTATCAAGATTGCCATTCAGAAAAGCAGTCTTGACATCCATTTGCCATATTTCCAAATCCATGTGCGCCGCAATGGCTAAGAGAATCCGGATTGACTTAAGCATGACAACAGGCGAGAAGGTTTCATCGTAATCAATTCCTTCTTTTTGGGTGAAACCTTTCACCACAAGTCTAGCTTCAAGGTCTCAACCTTCCCGCCAGGTCCTCTCTTAGGTTTGTAGACCCACTTACACCTAACCGGCTTGATGCCTTGGGGAGCTTCTACAATATCGTACACATCGTTATCATGTATGGATTATGATAGGGACTAAATCAGCTCCTTCCACGTCATAGTAATACGTGGCGTCACTAGTTGAGAATAAGCGAATGGGGAAGAGACACTTGTCCTTTGAATGAACGACAAGGCATAAGCCTTGAGCTTGAATAAAGCCTTCTATGAAAACACTCCTGAAAAGTCGCCAAAAGACTTAGTATTTAGCCTAGAGAGCTCTCCCTTTAGGGTCTAGCATCTGGCTCAAAGAGCTCTCCCTTCAGGATCTAGCATTTTCCTTGAAGATGCTAGCATCTGGCCGAGAGAGCATCTTCCTTGAGGGATCTACCATTTTCCCTCAGGACCTACAATCTCCATGAGGGATCTGTACCTCTGCTAGGGATCTGCATCTCCATGAGGGATCTGTACCTCTGCTAGGGATCTGCATCTCCATGAGGGATCTGCATCTCTGCTAGGGATCTGCATCTCCATGAGGGATCTGCATCTCTGCTAGGGATCTGCATCTCCATGAGGGATCTGCACCTCTGCTAGGGATCTGTATCTCCATGAGGGATCTGCACCTCTGCTAGGGATCTGCATCTCCACGAGGGATCTGCACCTCTGCTAGGGATCTGCATCTCCACGAGGGATCTGCACCTCTGCTAGGGATCTGCATCTCTGCTAGGGATCTGCATCTCCATGAGGGATCTGCATCTCCGAGAAGCTAGCATCTACCTTAAAGATCTAGCATCTCTGAGAAGCTAGCATCTTCCCTAAGGATCTAGCTTCTTCCCAAGGATCTAGCTTCTTCCTTAAAGAGCTAGAATCTTCTCTAAAAATACTAGTATAATTAATATTACCTTTTACAACAAAGGAAATTCACAGAAATGCCACTACCTCTTCTACAACTATAAATATATGGCAACCACTACATTTTTGGTAACAACTCTCTCACTCTAAACTTTACACTCAAGATTACGTGCTTCTAGTACGAATCAACACACACACCCACTCTAGAGGTTTTTTCTCCAAGAAACCTCAACATACTTCCAGTATTTGATACTGACTTGGGCGTCGGAGGTTCTTCCCGGAGGACCCCCACCCGCTCCTCCGGCTTTGTTTTGCAGGAATTCTTCAAGGTTCCCGACGAGACAAGGCGGAATTAAAGGAAACTTAGGACGATTTAGAAGATGCAATCCTCCTCTCGTTAATTCTTATAGTCATTCTAAGGACTCGATCCTTCACGAATTCGATTCTTATTTTTATTGTTGTTGATCTTCAACCCGGATCTAACAACTGGCGCCGTCTGTGGGAAATTTTGACTAAGACGTCGATTTTCTCTTCGAAGCATACACGCTTCTCTTTAGATCTGTTATTTCCCTTTTTTGTTGAAGAACAAGCTTCTTTGAAAAATGAGGATATTAACAAAATTTCCCGGCATGTTGTTTATTTTACTGCAGATTTAGCAGGAATTTTATATGAAGTTCACCCCTAAAATTGGGGAAATATCCAGATCTGAGAGGGAATGTTCGCAATTTTTCCTATAAAATTGGGGGAAAATACCCAGATCTAGGGGAAATTGGTGTTCAAGACATCGACTCATTCACAATATCCCTGCTAAGATGGATTAATCTAGCCATGAAATGAAATTATGAGGGGTCTGCCGCTGCTCGTTCCTTATAATCTGGCGACATCGGCTGTTCGAAACCCTCAAATCCTGATTAAACAAAATCGGGTTTATCTTCTCCAAAAGAGACAATTAGATCATATTCTTAAATTGAACTTTTGTTCGAAGCTAAGTATTTGGATTGTTACATAAGTTTTGTGCTAATTTAGCTAAATCTATTCATGATGCTAAAAACAGGAGAGTTTCTTTCTTCAAGAGCCCAGGCTGCACTCTCTTGACTGAACTGGGGGTTTCATGACCAGATTGTTTTGGGCCACCTTACTCTATGGTGTGGCATGAGCTTAGCGGGTGTTTTGCATGCTCCAGTGGCAGGAAGGGGCGAGCCCTTGATTCGTCTAGAAAGACTCACAAAAATGGAGAAAGCAACTGCAATGGACGAAAATTGGAGCTGCTATTCTTCCACCTCCTATCGTCGACATTTTGGTCGACGAGACTCGGCAGTGGGTCACCATTGAATGGCGAAAATCAGGCCATCATTGCTTATTCAAACCTCGTACCGGGATTTGAGAAAATCTGGGTCCTCTTTCTATAAGGAGTGACTGTGCTCATCTCTAATAGGAGAAGTAGCTCTAACTCGCCATCGAAGGCCTCGGTCTCTCAGTCATGCTACCCTCGTAGTTAGCTCGTCTGAGAGAGCAAAGGGAAACATGGTGGAACTCATCCACAGAACTTCATTATCTTGATAAACATATGCTTGAAGTTCCGCCTAGCAGGTGTTTGCTGAAATGTCTCAAAGAAGAATAATGTGTTTATTCTTCTCAAAACTTACGCCATTGTGCCATCCTCTTGACGGGATCTGCTGATCCCTTGACCATATACGGCCTCAGATTTCAGCCTAAATTGATGATAGCGTCACAACGCACAGTGCCACTTTCCAACATTTTGGGAAGTTTGCACTTATTTATTTTAAATAATTTTAAAGCCTAATATGAATCTTTGAAATGCAACTCTAGTGAAAGCATATTCCATCGCTTTTCTTTAAGCTATTACTGATGGGAAAATAGATAAGGAGTGGATCTTTCAACTTCAACTTCCCAGGAATATACACTTTGAATGGAGAAAGTAGCAAACACGCCCAACAGATGTTTGATAAAATGCCTAAGAGAAGGGCAGCTTCTCTGCTCTTTCCAAAATCTATGTTGTAGATATATCCTCTCACTCCATCCTCCTGCTGTCTGAGCCTATTGATTGCTCCACCGTATATTCCCTTAGATTTTGGTTTAAGTCGATGATGGGTAACATCGCAAGATGTAGCAACATCGTGCTCCACACAACTTTTCAATTTGTGAAGTCATTTTCTCCATCATTTAACTTGGAGCTTTTGTATTATCTGACGTAATTATGTCAATATCGCAGAGGGAAATGGCGAGCAAATGTAGCTCAACCCATGTGCAGCCAAGCAAAGTTGGCGAAAACACCAAGCTGCAAGGCCATGAAACTATACATAGTCAAATAAATCTCTGTTTGGAGTCAGTAAAATCATTCCGACACTTTTTACTTGCTAATCATGAGCTAATCGCATTGTTATTTAGCTGTGAGGCATGATGAAGCATGAGATTAACTTGTGAATTTTTCTCGAAATTGTAGAATTATTTTCATCTTTGAGTGGAAATCTCATATGAATCACCAATTCTGAACACCTATGTTCATTCAAGTTATTTGTGCACGCACTTGATTTCCGTGCATGATGCAAATAATATTGGCATTTGTGCATAAGGCTTTACTTATAGCTATGTTGATTGATAAGCTATTATTTAAACCTCTCTACTTTGCATCGTTGTTGATCTTTTCCTATAAGATTTTCATTAGCAGATTCGATGTGACACGGAAAGGTGGGTTCAACCACTAGTGCCTGATTTATTTGCCCTTGGTGAAGGGAAGACTAGAATGGAAAAGTGGAAGGATATAGCTTTCTAATCCTCCTTTATTTTGTTGAAGTGTTCCTCTTCTCTAACATAAAAATCTAAATTATATACTTATGAAAAAAAAAAATGGTAGCAAGGGACAAGCATTGTAGCTGTATCCTGTGGTCAAGTATCAGCAGTTCTGATGCTACTCCTTATGCAAAATACACCGAGTACAGGACACTTCTCCTTCCCTGAAGAAGGAAATAATGCAAACAAATGAAATGAAGAAGAGAGGTGCCTTGCTCTCACCCCGGTTATGTTACAAAGACATGAACCAAGTACTCAAAATAGGTCGTGGATGCTAAATCCTCACCCGAGCTAAGTATTCTTCACCTACATCTTTTATAAATTCTATGGAATTTTTACAATCTTAAACGCGTGTGCAAATGCAGCACCCACTCTTGGGAAGGGTGTAGGCCCCTATTGGGAAAAGAATAATGAGATTATTCTTGATGTTATTTCGAAATAACAATTTTGAATTTGTGCATAAGCAGAAATTCCATCAAAATCACTGAGAATGATGAATTTGTGCTCATGAGTTGAGCGATGTTATCTCTTTTATACGCATGTCATTTGTTAGCCTCATTCTTGAGGGCTCATTTATGTTATTAATATTCATGTTTGGAAAGTTATATGGTATATGGTCTTCTTTCCACTCAGATGAGGTATAACCATGCAATAGAGAACTAATTCTTTTCATATTATTCTTCCCACTCAATGTACATTTAGAAGTGTATTGGATCTTGGTTTGCTTGAATTTTATATTATCTGATAATATTATACTGACTTCTTGGCGATGAAGAATCTCCTTAGAACAGGATGGTCTCTTCCCAGATAAATAAGCTTGCAATGCTGCTGATCTACCAGTTCAAGAAGAACTTTTACAGGAAGTCTGACTCCTTTAATTTATCAGAAAAATTTTGGGCTAATATTTACAGAGTGAATTATCTTAATTTAGCCTCAACATGTTTACTTGACTGTTTGTGCTTGCTTTGAGTTGAGCCCAGAAATCGGAAATTATCTCATATGGCTATTATGCTATTCATGCCTAACCTCTTCTTGTCATCGTGTTGAAACACGTTCATGTTCTGCCATCTTGATGCAGATTTATTAAGTAATGATAATGTGAATAATCATTAGTTGATCATGTGTAAGTTTGGGTGCAGGAACACATGGTTGAATGGTAACAGACAACAAGTTGCCATCTCAGAATTGGGTTTGGAAGCACAAATTTCTTTAGAATCATGAAAGATACAGGTCGCGATCAGTCCTTAAAATAAAGGATGTACCAAAGTTATCTTATGGTAATCTGCCCTCGGAGAACCGCACCTGAAAGTCGGTGGATGCTATACAATAGAAAGTGCCTCAGGTTGTGGAGCCCGCCATGAGTGTAGAAGCTATTACCAATGGCAGGGATACACATACATACCTGCTGCTAGAACTCCTAAACAAAAATAATAGGTTCTATCATATTGGCCAAACATATTCATGATCTGAATTATCATATTCCACAAATTGAGCTGATTTTGGATTTAAATCCTCGTTGATCCGCACCACCTGAAGCGGAGCAGCGAATTATATTGCTTTTAAATACATTAAGCAACTCCCTCGTGATTGGTTTAAATACCTTTGCGAAACTAATATGGATTCTTGAGTTACAGATTGAAGGCATGTTCAACAGCTTCTGTTGAAGCTAATATTGAAGAAAAATTATTGTTAAACTACAGGAGAACGAAGGCAAAACGTGGTGAAACTGTTTCACAGAACTTTATTATTTTGATAAATATATTCTTGAAACTCTGCTTACAGGTGTTTGACAAAAATGTCTAAATAGAAAAACCTTTATTTGCTCTCTCCACTACCCGTATACAAATGTTCCACCAGAAGCAAAGAAGTGCCAGAAGCGCCACGAGGCCAGAAGCGTAGAAGGCCACAAGGCCCTGTAGAGTCGCGGAAATGCTTCTGCTGAAGTGCAGAAATAGCAAATACTCGCTCAAGAAGAGAGCACATGCTGGCAAGTCCTCTTAGCTTGTTGCAAGGTCCTTGCACCTATTACCAAATCTATGGATTCTCTAACAGAACTATGACCATACAAGTACTAGGTCTTCATGATCCCAAGTCAGGTTTTTACTAACTATATTTAAATTTCTTATTGCAATAATGGAAGATAGTTTTGTCTTTGCATAAGATGTCATTGAATTAACCAAAGATACTCATGATTTGAGTAAAGTCATTTTTATTTAGTTAGCTCATTGATTTTTTAGACTAACTTTTGTGCTCAAAGAGTTTGATAGCACAAGATGATTCCCTTTATGAAGGAATAATACGAATAAATAAAAAGAAAAGGGAAGGACAACTGTAATACCCATTCAGGACCTGTCAAAAGAATAGATGGTCACTCAAAAAGGCACCTGCATACAAGTTCTCTTACCTTCTGCCAAGTTCGCATACCTGCTGCCAGATGCTCTTGGTTTGGAGGTCGGAAGCACCAAGTTGAAGAAAACATGAAAAATTTAGGGAATCCCAAATCTAATCTTTATTTGAATTAAAGTTTTTTGGTGAATTAACAGCCAACTTTTGTGTTGATTTATAGAAAACGAATCATGCTTATATGTTGGAACTCAGAAGCATGGAAAATAGCAAAATGGCAGATCCCCGCCATGCTTGCTATCAGAAGCTTGATTTGGACAAAAAGGATATCAGGTCCGTGCCTATGCTAGGATCTGGCCACGCGGATGCTAGGTTTTTGTCACTTAAAATCAGGTTCTTGAGACCATTCGTACCCACTTATTAAGTTCTAACATCAATATTATTGTCCAAATTCTTAAAATTCTTTATAATAAGGGGACAACCCCCTCTCCTAATAAACTACTGAGCAAGTTGAATATGACTTATATCCTTGAATAATTTTATTATTTCACTATCTAGTTATTTTATAAATATGCCCTTAGGGGCACTCATATTTTACTAACTTTTTTATTAAATAAGTTTTATAGCATGAGGTGACTCGCTCATTGAAAAGCGAGCAACATGAAAGAAAAGGAGCAAATACTCTTGCAAAGAAGCACTTGATGCCAAATGGAGTGCCGTTCCTTGAGAACCTCAGCTATACAAATCAGAAAACCTTTGGAAAATTTGGTACTCTTTAAACCTTGATTATACTTGACTCTTGAATGTGAAAGAAGCATCAACCCCTGTTGCCACTTATTTTGGTGAGTTTAAAATTACTTCTCTGCATTTTAATTGGAAATGCTACAAGCACACACTTGGGAAATGATAAATGAAATAGGAGATGGAATGAGGTAGTGATAACCAAGGATAAGCCCTAGCAAAAGATCTAGGCTCCGCGGCCACTACTCATAGCCAAATCCCTATCAGCATAGAGCCACTGGCAGAACTAAAAAGGATAAACCCTGCCTATGATGCAGGTACCTCACTCAAATGCCAAAGCTCTACATTTCCGGATAAGC
The DNA here is from genome assembly GCA_001642375.2 of Mentha longifolia. NCBI lineage: Eukaryota > Viridiplantae > Streptophyta > Magnoliopsida > Lamiales > Lamiaceae > Mentha > Mentha longifolia. The sequence continues at coordinate 36,598,406 of CM038110.1, forward strand.
CCCAAAAACTTATGGGCTCCGATGAAATAAAAATCCCGGATAAGTCCCAAAAACTCATGGGCTCCGATGAAATAAAAATCCCGGATAAGCTCCAAAAACTCATGGGCTCCGATGAAATAAAAATCCCGGATAAGCCCCAAAAACTCTTGGGCTCCGATGAAACAAAAGAGCTCTACAAAGTAGGTTTCTAGAAAGAAAATACGAGACAAAGTCTCAAGTACTTACTCAAATATAAATTGCTCTATTAAGTAAATACTTAGGTATATAAAAATGGAACAAAGTTCCAAGTGCCCCATTCCAAGTAAAACTATAAGTTTCTCTTGAAAATTAATAAACTAATCGATTGATCTATCTTATGTCTTTTAGAGGGACGGATAAAGATTTAAAATTTGCCCAAATTTTGGGTCTGCATCACTATACCATATGCGATACTTCTCCTAATAGGGTAGAAGAACACTTTCACATAGCTTCAGCACCACAAGCGAGAAGAAGCACTAAGGTACCCATGCTGCTACCATGGATGAAGCTTAGGCAGGTCTCATAGAAGATGCCACTTAAAAGAAGATAAATTCAGCCTGCACTTCTGCAGACCCGGATCTGCACTGGCATCTGCATCTGCAACATCTGCACCTCTGCGGACTTGGATCTGCATTTGCATCATCTGCCACTTTTGCAGACTTGGATCTGCATCTGCAGCATCTGCACTTCTGCAGACTCGGATCTGCATCTGCAGCATCTGCACCTCTGCAGGCTCGGATCTGCATCTGCAGCATCTGCCACTTCTGCAGACTCGGATCTGCATCTGCATTTGCTTTTCCCTAGACTCGGATTTGCACCAGCACTTCTGCAGATAGAGTTAGATCTGCACTTTTGCAGATAGATTCTAGTTTGCACATCATCAAACAGACTCTGATCCGTACATCTACAGACAAATTCTGATCTGCGCTTCTATAGACAGATTTTTCATCTGTGCTTCTCCAGACAGATTCCGATATGTGCTTCTTGCAGACATAATCAGATCTACGTTCCGCACGCAGATTCGGATCTGCCCTGCGCTTCTACAAAATATATTTATTATATATATATATATATAATAAATAATAATAAAATAAAAATAATAAAAATCAGATTTACACTTCTACAAGCAGATTCATATCTGCACATGCACTTTGCAAACAATTCCGATCTGCGCTCCTACAATTATATCTGCATATACATTTCTGCAAACTATGAAGGACCATTATAGGTCACGGAAATACTAAAAGGAGGAGTACATGAGCGCAAAAATATGAAAAACAAGGGAGGTTTTACTAATACCTCGAAACGTTAACATTTTGAAGAAGTTTGTATCTTCTAGAATAGACCATTGAGTCTGTGAATTATAATTCTTTCGTTTTCTTATAATTCACTTGGGGGGGGGGGGGAGTAGGGGTATATCCCCTATATCCCGCCGTATAAGGCGAATATCTATTTCATAAAATTGATTTTTTATGAGAAAATTTTTTCCCAAAAAAAAAAAAAAAAAAAAAAAATCTACTTAAATGAATTAGAACAAATAGTAACGTGAGCAATAAAATTACTTGCTCCTGACAGACTTGTTCTTAAAACAAGGTCTCTCGGAGCAGGGGGAGTAGCTGATAGGGACTAAATCAGCTCCTTCCACGTCATAGTAATACGTGGCGTCACTAGTTGAGAATAAACGAATGGGGAAGAGACACTTGTCCTTTGAATGAACGACAAGGCATAAGCCTTGAGCTTGAATAAAGCCTTCTATGAAAACACTCCCGAAAAGTCGCCAAAAGACTTAGTATTTAGCCTAGAGAGCTCTCCCTTTAGGGTCTAGCATCTGGCTCAAAGAGCTCTCCCTTCAGGATCTAGCATTTTCCTTGAAGATGCTAGCATCTGGCCGAGAGAGCATCTTCCTTGAGGGATCTACCATTTTCCCTCAGGACCTACCATCTCAATGAGGGATCTGTACCTCTGCTAGGGATCTGCATCTCCATGAGGGATCTGTACCTCTGCTAGGGATCTGCATCTCCATGAGGGATCTGCATCTCTGCTAGGGATCTGCATCTCCATGAGGGATCTGCATCTCTGCTAGGGATCTGCATCTCCATGAGGGATCTGCACCTCTGCTAGGGATCTGCATCTCCACGAGGGATCTGCACCTCTGCTAGGGATCTGCATCTCCATGAGGGATCTGCATCTCTGCTAGGGATCTGCATCTCCATGAGGGATCTGCATCTCTGCTAGGGATCTGCATCTCCATGAGGGATCTGCATCTCCGAGAAGCTAGCATCTACCTTAAAGATCTAGCATCTCTGAGAAGCTAGCATCTTCCCTAAGGATCTAGCTTCTTCCCAAGGATCTAGCTTCTTCCTTAAAGAGCTAGAATCTTCTCTAAAAATACTAGTATAATTAATATTACCTTTTACAACAAAGGAAATTCACAGAAATGCCACTACCTCTTCTACAACTATAAATATATGGCAACCACTACATTTTTGGTAACAACTCTCTCACTCTAAACTTTACACTCAAGATTACGTGCTTCTAGTACGAATCAACACACACACCCACTCTAGAGGTTTTTTCTCCAAGAAACCTCAACATACTTCCAGTATTTGATACTGACTTGGGCGTCGGAGGTTCTTCCCGGAGGACCCCCACCCGCTCCTCCGGCTTTGTTTTGCAGGAATTCTTCAAGGTTCCCGACGAGACAAGGCGGAATTAAAGGAAACTTGGGACGATTTAGAAGATGCAATCCTCCTCTCGTTAATTCTTATATTCATTCTAAGGACTCGATCCTTCACGAATTCGATTCTTATTTTTATTGTTGTTGATCTTCAACCCGGATCTAACAGATTAGATTTCCGAATCCATAGCATCTTGCCAAAACCGAGCATCTTTGTCTTGTATTGCCTCTTTATATGTCCATGGGTCAAAGTCATCTTCCCCAGTTATGATATCCGAAGATTCCCCATAACACAACCATCTTTCAGGTTGGATGATGACTATCCCACTGCGACGAGGCACCACTTGAGAGTTAGTATTAGTGTCAACACGAGGTACAGTATTTGGCGTAACATCTGATACAGGTGGTTCAGACGTCTCAGTATCCCTCATTTTTTCTAAAATGACTTCACTCATGGGTTTATGTTTAATCGTATAATCCTCTTCCAAAAATCGTGCATTAGTGCTAATGACGATCTTTTGGTCCCTAGGACAATAGAACATTCCACCTCTCGTGCCTTTAGGGTACCCCACAAAAAATTGTAGTTCAGTTCTTGATTCCAACTTGTCAGCATCCTTGTTCAGCACATGTGTTGGACATCCCCAGATCCGAATATGTTCCAGACTAGGCTTTTGCCCAGTCCACAATTCCCAAGGGGTCTTAGTTACCGATTTGGAAGGAACCAAATTTAGAACATACGCTGCCATTTCTAATGCATAACCCCAAAACGAAGTAGGTAATTCTGAATAGCTCATCATTGATCGAACCATTTCTATAAGTGTACGATTTCTTCGTTCCGCCACGCCATTTTGTTGTGGCGTCCCCGGAGCAGTAAGCTGGGAAGTGATCCCAGCTTTTGACATGTATTCCAAAAATTCACCACTGAGGTACTCCCCTCCTCGATCAGATCGAAGGGATTTGATAGTTCTTTAATGATGATTCTCAACTTCCGCCTTAAATTCTTTGAATTTCTCAAAGGATTCAGACTTCCATTTCATCAGATAAACATATCCAAACCTTGAGTAATCATCAATAAAAGTGATGAAGTACTCAACACCACCTCTAGCTTGAATCGACATTGGACCACACACGTCCGTGTGAATCAAATCCAACAGTTTCTTTGATCTGTTTCCCTTGGACTTAAAATTTCTTTTAACAATCTTTCCTTGCAAGCAGGATTCGTAAGTTGGTAATGGTTCCATTTGGAGTTCCTCCAAAGGACCATCTTCCACCAACCTTTTAATTCTCTTAAGGTGGATGTGTCCAAGCCTCAGATGTCAGAGCTGTGTTTGATTCACACTCGAAGAAAACTTACGTTTCTTAGAACATGATGATGTGCTATTCAATGTAGTATGTGTACAGTTTATGGTGTAGAGATTGTTAGACATAGTACCAGAACAGATAACATCACCATTACGATAAATAGTAACATTTCCAAAATCGAAAGAAACTATTTATCCATCCAAATACAATTTGGAAACCGAAATCAAGTTCCTCCGAAATCCGGGTACCAACAAAACATCTCTTAAAACTAAAGTTTTATTAAAAAACAGTAAACTGACAACTCCCACTGCTGAAACCGCTACTTTCGCAGCATTTCCCATGGTGACGGTAATCTCGCCTGTACTAACCCGCCGGGTTTGATTGAACCCCTGCAAGTCAAAACATACATGATCAGTGGCTTTAGTATCTACAACCCAAGTGTTGATAAAACTAGCCGCTAAACAAGTTTCGAAACCTAGTGCACAAGATGTACCTTGACCACTGCCCGCCCTCATTTGAGGACAAGACGCCTTGTAGTGTCCTTTCTGCCCACAACGGTAACACCTCCCTAAAGGCTTCTGAATGCCACCTTGAGGTCCCTTGCCTTTCTTAGTGCCACCCCCTTGATTCTAACTACCCTGCTTCTTCTTCTTTCTAAATCTGCCCTTAGGCTTAGAAGAAGTAGAAGTTGTAGTGTTGTGAGCCTGAGGTTCAGACTTGATCACTGTCTCAGCTTGCACCAGCTCATTCATCAGTTGGGCCAACGTGTAATCCTTCGGATTCATGTTGTTGTTCAGCCGAAACTGGTTGAATGAATTAGGAAGGGATTCTATGATGATATCGACCTGCGATTCTGCATCGATTCAGCACCTAGAACCTCCAGCTCATTAAGATGACCAATCATCTTAAGAACATGTTCCTTCACGGATTCCCCGTCAGACATTTTCAGCGTCAAAATTGACCTCATAACCTTTTGACGCGCCTGACGACCGTGATGGCCGAACATCTCATGAAGGCTTAGGATCATACCAGCCGTAGTTTCAACATTCTGATGTTGATGCTGCAAAATGGTCGATACTGAAGTAAGTATGTAACATTTTGCCATCTCATCTGCCTTTTTCCAGCTGGTATAAGCCTCACGCTGTTCAGCCGTAGCTCTTGCAGCTGGCTCAGGGGGGCATTCCTCAGTGAGGACAAATTTATGTCCGTCAGCAGTAAGGACAATATCCAAGTTTCATTTCCAATCAAGGTAATTGGAACCTTCGAGTTTGTTTTCTTTGAGAATTGAAGCAAGGGGATTGAAAGACATAATGTAGCTGAAAATAAATAAATAACACAAAGTCAATGTCATATACCTCAAAGCATTCATAATATTGTAAAACCTTAAATCAATATAATATGCAACCCCCGACTCCTCAAGATTTTATATGTAAGCCACGTAGGGTGGACGTTTACAAATAATTTCTATAAGTAGGTTTTTACGCCTTTAATTTCATTATCCAATCAACCTTCACCTTATGATTGATGAAATTAACAGTCGGTCGCTCCTAGCCATGCAAATTTAATTAATTACCTTTCCGTCGGGAAATAATTAATAAATTTACATCTAAGTGTAATACCATAATTTAATATTCTGAAAAATACCATTTCATAAGAATAACCCTACCGTAGGGAGGTGATATCGATATGAAATTATTTTTCAATATTATCATATGAAGTTTAAACCAATGAAATCCATAATTAGCACCTCCGTAGGGATACGCCCGGATCAGTGAGCAAATGCTAATTATTTCATTTTAAAACCAATTATGGAGGCTAGAATTAATAATAATTTTCGGAAAAATACAGAATTAATCAAAAATTAAAATTAATATAATACCACTTAGTCATTTTAAACAAAGATTTTAATTCATTTTTCAAGCATAACATGTAATTAAAAACTACGAATAATTAAACAACATGCTATCCACAAGATAATTAATTAAATAAATAATTATCCAATCATCATGGCCTTGAAATTCTTCGAACGAGCTTGAAAAATCAAGACGTGACTTTTGAGCCGAAGTTACGGGCTGAGAGGAAGGCCCATCGGGCCTAGGGTTCGGCCCATTAGAGTTTTGAAAAACCCTAGCCGTCGCCTCCTCAGCCCTTGCTGCCATCTGCTCTCCGCCGCTGCTACGCTATTCACCGGTGGTCGAAGAGGTCTCTGAGGTGCCGCTCCCACTGCCATCACCACCGTCAATCTTGAGGAGCTGCAGCTGGCAACGCAAGAACAGTCACCACCGCAGCCGCTGAACGCGACTGCAGCTCGTGTTCACGCCACCACATCCGCTACTGCTCCATCTTCATCACAGCGACCTGGAGTCACATAGCAGCTCGGTAAGTCGCGAACGACGTCGAAGAGGACGCAACAATCGATCGGTGTCGCTGCAATACACTAGGGTTTCAAGAAACCCTAGCTGCAGCCGCCGATCTAAAAATAGTGACGAAGACGATCGTCTTCAGCTGTTGCCGCTCCCACTGTTGCTGCTACACCTCTGGCGCGTCGTCACCGTCGGCGAGAAAAGCTACCGGGGCTGCTGCAACATCCGGCAAGTCAAAATCGCTGCGATAGGGTCGAAACCCTAATCGCCGATTTCCTTGACATTGCAGCGCCGCCGTGAGCCGCCCGACATCCGACGGGACATCCGCCACTTCCTCCTCCCTTACCGTAGCCATGGTCGTTGAGATCTCCTCCGATCATAGTTGCTCAATCGATTACAAGAATTGGAAAAATTGCATCGAAATTTACAAATTACAAAAAATTAATTCCTATTCTAACACGATCAACCCTCGTGTGTTTACAACGCAGCCACAAACAGGCTGATTTTAATACAAAATTAAAACCATAAATATTCATATTAACCATGATAATTGGATATCTGCAAAACCAAATTAATTGCATCCAATACAAATAATATGAATCTAATAACTATACCTAATTAAATCTACAGAGCCGAGTTGGCTCTGATACCAGTTGTTGGATCCGGGATCCCTCGGATGTAGATTTAATTAATTATAATAATTATTAATATATGAATTCAGATCTTGAAAGCGAAAATAGATCTAAATCATATATACCTGTTCGCGTAATCACCGGTGGAATCTTTGTTGAGGTAATGATCTTCCACGCACTAGATCTCTGCACACGAGATCTAGCTCTTGATCGTAAACCCCGTGATCTTCTGGAGTATTCCCTAGCAACGAGAAGAATTTCGAGTGGGCGAAAATCTATCTTCTCTGCTCTACCCAGAAGTGCCGCCCCCTTCTCACAGAATGTGAAGAATGAAAATCACGTCAATTCACTCTCCACTTATCCCTTATTTATATAAGAAGTGGAGTGGTGAAGAAGTCAGGGCCTTCACTAATTGGCCAGGCTATGCTCTATTGAGCTACTCTAGGGATTTTGAGGAGGACATGGACTGAGCCTTCCAATATAATTAAATAATCCAATTATTCTCTGGCCCCGAATACTCTATTTAATTATATTAATATTATAGCCTTTCCACTATAGTAAAATAATATTGCATCGCCGTCCATTCCCAAATTACTACATACCCGGCTCCTCTTTGAATTATATTATTTCCCGTGTTTAAGATATTGTATGTCCATTAATTAATTTAAGCTACTGTCGGCTCCAATTAATTAATATCTTATACCGAGAGTAGTACCCGTTCGACCTCATTATTATATCAGAACTTAATCCACCTGCAGGGTTTGATATAATAATCCTTAGAACCCCTCAATGGGACATCATCAACTCGGCGCACCGAGACACGATTTCTAGCTATAGTATTAATTATCATATTTATAATATTATTACCCAAGATATGGAGATTCTTTGAGTTGCGATAACTCTCACTCATGGTAAATCAAAGTAATAACAATTATAAATACATAATTGAATATTATGACAACTAGAATTAAGAAATAATAATCGTCCGAGATGTGATCCTTAATAAGTCAGTATAAAAGGATTTATCTCACCTCGATCCTGTTTAGTGCAACTCTGATCGTATGCACTAGCATAAGCTAATAGCCAAGACCAACTATTATCTAGCATTATACTACAACCTTAACAAGTAATTTGTCCAAGATTACTTTCGGTTGCGAACACCATTTAACTATATAAGAATGTGATAATATAATATTCCGTACGACCACCCACACCATATTATCTATAATATATAGTACCGGACATTTATTTCCATAACCATAATACGAATTAATATGCAAAACATATGACAAAATATTTATTTCCAAAACCGGAAGAAATTGTTAATAATACAAGCATAAAGTATGCTTTTCAGTATATCAACCCCAACAATGTCAGGCCTAGTACAATTCATCAGATACATCACACTCGCTAAAACTCTAGCATATTGTTCTTGAGAAACATCATCACCATCGTTCTTCTTTAAATGAACACTAGAATCATAAGGAGTTCGTACAGGAACTAGATCACTACAATTAAACCTATTCAGCACTTGTTCCACATAAGGTGACTGACTCAACCCATATCCATCACTAGTTTTCACCAATTTGATACCAAGGATGACATCAGCCTCACCCAAATCTTTCATATCAAAACCAGATGACAAATAAGATTTTGTTTCTTACACAATATCAAGGCAAGTGCCAAAGATCAACATATCATCCACATATAAACATATGAGCACACATTTAGATCCATGAGTTTTAGCATAAAGACATGATTGAGAACCATTTATCACAAACCTATTCAATAGAAACATTAGACATCATAGAAAATACATGCTCAAAGAACTCAGCATCTCGAGATTCACAAATAGAATTGTCACCAATGGACAGAAACCGATAAGCAGCAGAGTTATGATCATAACCAATAAACACGCAATCAAAAGTCTTAGAATCAATATTCACCTGCTTTGGATTATTCAACCTCACCTTAGCTAGACACCCCCACACTCTCAAGAATTTCAAAGTGGACACAAAACCCTTCCACAACTCATATGGGGTCTTGTCTAACTTCTTACTCGATTAAGAACATAACAGACAAATCAACATAGCATTCATCATGTTCTTAAGGGTTCTATTTTACCTCTCAGCAATACCATTATGTTCAAGAGAATAAGGAGCAGTAAATTCTTGTATGATCTTATGTTTCTCGCAAAAGTTCTTTAGGAACAAGGTACTATATTCTCATACTCTATCGGATCGTAATCTCTTAATCCTCAAAGTCAACGGATTCTCTACTTTAACCTTATATCTAAGAAATATATCAGCAATCTCATCCTTAGTTCCCAACAGATATAAGCGAGTGTATATAGAAAAATCATCAATAAAGAGATGTAGTATATCTTCTCACCTCTACTAACAATGCTTCTAAATTCTGCTAAGTCTGCGTAAATTAGCTCAACAAAAACAGAAGATCTAAGTTCTACAACTTTAAAAGACTTCTTAGCAAACTTTGCTTCAACACATATTTAGATCATCTTTGTGACTTCAAGCAAATAAGACCCATAGTACGTATTTTAATAACAGAAGCATAATTTACAGAGTTCGAGGCCTTATCTTGTATTTTGAACCATCAACGGGCTCCAGCTTCGACAAATCGGACAAGGTATGGTTTGACGAGGCCATGAATAGCTTTTAGATTGTTAGAACTGGAGCCCAAAAGAATCGAAAGAACTTGCGCAAACACAAGAAAATGAGAGAAAGATTATCGCTGTGCCGTGGCTGAACCACTGCCCTAAAAACTATTTCCGGCAAATCCTCGGTGCCAAGTCTCAGTGCCGAATCACTCTTGAAGGTTAACACAACTCTCAAATCTCACGTGCACTCGTGATTTTTGAGATGGAGACGCTTTGCGGTAAGGAAGTCGATGGTGGCTACGGCTAAAACAGGTAGGGTTTTCGTCTCTCTCTATGAAGAGAACAACCACGTATATATATGGCTCCAAATGCCCCCACAAACCCTAGCCACTAACTAAGCCCACGAAGCCCGATGACAAGAAATGTGGAGGGAAAGAAAACTTAGATAACGAAATAAAGGGTAAAGAGAAAACTAGAGAAATATGGTAATTTTCCCTTTTTTGTATGTTTTGAAAAGGAGGTGGAGGAATATATTTATAGGCTCATCCCTCTTAAGTTTTTCTTTAAAATTTCGATGTGGGACAAGAAAACAATATATATAATGCTCCAATCCCTCCCACGTAAGCTCACAAATTCAATGTGGGACAAGAGATAAAAGAGAGAACCAATAATAACTCTACGAAATTGCTTTCCATTTCCAACAATTATAACCATTTTTGACATAAATGACACTTATACCATTAATGAAATTCATTAATAAAATAAAACAAAAACCTATAACCTACCTTCTCAATTTTATCTCTCTCTCTCTCTCTCTCTCTTTCTCTCATCTCTTTCTACAAATTTCCACCAACAACAGGTTGCCATATTGTGAAGCTTTGGCCGGATCGCAGCGCTGCCACCTCCGCTGGTCGGTGCCGCCACAGTAACAACCTTGTCGCCATAATCGTGTTCGTGTACATGATCATGATTATTTCACTCGTGTTCGTGTGCACGAGTGGCCCTTACACGCTTGTATCGTTCATGATCGTGCACATGAACACAAGCAAAAATGATCGTAAAGTCAAGTCGTACACACAAACACGAAGAAAACGAGAGTGTTCATGTGAAAAATGAGTATGAAGACTGACGACGGCTATGGCGGCAGAGCTGAGAGAAAAGAGGCAAGGAGAGAGAGAGAGAGAGAGAGAGAGAGTGAACATCAATGGCGACAGCAATGTGCTTGGCAGCAACCCCTTTTGCTTGTCTTCTATGTAACGCCCCGGGCCCACGAGGGTGGGAGCCCGTTACGCTACGGTGGCATAATGAGCCCGCTAGCAACTACTTGGCATTCGTCCTTGCTTTGCCAAAATGGTTAACCCAAATTGACAGTGATATCGAGTTGTTGTTGCAGCGATTCTGCACCATCGTTCTCTCATCCGTGTTTCCAGCCACACTTCATGTTGTCTTATACCTCTAACCACCACTCATCCGCCGATCCAATCTTTATTAATCATCAATCTGCATTCTAAAATTTATGTGTGCACAAGTACCGGTACCGTAGGAAATTGCAAGTAATGGTCTATATTACTAACTTAATTGGCCACTACTAATTTGTAACCAATCAAGAGCTTCTAAATGAGAGAGTTTTCTACGTCCACTCTAAATTTCAAAGACTAAAACAATTAAAACATTTTGAATACAACCTTGTTCAAGCTCAAAATCGTCTTCTTCATTAAAAACTTACATAAATCTCATTCTCATAAACAATCATCTCATAAATTGCATAAAGCCATCTCATATATGCAAATCATACTCATATACCATATCTTCAAAAGCTCATGAAATAAACTCAAATATCAAAGATAAGAAAAATACCTCGAGTTGGAGCGCGTGTTGGAAACGGAGTGGTACACTACTTATACAAAATTTACTGAAAACACATTTTAACAAGTCTACAGAAACGTAGACCTGCTCTGATACCACTAAGAATTCTTTCTCAAACCTCTTCTTCTACTTGCATTAACCAAGACTTTGTAGCATATCCAAAGTCCTCAAGCACATCCTCATCCATTAGTCTTGCTGCAGTTAAGCCATCATTGAAAGCCACCATCCCTCAACGACATTGATGTCTTCTCCATGGCTACTATTCGAATCCAGAAATCATGCCTAGCTATTGACAAGCCATTGATCACCACCACATGTATCTAGCCGCTATGTACTATCGACATTCACGTGGCCGTTGATTGGTGTTATATACCCGTCTTTGAGAATGTCCGGTAGGATCAAATTTCGAGGACGAAATTTATTTATTTTAAGTGGGTAGGATTGTAACACCTCACTTTATTATTATTATTATTATAATTATTGGTAATTATTTTTTTTATAAAAGAAAAATCTTTTGTTTTAGATTTGGGCCAAGGAATTTCATATCTTTAGTTTATGATCATGGTGGCAACGGCCCATGGTTGAATTGCCGCCCATACGCAACTAAAGAGTCGTGTCTTAATCTTTGAGGGAATTAGGATTATGATTTTAATCTGTTTCCCAGCCGCCCAGCCGCAGTAGTAAGACTTACATAGTTAATCAACTATGTAGGCAAGCTCCATGGGCCTGGGGGAGGTCCTGCATGAAAGTCGCGACAAGGACGTTGCATATTCAACGGGGGGATATTGTGACATCCCACATCGAATAAGTATGGGATGTCAAGACAGTATAAGTATGGGCTCAATGAACTCTCTAACAACTTAGGTTAACCATTTGGCAAAGTGAGGACGAACGCTAAGTAGTTGCTAGCGGGCTCATTGTGCCACCGTAGCATAACGGGCTCCCACCTCGTGGGCCCGGGGCATTACATTCTACATGACTGTCTTTTGCCTCTTCCTCGCCTGCCGCTTATTTGTCAACATTGAAGATCCGATTCAAGTAGTCGAGAAATTAGTAGAGCCGTTTAATTTGTTGGCGTCTGGTTTGATGTCAATTCCAATCGATCTTCCCGGAACTCCGTTCAATAAGGGGATTAAGGCCTCAAATTTCGAATTTCGTTAGGAAGGATTCGTGGAGGAGATGATTTTTGCTCATGTTTTCCCTTTTCACCTGCTACCTTCGGCTTTTCTTTTTTCCTTTTTTTTTTAAATTTTATAATCTTATGTAGTCCCTCCGTCCCTCATTTAGTGAACCAAAAATTTGGGTACATGATTTTATGTAATTTGATGATATATTAATAAATTAATATGTTAAAGTGGAATAATTATAGGCCCGTCTAATTTTTTTAATGGTATTAAAGTGTTAAAATATTAAAAATATAGAGTGATAAAGTGTTAAAGTGTTAAAGTGATTGTGGGCCTACGTCCCACAATGGAAAAGTTCAGTAAATGGGGGACGTCCATATATAGTATTAGTGTCAGTAAATGTGGGACGGTGGGAGTATTAACTTTCATTAAGGGTAAAAAGGTCTTATTGCGTGAAAAATGGCTAAAATTATGCAATTTACTTATTAGTAGTTAAAATAAACTTTTCCTTTATGAAAATGACTATTTGAGAGTTTGGCTCAAAATTTAATCTCTATATTTTATAACGGGAAATACTTGTATCAGCCCGAACTCACATTGAGGTCCATTGAATGCTTTTATGAGACCTTTTTATTAGGTTGTGGGCCAAGTGGATTAAATTAGACAAATTAATTTATTTTGCTTTCAAAAGGTTTGCCCGCACTCTGTGACCGGGCTGATACAAGTCTTTATCTTTTATAACCACTTTTTAAAAATAAAATAAAATAAAATAAAATAAAATGTCCTTGCATATGGGTAAAAAGTAGTTAGTTTGAATTTTGAATATTAATTAATAAATTTCATTTAACTTATTTGAAAAAAGCTGAAATTCACAAAAGATTATGCTTATGACCGAAAAAAAATGTGCAAAAAATATAATTTAAGTTTTTTTTATGTATTTTGTTTAATAGTCGATTTATGTTTTAATTTCAACGTGTTTTTGTATTTCAACATAATTCCGTGTTGATTTACTCACGAAAAATTAAAAACTGCTCGTATTCTTCAGTACGCGGTTGAAACTAAAGCTATACGTAGGGTGTCAATCGGGCCAACCCGAGCGCGTTCGGGCCAGCCCTGTCGGGCTGCGGGTTATTCGGTCCGGACTCAATCAGGTCGATTTTTTTTTGGGCTAGAAAATCTCAACCCTAACCCTAAAATCCGGGGCCCGGGTTGGCCCATCGGGCTATACTATTTTTTCAAAAAAAAAATTAGAGAGCACTCGAAATTTAGAGAATAAATTAAACCAATAGATAAGTGCCAAAAGTTTAGAGCACCACAGTAGCATCTGCATATATTTTAATAATACTAAGTGCATCATATTAAATAACTACCAAAGCATCATCATTTGCATGTCTATTATCTCTAGAAACTAGAAAACACAAACAGTAACCATCGAGTTCATCTCTAAGCAAAAAAAATTAAACACTTGAATAACATTTTTCCACTTGAACTTCTTCAACTTGATCCATGGCTTTCCACTTCAACAACCTTTGGAGCTGCTTGAACTCGATCAATGGCTTCGAGCTCACAACTTTCGATAATAATTGGAGCCGATTCTTCCACCTTACAAGATATGGCAATCTGAAAAGATGCAATATACTATGCAAAGAATAACTAATTTCTAGTGGTACTGCACAATTATCACATTAAGGGGCAGAGGCCATAGCCACCCCTTTATTCTCGAACTTATCCCCCTCATTACTCACCGCCACAGCCCCTTTTCTTTAATTCATCATCATCAATTCAAACATCGCCCCCTTCTCTCAAATCACTCTCGTCTCTCTCTAACATAACCCCATTTCTTTAATTAAACATAGCCCCCCTAATTAGTTAAAACATACCCCCCAATAACCATCATCATCCTCAAGCACAGAGCATACCTTGAGTAGAAAATCGATACCTCTCCGTACTTAAGCGGAGGAGGAGACGGCGGCGGTAGCGGCTGGCATCGGCGAGGTGGAGTCACAGAACGGGGGCGTCGGCGAGGTGGAGTCGTACAAATTTTATTTATCTTTTGACTTTAGGGCGGGTGGGAGGAGTGGTGAAGAAAATTGGGGGAGTTTTTCACCTTCATAACTCGAAGTGGGGGATAAATGGATAATATATATATTATATAATAATAAATAATATTAATTAGCTATAGCCCGTGGGCTGACCCGTGAACCTGCCGGGCCAGCCCGAGCAACCTGAAAGCCCGACAGGGTCAGCTTGGGTAGCCCAAAAATGAATACGGGCCAGAAAAAATTGGCCCTAACCTGATTTTTTTCGGGTTACTCGGGCCAACCCGCGGGTTCCGGGCTAGATTGACATCCCTAGCTATACGGTTTAAACAAAACTTACACGTTTCTGATGTTTTTACCTATATATGATGATTTATTGATGTTTAGGGTATTATAAGTAGTTAAATATATTGTTTAAAAATATACTAACCAAATTTCAACATTACTTAGTAAATTAATAAGGTCACACGGTTAGAAAAAAAAGACTTAATTAACAAAATGCAACCATGTACTGTTTTAGGGTATATATATATATTAATTTTGTTATTTATAGTATTGTCACGTCATTCGTGGACACTGAAATTATCTGGGAACCCTCTGCAGTTAGTTTTGATGATGTTATTCGAAACCACGCTTAGACTTATTTTACTCTTTTCTAGAGTATAGATTGATAGGAGCGATCTGCTTTTGTATAGCACAGATCGATAAACTCTTAATGTAATAGACATATCGATCAAGCTTGTAAAGGATGAGAACATTTAGACGTGCTCTCCTATAGGAGATCGATCTGGCATCGTGCTCCTTCATCAATCTGCCAGTAGAAGACCAACTGCTGTACCTGGAAGATTTCATCGAGCTGGTGACTTGCTACTGAGAGATCGTGTTGTTCGGATCAATAGCTCGATACGTTCTGTCCTGGTGACACATTTGCTGCCAACTAGAACGAATCCCAACGGCTAGAATGAGTCAGCACCGACAGCTCCCTGCCACTGGTCAGAACTCCAACGGCTAGTGTTCAAATTCTAGGCCTATAAATACTTCAGCCATCCAGAGTAGTTCTTTAGGGGAATTTCATTTTAAAAGCCAAAACTCTACAGAAATCTTAAGCTATCAAACCACCTTCAACACTCGAAACACCTAGAGAATTTCCAAGTGTTGATACCAAGGAGATTTCTAACTTTGGAATCAATCCGAGTTCTTGAAGTGTTCACTGCTGCTTTAGAACTTAACAGAACCTCAAACCTTCAAGTTCAGAAGCTGTACACTGAAGAAGAAGAAGTTCTGTTTGCTCCGCCATTGTAGAGAAGATCAAGCTCTGCCACTGGAAGAGCATGTTTAGTTTTTGTGTTAAGTTAAGAATAGTTGTAAGGGTCACAACCCCGTAACTTGTGCTTGAATTTCGACGAGTTAGTCGAAATTTGGGACTAGTACTCAGCCGGTAAAAATAAGAGAGGGGTGAATCCAAAGGTAAAGGGATTTTCAGTTTCGGCGGAAACTGACGTGGACGTAGGAAGAGTTTTTCCGAACCACGATAAAATTGATTGTGTCGTACTCTCTCTCTATATATTTACTTTTAGTCAATTATCTCTTTACTTGAACTAACAATCATACATCAAGCATTCATCTCATCGAACTACAAATTTGTTTTCATCACAAAAGAATTTTCTAAGAGTTTCCAACAAACCACCAACTTCCGCATAACAAATCGTTCTTGATAAGTTCGACAGCTCTCTTGTCGAACTGAAGAGATCGAGCTTTACTCTGTATCAAGCTGGTTTGTCAAAATTGTCTAAATCGAAAAATTGTTGGAAATTGGTGTATTCCCCCCCCCCCCATACACCAATTAGCTCTTTCTAGAACCAACAAGTGGTATCAGATCGTGGTTCCTTGACCATCGCATCTGAATACTAAAAGTTATTTTCAAAATTTTTGGTCAATTGGACTAGATCCAAGAAAATTCTTTTTCATCCATTTTTTTAACTGTCATCATGGAAGCATCACTTGTTCATGCTTGCGAGGATTTTTCTATCCAGGGATACGAGGATTGGAGCTTCCGGATCAAAATGTACCTTCAAGCCCATCACTATCTCATGTAGGATGTGATCGAAAAGAGACCACTTCCCATCTTGGGTGAGAAGCTCGCTGATGAGGACAAAGAGGATGACCTCAACATTGTCGAAAGCGGTTATCTAGCTGATGAGCTAGATGACAATGATGAGTGATCCGCCCTCACTTTAAGGGTGAGGGAGATGCAATGATAATCGATGTGTATAATCGAATCGAATCCACAGGGAATGCAAGGGCGTATGAATTTCAAGTAGTAATCAAGTTACTAAACCTACTATCCAAGCTCACAAATGACATGTTTTTGTGTTTTTGATTAGCTAATGAGAAATATAAAGTAAGTAACAAACTAGATAACAACTAATAGCAAGAGTTAACAACCAATAGTAGAAAGCTTGGTTCCAAATATAATCCGATAATCACTAGAGGCCTAGGTTTTAGGATTTGCATGGATTAACCATTTTAATCTAATTCATATGGGAGTTCTATATATAGTAAACATCAATTCTTCTCTCGAAGCAATCAATATTAGTGGATTAACCTATGACATCTATCTCCGCTAGGTCTCAAGATGCATAAATTAACTCCAAATAGCTCAATTAATTATCTAGAAGCTCCTACTAGCAAGAATTACTAGTATGGTGTGATTTGATTCCAAGTATTATGAATTAAAGCCTCCTAAGCATTTAACCAAACACCTTGTATGCACTCAATGATG
The DNA here is from genome assembly GCA_001642375.2 of Mentha longifolia. Lineage (NCBI taxonomy): Eukaryota > Viridiplantae > Streptophyta > Magnoliopsida > Lamiales > Lamiaceae > Mentha > Mentha longifolia. The sequence goes on from CM038110.1 coordinate 36,615,826, forward strand.
GCCAATCAATCATGCAATTAAATCAAGCCCTAAATCACAAGACATATGAATTAGTAGGTAAATCCAACAACAAAACCCAAAAACCTAGTGATCTAGATCATATCTTCATATATTGGAACCAAAAGGAAATTTAACTAGACATAATTGAAGGAATTAAACCATTGAAAATAGAAGAAATCATGATCAAAAGATAGAGAATTCAATAAGGAAGAAGAATATGGTCTTGAATTGCAAATCCACCAAGTGTAGCTCCAACAATCTTGAATTTACTAAAAAGGAAAGAGGGAAATGTTTCTAGGGTTCTAAGAATGTTAAAATATGTCCAAGATCCACAAAATAGGAAGATTTTAAGGTTAAATACACATTAGGTGAGTTTTGGGTCGAGTTGGACCGAGTTAGATGACTAACTCGGTCAAGATACTAAAGAGAAGGGGCAACGGCGGCCTGGCCGACCACCGCCTGGGTTGCGGAAAGTCTGCAGCTCAGCCGGCCAGCCGGCGGCCTGGCCGGCGGTCTAGCCGGTCGCCACCGGTCCGGTCCTTTTGCGCAGCTTCACCGTTTTCACTCGTTCTCCCTCGTCCGAACTCCGATTCTTGATCCACTTTTCGCTATGGACTCCTAACGAACCCCTCTTTAATATGGAATGATCAAATGGGCTAAATGAGTTCTCCATTGTTCCTGCAAAAAGCGTAAAGGGACTCGAGAGAACGAGGAAAATATAATTGAATTCAAACTAGTGAAACCCTAACTCTATAGATTTAAATTCTACATTTCAAACCTAGGTTTCACCATAATTAAGCTCGATTCTTCCTCATTTCTAATCTGCGATCCTTATCCACATGAATACTCTTTCTCATTCTTACAAAAATGGATCGAAAACCGAGAAAAAATGAGAAAAGTAAAAAGTATGCTACAAGTTAAAAAAACCCTAGCATTTCTAACATTTAAGCATATAAATCGAGACTCAAACACATTCAAACACACTCAACATGCACATAAAATACGTGTTAATCACTCCCCCAAACTCAAGCCATTGCTCGTCCCGAATAATGAAACAAACAATCAAAACACTTAACAACTATGGAGAGTGCATTTTGAGTTCCTCGATGCCTCATATCACCTCAAAAAAACATTTTAGTCCAAAGAAATTCTCAAGTCAAACCAAACATTCATAAGATCAACCACTATCCTAACTTAGAATTCAATCACTCAAGCATCTTAAACTCTAGACCTCTCAAGGCACATGTGTATCACTCGATCCCTCATTATATGGAAATGGTAAACACTCATCGAAATCATGCAATACACATCTTTAACCATAAGCTTGCCTATAAACTCAACTTTCTCATACTACAATGCATGCATAAATTAGGATCAAAAAGGTCTTTATTAAGCTTGTACTGTAGGGACATTGGTTAAGGTAGGGAATTTTAGGTTAAGTGACTTCAATTTTCATTCAAGTACCCTTACCCCTTTTCTTCACCTTTCTAATTATGAATTTCTTCATCTTCCACCTTGTCCAACCCCTTCTTATCAAATGAATCCAAGCTTCTATCAAATATTTAAAGAAACACTCATTTATGCTTTTATTTTTCTCTTTTTCTTGTAAGAACATTTTTTTTTTCAATAAGAACTTCGTTCTTATTCTTTCTTTCCTAACATTGAGTTTATAGGAGTGTTCATTCAACTCAAAATAAATCTTAAGACCCTTCACCATCACCCATCTTTCTTTATGAATTTTCAACTTTCACCAAGGTTCCCTTAACCATCCTTCACCCCGTATCATCCGGTTCAAGAAGAAAATGCTCTTTTCAAGGCTCAAAATGGGACGACAATGGTAATGAAAGATAGGTTAGTGGTCCACACTCACTTTAGGGGTGAGGGTAGAGAGCAATAATAATCGATTTAGTATAATCGAGTCGAATCCATAGGGAATGCAATGGCGAATGAGATTCAAGTAGTAATCTAGTTACCTAACTACTATCCAAGCTAACAATCAACATGTTTTTGTGTTTTCTATAAGCTAAAGATCAAATGAAATGACAACTTCAAACTCAACTAAACAAGATAACAAACGATGAACTAACGATAAAAACCAATAAGAGAAAGTATGGTTCCAAATATAATCCAACATTCACTAGAGGCCTAGGTTTAAGGATTTGCATGGATTAGCCATTTTAATCTAATTCATATGGGAGTTCTATATATAGTAAACATCAATTCTTCTCTCGAAGCAATCAATATTAGTGGATTAACCTATGACATCTATCTCCGCTAGGTCTCAAGATGCACAAATTAACTCCAAATAACTCAATTAATTATCTAGAAGCTCCTACTAGCAAGAATTACTAATATGGTGTGATTTGATGCCAAGTGTTATGAATTAAAGCCTCCTAAGCATTTAACCAAACACCTTGTATGCACTCAATGATGGCCAATCAATCATGCAATAATATTCAAGACCCAAACCACAAGACATATGAATTAGAAGGTAAATCCAACAACAAAATCCAAAAACCTAGTTTTCTAGATCATATCTTCATATATTGGAACCAAAGGGAAATTTAGCTAGACATAATTAAAGAAATTAAACCATGAAAAATAGATGAAATCATAAGAAAAAGAAAGGGAATTAAATAAGGAAGAAGAATATATGCTTGAATTTAAATTCCAACAAGTGTAGCTCAAGCAATCATGAAAATATTAAAGAGGAAAGTATAAAATCTAATTAGGGTTCTTGGGGTGGTAAAGTATGGAAAGATCCATCAAAAAGGGAAGAATTTGGGGTTAAATACATTCAAAATCAGATTTGGGTCGAGTTGGGGCGAATCGGTGCGAGTTGGGACGAGTTCGGGCAAGCCGAACTCGCCCTTAAGTTGAATTCTCGCGCAACCGGCGGCCTAGGCTGAACCACCGGCGGCCTGGTGGGCTGCTGGTCCAGGTCGACATTCTCTCTGTCCCCGGCGGCGGTCTGGCCGGCGGCCTGACAGGTCGCCGGTCAGCCGTGCATTGACCGGTCAACTAGTTTCTTCATCTTGCGCGACTTTTCCGTTTTCACTCGTTCTCTCTCGTCCGAACTCCGATTCTCGATCCTCTTTTTGATATGGACTCCTAACGAACCCCTCTTGGACATGGAATAATTTAATTGGCCAAATAAATTCTCCATTATTCCTGAAAAAAGCATAAAAAGACTCGAGAAAATGAGGAAAACATGAATGAAATCAAACTAGTGAAACCCTAACTTTATAACTTTGAAATTCCATATTTTTAAGCAAAAGTTTCACTCTAATTAAGCTCATTTCTTCCTCATTTCCGTCTCTCGATCCTTAGCTACTTAAATGCTCTTTCCAATTCCTAACAAAATAGATCGAAAACCGAGAGAAAACGAGAAAAGTATAAAGTATGCTACAAGTTAAGGAACCCTAGCATTTATAACATTTAAGCACATAAATCGAGACTTAAACACTAGCAAAACACACTCAACATGCACATAAAATACGTGTTAATCAGTTAGTGTTTAGGGAAAATGGGCTATGCAATGATGGCCTAAGATTATCTCCTAATCATGCAAACATGTAATACTTCTAACAAGAGTATCAAGGCAAGTTCTAGTAAAGAATATGCAATACAAGATCAAGCTCTCAAGAAAGGATATTCACTATGTAAAATGCATAGTTTAAGGCTCAAAATCCTCTCAAGCTTTTTGTCTAAAGCCTAAGTGCCTAAGATCAATCCTTCCAAGCTATTCAAGTGAACTAACCCTAATCATGCTTGACTCAAACTTGATAAATTTCAAAAATTGTTACCATTTTAGCATCAATCATTGGCATCTCACCCAAATGCACTTGAGCAATTAAACACGTTCTTTCGCACTCAAGCATGCAAGCAATCATTCAACCTTTTTCAATTCAAAAACTCTTCAATTTTCAAAAAAATTCACATTCACGCTCATATTCAAAAACCTTCAAATTAAAGAAAAACTTTTCATCAATTATGCTCCTTCACCCAAACTCACCAAAATCAAACATCAAGCATTCAACATTCTTTCCTTAACCCCAATCTTCCTTCCAATTAACAAAACACACAATCATAACATAAAAACATACTAATCACACTAAAACAAACCAAACTTTCACATTTATTCTCCAAGCAACACCGTTCACTCCAAAACCAACCATATTTCCAAATTCCAAATAAAAAACTTCTCCATAAATCCACCAAGCATACAAGATTAACCCAAAGATACACAAAGTCATGAAACTAACAACCAAGTAAAGCAAATAAGAAAGGAACAAGTAAAAGAATGGAAATGACATAAAAATGTAAGTAATTTAAATTTTTTATCCTACCCCCCACCCCCAAACTTATTTTAGAAAATAAATTCTAAAATGAGTTTGGCGGGAAAGATATATATGAAATTTAAATTACACTCACAAGGGTCCAAGCTATGGTGGAGGAAGTAGGGGCCATGCCACCCCTTGATTGCCGTGGTGCATCCGAAAACTCTCCAATAACTCCATCGAGTTTGCTTGTTTTTCCATCCTTTCACCTCTTTGTGCTTCCTCAAGTTGAGTAATTCGCATTGAAGTTACTTCTTGCCTCATCACCGTAACTTGTGCATCAAGGGATTTAAATCCACGCTCCATGCTTGCCATCCTCCCCTCAAGGGCTTCAAACCTCTCTTCATACCCTCTTTCTCTTGGAACATGCTTTCTTCTTGAACTTGGCTCACCCCTTGACATTGGTTCACCCCTTGTAGAATCTTCCATTTCTTCATCTTCTTGAGCAAAAGGCATTCCCTCACCCCCTATTGTATATTCATCGTCTTCTCCATAATTGAAAATATGATTCTCTTTGATGAATTTATGAGTGGGGGTATTCAAGTGCCAATTCTTCTGATCATGTAGATCGGTTACCAACACGCTCATTGCATTTGGAAGAGGGAATGTCCCTTCATCATCTTGAATGAAATAAAAGGAAGGCCTAGATGATACAAGAAACCTCATGTTTCTTAGCTTCTCAACATCAATCAAATATGAACCTCTCATCGGAGTATATCCACTAAGATCTTCATTAATTTTCCTAGCCAAAGGGGTGAGCATTCCTCCTATGTTAATCTTCCCACTTGGTGCCTTTGCTTGCTTCATGAGTTGAGCAAGGAAAATGTGAGAAAAGCTTATGCGCATCTTGGTTAGCATGGCTTGAATAATGAAGAGATCATCAACTCGAACCGAAGTGTTCTCCGTTCGTGCCACCATAGTGTGAGCAAGGATCTTCAACACCATCCTTAGGACCGGATTTCTCACCTCATTTGATTTTGAGTATCCCGCTCTAAAGCCTTCCATGGTGATTGGAGCAAGTTTATTCCACATGAAACTATGCTCAAAAGCTCTTTCCACCAACACATCACCTCCATGTGGTACTCCAAAGATGTCATCTATCTCTTCCAAATTCAACTCATGACGCTCTCCAAATAATTGAAATTTGATGCTTTGCATAGTATGGATGCTCTCATCTTCCAATGTGCTCATAAATTCAAGAACCACCTTTTTATATGTTTTCCTGTCTTCAAGAGTATCCTTTAAGATTCTTCCCCATCCTATGTTGTCAAATAGGACTTTGATGTTGTCATAAAGCCCTAACTTCACCAATGTATCCTTAGATGGAAATTGAGTTGGTATAATGGTTCTTGACACGAGAACGGCAAATCTTGCTCTTTCTTCATAAGATTCCAATTGAATGTCATGAGCTTCCGGTGTCTTTGGATCTCTTCTTGGTATTTGTGAAGATGAAGAGGCATCATTTCTCCTCTTTTTGGAGAGAGAGGCAATCAATTCCTTAGAAGTGATGGTGGCATTACCTTTTCCTTTAGAATCCTTTTTCCTACAAACCACAAACAAGGCAAAGTGAGATTTGAGAAAATAATCCAAACTTTGTCAAGGTGTAAGCAACACTTCACACAAGTATCACTCTCCATTTAGCATTCATATTTTCTAAGAAATGAATTTCCTAAACAAAACAAGCAAGAATTTCAGATTTTCTTAACAAAAGCATTAAGCACTTCCAAACTCATTCATGAGTATTCACATGAAAATGAATGCATATTCACATGGAACTTTAAGTGAACAAAAAGAATTCAATGAATTTTACTCTGCAAATCAAGAATTCACAAATTCATGCCTTCTTCAAGCCTTAAAGCACTCAAGAAATGACTTTCCCACTAAAGAGCAAGCATATCCCTCAAAATTTCATGAATCATGCAAACTTTCATTCAAGCTCAATTTAAACATGCCTAAGTACATAAAGGAAGCATAAATACAAGCCAATGCATGCCCATTTCCATGGTTCATCTATAAGTTCCTCCAATAATCAAGAAAAATCCTAGGTAAGAATTTCTACTTAATTTCATGAAAATGATGAAGTAAATACTCATACCACTTCATATCTTGCAAGTAGAAACTCATATGAGTAAGGATATAGGGCACATTACCTCATCTTCTTGAAGAAACTTGATGAAACTCAACTCTTTACCCAAAAGAACCAAATTTTCGTTTTTGGAGCTAAAGTGGGTGAAAAAGTGAATTATTCGGTTCAAAATGTAGATTTTGGGATGGGTAATGAACCTATGGAAGGAATTAGCTTAATTCTAAGTGATTTGAGAGTAATTAGAGGAAGAAAATATAGGTTTTTAGAGTGAGAAAGTGAGTTTCTTCTAAGAAATAAAAATGAAAAACATAAAATGCAAGGAAATGAAATAAAAAAATCAAAAATAGAATTTAAAAAGGGGAGGAAGGCCCGGCGGCGGCCTGGCCGGTCGCCGCCTGGACCGCCGCCGAATCTGCACCTCAGCCACCCAGCCGGCAGCCTGGCCAGCGGTCCAGCCGGTCGCCGTCCGGGTCGCCGGCAGCTCGCCCATTGACTCGTTTCGGCCATTTCCGATGCGTTTCTTGACCTTTTTCGACCCTTTTTTGAAGCACCGGGTCCCTCTCGACTTCCTCTTGATTCCCCCTAAGCATTTTTCAACCTTCTTTTTCAACATTTTCTATTTTTTATGGTTTTTCTCAAAAAATGGAATGAAAATTTCAATAAACTCAAAAATGAAAAAAATTGAAATAAAAACTCACAAAAACAAAAAGAAAAGGATACGTGTTGAGGTGCCTCTCAACAAGTGTTTTGTTTAACGTCGTTAGCTCGACATAGCCTCCAAGATCAAGCATCAGTAAGAAGAATTTCCGACTCCTCCTTAAACTTCTTCAAATTGAAATAGAGCTTAAGTCGATGTCCATTAACAACAAAGGTAGAACAATCATTCTTGAGAAGTTTGAATGTGCCATTCTTGAAACTCTTACTCACAATGTAAGGACCGGTCCACCTTGATTTGAGTTTTCCGGGGAAAAGACGAAGACGAGAGTTAAAGAGAAGAACCTCGTCTCCCGGAATGATCACCTTGCTTCGAATCTCCAAATCATGAAACTTCTTGGCTCTTTCCTTGTAAATCCGAGAATTTTCATAAGCCTTGTTTCTCCATTCCTCTAACTCAACAAGATGGTTTTTCCTATTCAATCCGGCCCCCTTAAACTTAAGATTAATCTTCTTTAAAGCCCAAAAAGCCTTGTGTTCAATCTCCAAAGGTAAGTGACAAGACTTTCCGAACACAAGTTGATACGGAGACATACCAATGGGGGCTTTATAGGCGGTTCGATAGGCCCACAAAGCATCATCAAGTTTCTTAGCCCAATCCTTCCGAGTAGAGATTGTCTTATCCAAGATTTGCTTGATCTCCTGGTTTGCAAGCTCGGCTTGACCATTGGCTTGAGGATGGTATGGAGAGGTAATCTTGTGCTTCACTCTATACTTAGCAAGAACACTTCCCAACCACTTATTATTGAAGTGAGACCCCCCATCACTAAGCAATGCCCTTGGAGTTCCAAACCGAGTTAAGATGTTCTTATTCAAAAACTTGGTCACAACCTTGGAATCACTAGTCGAAGTTGGAATGGCTTCGACCCATCTTGAAACATACTCAATGGCAAGAAGAATATAAGAAAAACCACAAGAATTAGGGAATGGTCCCATGAAGTCTAACCCCCAAACATCAAACAATTCAACCTCAACCATGATGTTTTGAGGCATCTCATCCCTTTTTGTGATATTACCCATCCTTTGACAAATGATTGGCAATCCCTAAAAATCGAAGGCCAATAGAATCCACTTTGAAAAACCTTCCAAGTTGTACGATTTGCCCCAAAATGACCCCCATTTGGTCCCTCATGACAATCTTCAATAATCTTGAGCCATTCACCTTCCATAACATATCATCTAATAAGACCATCGGCACATCTTCTCCACAAATATGGATCTTGCCAATAATAGAATTTCACATCTCTAAGGAACTTGGCCTTTTGATAATCCGAGAGATTTGGTGGCAACTCTCGAAGCACAAGATAATTAGCAAAATCGGCAAACCAAGAATCCTTGCATTTCAAGACCATGATTCTCTCACCCGGAAAGCACTCATTGATATTCAATCTCAAGTCTTCACCTTCAACCGGATTTTTAAGCCTTGACATGTGATCGGCTAGCACATTATCAACTCCTCTTCTATCACGAATCTCCATGTCAAATTCTTGTAGAAGGAGAATCCAACGAATTAAACGAGGCTTTGCATCCTTCTTGGCCATGATATGTCGTATAGCCATATGATCCGAATAGACAATAGTGTGATACAAGATATGACCGGAATTTGTCAAAGGCAAAGACAATGGCCAAGAATTCCCTTTTCGTTGTTGTGTAGTTCCTTTGAGCACCATCCAAGGTTCTACTAGTATAATGAATGACTTGAAATACTTTGTCTCTCATTTGCCCCAAAACCACTCCTAAAGCATAATCACTAGCATCACACTTCAATATGAAAGATTCACTCCAATTGGGCTTGATTAGAATATGAGTAGAGATGAAGGCTTTCTTCAATGCCTCAAAAGCTTTCAAACATTCTTCATTAAAGATAAACTTCACATCTTTTTGCAAGAGATCACAAAGTGGCTTTGTGATCTTTGAAAAATCCTTAATAAATCTTCTATAGAACCCCGCGTGACCAAGGAAACTTCGGATTGATTTCACATTTGTAGGGGGTGGAAGCTTCTCTATAGCAACAATCTTGGCTCTATCAACTTCCAAACCATCTCTAGAAACTTTTTGCCCAAGCACAATTCCATCTCTAACCATGAAGTGGCACTTCTCCCAATTCAAGACAAGAGAAGTGTCCTTACACCTTTGCAACACCTTTGTGAGATTATCCAAACAAGAATCAAAGCTCTTCCCAAAAACCGAGAAGTCATCCATGAATACCTCCATAATATTTTCAATCAAACCTCCAAAGATAGACATCATGCACCTTGGAAAGTGGCCGGAGCATTACGCAACCCGGAAGGCATCCTCCTATAGGCAAATACTCCATAGGGGCATGTAAAGGCCGTCTTGTGTTGATCCTCGAGGGCTATGGCAATTTGGTTGTATCCAGAATACCCATCAAGAAAGCAATAGTACTCATAGCCCGCCAAACGATCCATTATTTGATCTATAAAGTGTTGGATCCGGGATCCCTCGGATGTAGATTTAATTAATTACAATAATTATTAACATATGAATTCAGATCTTGAAAGCGGAAACCGATCTAAATCATATATATACCTGCTTGCGTATCACCGGTGGAATTCTGAGTCGAGGAAATGATCTTCCACGCACCAGATCTCTGCACACGAGATCTGGCTCTTTCACGTCGACCCCGAAGTCTTCTGGAGTATTCCCTAGCAACCAGAGAAATTCTGAGTGGGCAGAAATCTATTCTCTGTACCTCCCAGAAGCTGCCGCCCCTCTCTCTCTTTTCTGTGAGAATAAAATCACCACTTGAACATTTCTACTTCTCTCTTATTTATAATAAGAGGTAGAGTGTTGGAGAGGTTAGGGCCAAGGCTAATGGGCCAGGCTATGCTCTATTGGGCTACTCCAGGGACCTTGAGAAGGATTTGGACTAGGCCTTCCAATATAATTAAATAATCCAAGTATTCTCTGGCCCCGAATACTCTATTTAATTATATTAATATTATAGCCTTTCCACTATAGTAAAATAATATTGCATCGCCGTCCAATCCCAAATTATGACATACCGGCTCCTCTTTGAATTATATTATTTCCCGTGTTTAAGATATCGCATGTCCATTAATTAATTTAAGCTACTGACTGCTCTAATTAATTAATATCTTATTCCGAGAGTGTACCCGTTCGACCTTATTATTATATCGGAACTTAATCCACCTGCAGGGTTTTGATATAATAATCCTTAGAACGCCTCAAGGGGACATCATCAACTCGGCGCACCGAGACACGATTTCTAGCTATAATATTAATTATCATATTTATAATATTATTACCCAAGATACGGAGATTCTTTGAGTTGCAATAACTCTCACTCATGGTAAATCAAAGCAATAATTATTATAAATACATAATTGAATATTATGACAACTAGAATTAAGAAATAATAATCGTCCGAGATGTGATCCTTAATAAGTCAGTATAAAAGGATTTATCTCACCTCGATCCCGTTCAGCGCAACTCTGATCGTATGCACCAGTATAAGCTAATAGCCAAGACCAACTATTATCCAGCTTATACTACAACCTTAACAAGTAATTCGTCCAAGATTACTTTCAGTTGCGAACACCATTTAACTATATAAGAAACCGATAATATGATCTTCCGTGCGACCACCCACACCATATTATCTATAATATATAGTGCCGGACGTTTATTTGCATAACCATAACACGAATTAATATGCAAAACATATGACAGAATATTTATTTCCAAAACCAGGAAGAAATTGTTAATAATACAAGCATAAAGAATGCTTTTCAAGTATACTACTACTACATTATAATTTCCCACTTATACTCAAAAGCATGCTTTCAAGTATACTACTACTACATTACAATTTCTCCCACTTATACTCAAAGCAATGCTGTCATACATCTGACTCCCAAGCCCTCCACATGCCTCACGAAATCCTTTGTAGGAAGTGCTTTCGTGAATGGATCAGCAAGGTTATCCTCAGATGCAATCTTTGACACAACTACCATCTCTCTCTTTACGTAATCACGTATGATATGGTACTTCCGGTCTATGTGTTTACTGGCCTGATGAGATCTTGGTTCTTTCGAATTTGCAACTGCACCAGAATTGTCACAATAAATTGTGATCGCCTGAGGCAAATTAGGAACCACATCCAGATCCATCATGAAGTTCCGGAACCATACAGCGTCCTTAGCCGCTTCTGCGGCTGCGACGTACTTAACTTCCATGGTGGAATCCGCAATGCATTTCTGCTTTATGCTCCTTCAATGTATGGCTCCACCTCCCAACGTAAACACATACCCAGTGGTAGATTTCCTCTCATCCCTGTCCGATTGGAAATCAGAATCCGTGTAACCCAAAGGAATTAGACTGTCAGACTGGAAGACCAACATATAATCCCTAGTCCTTTTCAGATACTTGATTATATTCTTCACAGCAGTCCAGTGTTCCCTGCCAGGGTTAGACTGATATCTAGAAACCATGCCAACGGCATAACAGATATCGGGCCTGGTGCAAAGCATAGCATACATGAGGATTCCTACTGCAGATGCATAAGGAACTACCTTCATTTCATCTATCTCTTTCTGTGTTTTAGGACACATAGCCTTAGATAGATGTATTCCATGCCTGAAAGGTAAGAAACCTTTCTTAGCATTTTCCATGCTAAACCGCTTTACCACAGTATCAATGTAGGCTGCTTGAGATAGGCACAACATCCTCTTCTTACGATCTCTAAAGATCTTTATCCCAAGAATGTGACCAGCTTCTCCCAAGTCCTTCATTTTGAATTGCTTGGACAACCACATCTGTATGCCCGATAACGTCTCCACGTTGTTGCCAATTAGGAGTATGTCATCAACATACAGTATCAGAAATACCAAGTCATTTCCGTTGCACTTTTTGTACACACAACTCTCATAATCACACTGGATGAATCCATATGACTGGATTACCTCATCAAACCGTGTGTTCCAAGAATGAGATGCTTGCTTAAGACCATAAATGGATCGCTTAAGCTTGTATACAAGATGCTCTTTTCCTTCGGCAACATAACCCTTTGGTTGTTTCATATAAATGGGTTTATCAAGATTGCCATTCAGAAAAGCAGTCTTGACATCCATTTGCCATATTTCCAAATCCATGTGCGCCGCAATGGCTAAGAGAATCCGGATTGACTTAAGCATGACAACAGGCGAGAAGGTTTCATCGTAATCAATTCCTTCTTTTTGGGTGAAACCTTTCGCCACAAGTCTAGCCTTGAAGGTTTCAACCTTCCCGTCAGCTCCTCTCTTACGTTTGTAGACCCACTTACACCCAACCGGCTTAACGCCTTGGGGAGCTTCTACAATATCGTACACATCGTTATCATGCATGGATTGGATTTCCGAATCCATAGCATCTTGCCAAAACCGAGCATCTTTCTCTTTCATTGCCTCTTTGTACGTCCATGGGTCAAAGTCATCTTCCCCAGTTATGATATCCGAAGATTCCCCATAACACAACCATCTTTCAGGTTGGACGATGACTCTCCCACTACGACGAGGCACCACTTGAGAGTTAGTGTTAGTGTCAACACGAGGTGCAGTATTTGGTGTAACATCTGATACAGGTGGTTCAGACGTCTCAGTGTCCCTCATTTCTTCTAAAATGACTTCAGTCATGGGTTTATGATTAGTCATATAATCCTCTTCCAAAAATCGTGTATTAGTGCTAATAACGATCTTTTGGTCCCTAGGACTATAAAACATCCCACCTCTCGTGCCTTTAGGGTACCCCACGAAAAACCGTAGTTCAGTTCTTGATTCCAACTTATCAGCATCCTTATTCAGCACATGTGCTGGACATCCCCAGATCCGAATATGTTCCAGACTAGGCTTTTGCCCAGTCCACAATTCCCAAGGAGCCTTAGGTACCGATTTGGAAGGAACCAAATTTAGAACATACGCTGCCGTTTCTAATGCATAACCCCAAAACGAAGTAGGTAATTCTGAATAGCTCATCATTGATCGAACCATTTCTATAAGTGTACGATTTCTTCGTTCCGCCACGCCATTTTGTTGTGGCGTCCCCGGAGCAGTAAGCTGGGAAGTAATCCCAGCTTTCGACATGTATTCCAAAAATTCACCGCTGAGGTACTCCCCTCCTCAATCAGATCGAAGGGATTTGATAGTTCTTTCATGACGATTCTCAACTTCCGCCTTAAATTCTTTGAATTTCTCAAAGGATTCAGACTTTCGTTTCATCAGATAAACATATCCATACCTTGAGTAATCATCAATAAAAGTAATGAAGTACTCAACACCACCTCTAGCTTGAATCGACATTGGACCACACACGTCCGAGCGAATCAAATCCAACACTTTCTCTGATCTGTTTCCCTTGGACTTAAAATTTCTTTTAACCATCTTTCCTTGCAAGCACGATTCGCAAGTTGGTAATGGTTCCATTCGGAGTTCTTCAAAAGGACCATCTTTCACCGACCTTTGAATCCTCTTAAGGTGGATGTGTCCAAGCCTTAGATGCCAGAGCTGTGTTTGATTTACACTCGAAGAAAACTTACGTTTCTTAGAATATGATAATGCGCTATTCAATGCAGTATGTGTACAGTTTATGGTATAGAGATTGTTAAACATAGTACCAGAACAGATAACATCACCATTACGATAAATAGTAACATTTCCAAAACCGAAAGAAACAGAATATCCATCCAAATACAATTTGGAAACCGAAATCAAGTTCCTCCGAAAACCGGGTACTAACAAAACATCTCTTAAAACCAAAGTTTTATTGAAAAACGGTAAACTGACAACTCCCACTGCAGAAACCGCCACTTTAGCAGCATTTCCCATGGTGACGGTAATCTCCCCTGCACTAACCCGCCGGGTTTGGTTGAACCCCTGCAAGTCAAAACATACATGATCAGTGGCTCCAGTATCTACAACCCAAGTGTTGTTAGAACTAGCCGCTAAACAAGTTTCGACTACTAGTGCATAAGATGTACCTTGGCCACTGCCCGTCCTCATTTGAGGACAAGACGCCTTGTAGTGTCCTTTCTGCCCGCAACGGTAACACCTCCCTTTAGGCTTCTGAATGCCACCTTGAGGTCCCTTCCCTTTCTGACTGCCACCCCTTGATTCTGACTACCCTGCTTCTTCTTCTTTCTAAATCTGCCCTTAGGCTTAGAAGAAGTAGAAGTTGTAGTGTTGTGAGCCTGAGGTTCAGACTTGATCACCGTCTCAGCTTGCACCAGCTCATTCATCAGTTGGGCCAACGTGTAATCCTTAGGATTCATGTTGTTGTTCAGCCGAAACTGGTTGAATGAATTAGGAAGGGATTCTATGATGATATCGACCTGCGATTCCGCATCGATTTCAGCACCTAAAACCTCCAGCTCATTAAGATGACCAATCATCTTAAGAACATGTTCCTTCACGGATTCCCCGTCAGACATTTTCAGCGTCAAAATTGACTTCATAGCCTTTTGACGCGCCTGACGACCGTGATGGCCAAACATCTCGTGAAGGCTTAGGATCATACCAGCTGCAGTTTCGACATTCTGATGTTGATGCTGCAAAATGGGCGATACTGAAGCCAGTATGTAGCATTTTGCCATCTCATCTGCCTTTTTTCCAGCTGGTATAAGCCTCACGTTGTTCAGCCGTGGCTCCTGCAGCTGGCTCAGGGGGGCATTCCTCAGTAAGGACAAATTTATGTCCGTCAGCAGTAAGGACAATATCCAAGTTTCGTTTCCAATCAAGGTAATTTGAACCCTCGAGTTTGTTTTCTTTGAGAATTGAAGCAAGTGGATTGAAAGACATAATGTAGCTGAAAATAAATAACGTAAAGTCAATGTCATATACTTCGAAGCATTCATTATTTTGTAAAACCTTAAATCAATATAATATGCAACCCCCGACTCCTCAAGATTTTATATGTAACCCACGTAGGGTGGACGTTTACAAATAATCTCTATAAGTAGGTTTTTACGCCTTTAATTTCATTATCCAATCAACCTTCACCTTATGATTGATGAAATTAACAGTCGGTCACTCCTAGCCATGTAAATTTAATTAATTACCTTTCCGTCGGGAAATAATTAATAAATTCACATTTAAGTGAAATACCATAATTTAATATTCCGAAAAATACCATTTCATAAGAATAACCCTACCGTAGGGAGGCGATATCGATATGAAATTATTTTTCAATATTATCATATGAAGTTTAAACCAATGAAATCCATAATTAGCACCTCCGTAGGGATACGCCCGGATCAGTGAGCAAATGCTAATTATTTCATTTTTAAACCAATTATGGAGGCTAGAATTAATAATAATTTTTGGAAAAATACGGAATTAATCGAAAATTAAAATTAATATAATACCACTTAGTCATTTTTAAACCAAGGTTTTAATTCATTTTTCAAGCATAGCATGTAATTAAAAATCGCGAATAATTAAACAACATGCCATCCACAAAACATCGAAAAATTAAGCACAAGATAATTAATTAAATAAATAATTATCCAATCATCATGGCTTTCAAATTCTTCGAACGAGCTTGAAAAATCGAGACGAGAGTTGAGCTGAATCAAATGGCTCGAAATTGGGTTGAAATCGGGCCGAGGACGAGGCCCAATAGGTTAGGGTTTCGGCACGTTAGGGTTTTGGAAACCCTAACACCGATAACCATAGCCTCGGCTCCCATCGTCTCCCTCAGCTCCGGCCTTCATCTTCAGCCGCACCACCACCTGCTGCCGTCGTCTTCACACGAGCTTAGAGAAAGTCACCAGAGTTCTCCCACTGGTCGCGCCACCGTGAGCTCGCAGGAAATCCGCCGACAAAGAAGTTCAGCTGCCATCGCCGCCGCTGATCGCGACTGCAGCAGCCTCAGCTTCCTCCGCCTGCTTCCGCGTCTGCTCAGACCTCAGCACAACCTCCAGCAACTCACCCGGCATCCATGAGAATGCCGTCGAGTGTGCAGCAGTCGTCCGGCGCCGCTGCAATCCGCTAGGGTTCCAGAAACCCTAGCTGCCGCCGCCGACTTGAGTAGCGACCAAAAAACCGGCCACCGCTCACTGCCGCTGCTCCCACTATTGCTGTTGTTCCTCCGGTACGTCGACGCCATCGAGGAGAGGAGTTGGAAGCAGCTGCGACGTCCGGTGACCGCAAATAGACGCGGTAGGGTCCAAACCCTAGCCGCCGTGTTCATCACCGCCGCAGCGCCACCGCCTGTCCTCGATCCCCGTCGTGACGCAGCCGCCTTCTCCACCACCATCGATCGATTACAAGAATTGAAAAAATTTACATCGAAATTACAATCGAAAAAAAAAATCTTATTCTAACACGATCAACCCTCGTGTGTTTACAACGCAGCCACAAACAGGCTGATTTTAATACAATAATTAAAACCAAAACATTCATATTAACCATGATAATTGGATCTCTGCAAAACAATCAATTGCATCCAATACAAATAATATGAATCTAATAATTATACTTAATTAAATCTACAGAGCCGAGTTGGCTCTGATACCAGTTGTTGGATCCGGGATCCCTCGGATGTAGATTTAATTAATTACAATAATTATTAACATATGAATTCAGATCTTGAAAGCGGAAACCGATCTAAATCATATATATACCTGCTTGCGTATCACCGGTGGAATTCTGAGTCGAGGAAATGATCTTCCACGCACCAGATCTCTGCACACGAGATCTGGCTCTTTCACGTCGACCCCGAAGTCTTCTGGAGTATTCCCTAGCAACCAGAGAAATTCTGAGTGGGCAGAAATCTATTCTCTGTGCCTCCCAGAAGCTGCCGCCCCTCTCTCTCTTTTCTGTGAGAATAAAATCACCACTTGAACATTTCTACTTCTCTCTTATTTATAATAAGAGGTAGAGTGTTGGAGAGGTTAGGGCCAAGGCTAATGGGCCAGGCTATGCTCTATTGGGCTACTCCAGGGACCTTGAGAAGGATTTGGACTAGGCCTTCCAATATAATTAAATAATCCAAGTATTCTCTGGCCCCGAATACTCTATTTAATTATATTAATATTATAGCCTTTCCACTATACTAAATAATATTGCATCGCCGTCCAATCCCAAATTATGACATACCGGGCTCCTCTTTGAATTATATTATTTCCCGTGTTTAAGATATCGCATGTCCATTAATTAATTTAAGCTACTGACTGCTCTAATTAATTAATATCTTATTCCGAGAGTGTACCCGTTCGACCTTATTATTATATCGGAACTTAATCCACCTGCAGGGTTTTGATATAATAATCCTTAGAACGCCTCAAGGGGACATCATCAACTCGGCGCACCGAGACACGATTTCTAGCTATAATATTAATTATCATATTTATAATATTATTACCCAAGATACGGAGATTCTTTGAGTTGCAATAACTCTCACTCATGGTAAATCAAAGCAATAATTATTATAAATACATAATTGAATATTATGACAACTAGAATTAAGAAATAATAATCGTCCGAGATGTGATCCTTAATAAGTCAGTATAAAAGGATTTATCTCACCTCGATCCCGTTCAGCGCAACTCTGATCGTATGCACCAGTATAAGCTAATAGCCAAGACCAACTATTATCCAGCTTATACTACAACCTTAACAAGTAATTCGTCCAAGATTACTTTCAGTTGCGAACACCATTTAACTACATAAGAAACCGATAATATGATCTTCCGTGCGACCACCCACACCATATTATCTATAATATATAGTGCCGGACGTTTATTTGCATAACTATAACACGAATTAATATGCAAAACATATGACAGAATATTTATTTCCAAAACCAGGAAGAAATTGTTAATAATACAAGCGTAAAGTATGCTTTTTAGTATATCAACCCCAACATAAAGGGCAAAGGAAAATGATCTTTTCTTGTAGCCGAATTCAAAGCCCTATAATCGATACACACTCGATATCTGGTAGCAACCCTTGTAGCAATGGTCTCATCATTCTCATTCTTGACCACTGTCATCCCCCCTTTCTTCGGAACAACTTGAGTAGGACTCACCCATTCACTATCCGAGATGGCGTAAATCATTCTCATATCTAGTAACTTCAACACCTCTTTTCTCACCACTTCTTGCAAGACCGGATTCAACCTACTTTGAGGTTGAACCTTAGGATGACAATCATCTTCCAATAAAATACGATGCATGCATATAGATGGACAAATACCCTTGATATCATCAATAGACCAACCAATAACATCTTTAAACTCCCTAAGGACACGCAACAACTTGTCCAATTCGGACTCTGACAAGTGTTGTGACACTATAACAGGTAAATAGTCATTATCACCAAGAAAGGCGTACCTTAGGTGATCGGAAAGAGGTTTCAATTCTTGAGAAGTGTTTGAAGAAGATTCCACTTTAGTTGAACTCCCACTCTCTCCCGGTTGGTTGATATCAAGGTAATGAACCTCATCCTTCAATGATCCTTGATTTGCTTCCAAATAAGCAATAGACTCCAACAAATCATCACAAGCATCATCTAAATCAGAATAAGAATAGAAAGAATTAGCGATGATTTCTTCCGTGAGATCCTTTGCCATAGATGTAGGCAAGGTGGTGATTGAATTGCATTCCTTATAGGTTGAGTCGTCTCCTCGCTTCATAACATCAAAGATTGAAAGAGTGATGGTCTCTTCATTAACTCTAAACGTGAGATTCCCGTCTTGCACATCAATAAGTGCTCTTCCGGTTGATAGGAAAGGATGCCCAAGAATGAGGGGCATATCCTTGTCCTCCGGCATATCTAAGATAATGAAGTCCGCGGGGAAGATGAACTCCTCAACTTTCACTAATACATCTTCAACCACTCCTTGAGCATAAGATATGGAACGATCGGCCATTTGAAGACAAATAGAAGTAGGTTTGATCTCTCCAATATCCAATCTTCTAAAAATAGAAAATGGCATGAAATTGATGCTAGCTCCAAGGTCACATAAGACATTCCCAAACATTTTCCCTCCAATCACACATGCTATTGTGAAGCTTCCGGGATCCTTCTTTTTTAAAGGCATTTTCCTTTGAATCACCGCACTAACTTCCTCCGTTAGGCTAATTGTTGCAAATGAACCAAACTTTCTCTTGTTAGCAATGGCATCCTTCAAGAACTTCACATATCCGGGCATATCTCGAAGTGCATCAAGCAAGGGAATGTTGATTTGTACTTTGTTGAATATCTCCAAGAATCTCATCAACTTTTCGTCAACCTTATGCTTTGCTAGACGATGAGGAAATAGAGCCTTTGTAATAACATCCTTAGTAGGGAGAGGAGCCTCTACTAGCACTACCTTAGGAGCTTCTCCTTGCACTTCTTTTCTTGAATTCTCTTCATTGGTTGGAGATTCTTCATAAGGTATGTCTTCAACAAGAACTTCCTCTTTTCCACTTCCGGATGTAGCATGACTTTCATAGGCTCTTCCATTCCTAAATGTGATAGCATTGCATTGGTTCTTTGGGTTTACCTCCGTATTACTTGGAAAATTTCCCGGAGTATGTTGAGTGGTGGCTTGGTTAGCCATTTGACTTATTTGGCCTTCCATCATCTTCACTTGCTTTGTCAAAGAAGTGAGAGAATTCTCCAATGCACTCACCTTTTGTCCAGTTTGTGTGATAAACGAGCTTTGTTGATTTGCCATTTGTTGGACAAGTTGCTCAATAGAAGGAGATGTTTTCTTCGGTTCTTCAATAACTCCTTGAGAAATGGAGAATCCGGGAGGTGGCACTTGAGCATTGTTAGGATTTCCGTAGGAGAGGTTAGGATGATTCTGGTTGTTCGGATTATAGGCTTGATAGCCTCCTTGATAACCGTAAGAATTGCCTCCTTGTGGCCTTCCTTGGAATCCTCCTTATTGTCCTTGGAAACTTCATTTGTTAAAATTTCCACATTGCCTTTGGTTCACAAAATTCAAATCTTCACTTCCACTAGGCTCCAAGTTCTCTTGATATTGATGAACACTTTGAACTTGAGCTTGAGATTGAGCTTTTCTCTCTTCTTCATATTGCTTCTTCATATTAGCAACTTCCATTGTCAATGCATCGAACATATCATCATCAATAGAAGCAACCTTCCTAGAAGGGGCCCTCTCCATTGGCCATTGATAGCTATTGGCAGCCATCTCTTCAATAATCCTCAAGGCTTCCTTGGCATTTCGATTCACTAGACATCCTCCAGAAGTAGCATCCACGATGCTTCTTGTGTGTGGTGTGAGACCACTATAAAAAGTGGTAATTTGTTGACCTTCCGTGAAGCAATGTTGAGGACATTTTCTCAAAAACTCTCTATACCTCTCCCATGTTGGGGTTGATATACTGAAAAGCATACTTTATGCTAGTATAAGCTGGATAATAGTTGGTCTTGGCTATTAGCTTATACTGGTGCATACAATCAGAGTTGCGCTGAACGGGATCGAGGTGAGATAAATCCTTTTATACTGACTTATTAAGGATCACATCTCGGACGATTATTATTTCCTAATTCTAGTTGTCATAATATTCAATTATGTATTTATAATAGTTATTGCTTTGATTTACCATGAGTGAGAGTAATTGCAACTCAAAGAATCTCCATATCTTGGGTAATAATATTATAAATATGATAATTAATATTATAGCTAGAAATCGTGTCTCGGTGCGCCGAGTTGATGATGTCCTCTTGACGCGTTCTAAGGATTATTATATCAAACCCTGCAGGTGGATTAAGTTTCAATATAATAATGAGGTCGAACGGGTACACTCTCGGTATAAGATATTAATTAATTGGATCAGTCAGTAGCTTAGATTAATTAATGGACATGCGATATCTTAAACACGGGAAATAATATAATTTAAAGAGGAGCCCGGTATGTCATAATTTGGGATTGGACGGCGATGCAATATTATTTTACTATAGTGGAAAGGCTATAATATTAATATAATTAAATAAAGTATTCGGGGCCAGAGAATACTTAGATTATTTAATTATATTGGAAGGCCCAGTCCAAATCCTCCTTAAGGTCCCTGGAGTAGCCCAATAGAGCATAGTCTGGCCCATTAGCCTTGGCTCTAACCTCTCCAACACTCTACCTCTTAATATAAATAAGAGAGAAGTAGAAATGTTCAGTATGTGATTTTTCATTCCCACAGATTGAGTGAGAGGGGGCGGCGGCTTCTGGGAGGCAGAGAGAATAGATTTCTGCCCACTCAGAATTTCTCTTGTTGCTAGGGAATACTCCAGAAGACTTTGAGGTCGACCATAAAGAGCCAGATCTCGTGTACAGAGATCTGGTGCGTGGAAGATCATTTCCTCGACACACATCCACCGGTGATTACGCAAACAGGTATATGATCTTAGATCGGTTTCCGCTTTCAAGATCTATAATCATATGTTAATAATTATTGTAATTAATTGAATCTACATCCGAGGGATCCCGGATCCAAGAAATGGTATCAGAGCCAACTCGGCTCTGTAGATTTAATTAAGTATAATTATTAGATTCATATTATTTTTATTGGATGCAATTAATTTGTTTTTTGCAGAGATCCAATTATCATGGTTAATATGAATGTTTTGGTTTTAATTATGTATTAAAATCAGCCTGTTTGTGGTTGCGTTGTAAACGCATGAGGGTTGATCGTGTTAGATTAGGAATTATTTTTGATGTAATTTCTTTGAATTCTTGTAATACGATTGCGCAACCATGATCGGAGGAGACCTTGATGAACATGGCTGCGGTGATGGCGAAGGGATCGACGGACGTCCCATCGAACGTCGATGGGAGCAAGGCGACGCTGTGGTAGCGGCGAGAATTGCGACTAGGGTTTTCATCCCTATCGCGTGAATTCTCAATCACCGCTACAACGACAGCTTCCGCGACATTCCCACGATGATGGTGACGTGTCGAAGCCGCTGCAGATGCAGTGGGAGCATCGGTGGTGATAGCTCGTCCATTGGCGACGAAGTTGTCAGCCATTGTTTCCGGCGGCTGCAACTAGGGATTCTTTGGAACCCTAGTGGAATGTGGTGGTGTTGGTTCGATGCTCCGGGTAAACGGCGGACGCCGATGTGCTGCAGGACGGTGAGAGGAGCGGGCGGTGGTGTTGCGGGATTGAAGAAGCAGCAGCAGCGGCGGTGCTGAGCTTCAGCTGCACCTTCGACCAGTTCCAGGCGATGAGAGCCATAGCAACCCGACGGTGGATGAGTCTTCACCCTTGTGTGAGCAGCGGCAGCGGTGGTGGTGATCAGACGTCGGCCGTGGCTGAGGAAGACGACGGAGATATGGGCTTCGGCGTTAAGGTTTTTCCGAAACCCTAACGGGTCGAAACCCTAGTCAGGTGGGCTTATCTATCGGCCCAAATTTTTCAGCCCGACTCACATCTCGATTTTTTCAAGTTCGTTCGAAGAATTTCAAGGCCATGATGATTGGATAATTATTTATTTAATTAATTATCTTGTGCTTAATTTTTCGATGTTTCTGTGGATGGCATGTTGTTTAATTATTCGCGAATTAATTCTAGGCGTATCCCTACGGAGGTGCTAATTATGGATTTCATTGGTTCAAACTTCATATGATAATATTGAAAAATAATTTCATATCGATATCACCTCCCTACGGTAGGGTTATTCTTATGAAATGGTATTTTTCAAAATATTAAATTATGGTATTACACTTAGATGTAAATTTATTAATTATTTCCCGACGGAAAGGTAATTAATTAAATTTGCATGGCTACGAGTGACCGACTGTTACTTTCATCAATCATAAGGTGAAGGTTGATTGGATAATGAAATTAAAGGCGTAAAAACCTACTTATAGAGATTATTTGTAAACGTCCACCCTACGTGGCTTGCATATAAGATCTTGAAGAGTCGGGGGTTGCATATTATATTGATTTAAGATTTTACAATATAATGAATGCTTCGAAGTATATGACATTGATCATGTGTTATTTATTTATTTTCAGCTACATTATGTCTTTCAATCCACTTGCTTCAATTCTCAATTACAAACTCGAAGGTTCCAATTACCTTGATTGGAAACGAAACTTGGATATTGTCCTTACTGCTGATGGACATAAATTTGTCCTTACTGAGGAATGCCCCCCTGAGCCAGCTGCAGGAGCTATGGCTGAACAGCGGGAGGCTTATACCAGCTGGAAAAAGGCAGATGAGATGGCAAAATGTTACATGCTGGCTTCAGTATCGACCATTTTGCAGCATCAACATCAGAATGTCGAAACTGCAGCTGGTATGATCCTAAGCCTTCACGAGATGTTCGGCCATCACGGTCATCAGGTGCGTCAAAAGGCGATGAAGTCAATTTTGACGCTGAAAATGTCTGACGGGGAACCCGTGAAGGAACATGTTCTTAAGATGATTGGTCATCTTAATGAGCTGGAGGTTCTTGGTGCTGAGATCGATGCGGAATCGCAGGTCGATATCATCATAGAATCCCTTCCTAATTCATTCAACCAGTTTCGGCTGAACAACAACATGAATCCGAAGGATTACACGTTGGCCCAACTGATGAATGAGCTGGTGCAAGCTGAGACGGTGATCAAGTCTGAACCTCAGGCTCACAACACTACAGCTTCTACTTCTTCTAAGCCTAAGGGCAGATTTAGAAAGAAGAAGAAGCAGGGTAGTCAGAATCAAGGGGGTGGCACTCAGAAAGGCAAGGGACCTCAAGGTGGCATTCAGAAGCCTAAAGGGAGGTGTTACCGTTGCGGGCAGAAAGGACACTACAAGGCGTCTTGTCCTCAAATGAGGGCGAGCAGTGGCCAAGGTACATCTTATGCACTAGTTATCGAAACTTGTTTAGCGGCTAGTTCTAACAACACTTGGGTTGTAGATACTGGAGCCACTGATCATGTATTTTTGACTTGCAGGGGTTCAATCAAACCCGGCGGGTTAGGGCAGGCGAGATTACCGTCACCATGGGAAATGCTGTGAAAGTGGCAGTTTCTGCAGTGGGAGTTGTCAGTTTACCGTTTTTCAATAAAACTTTAGTTTTAAGAGATGTTTTGTAAGTACCCGGTTTTCGGAGGAACTTGATTTCGGTTTCCAAATTGTATTTGGATGGATATTCTGTTTCTTTCGGTTTTGGAAATGTTACTATTTATCGTAATGGTGATGTTATCTGTTCTGGTACTATGACTAACAATCTCTATACCATAAACTGTACACATGCTGTATTGAATAGCACATCATCATGTTCTAAGAAACGTAAGTTTTCTTCGAGTGTGAATCAAACACAGCTCTGGCATCTGAGGCTTGGACACATCCACCTTAAGAGGATTCAAAGGTTGGTGAAAGATGGTCCTTTGGAGGAACTCCGAATGGAACCATTACCAACTTGCGAATCTTGCTTGCAAGGAAAGATGGTTAAAAGAAATTTTAAGCCAAGGGAAACAGATCAGAGAAAGTGTTGGATTTGATTCACACGGACGTGTGTGGTCCAATGTCGATTCAAGCTAGAGGTGGTGTTGAGTACATCATCACTTTTATTGATGATTACACAAGGTTTTGATATGTTTATCTGATGAAACGGAAGTCTGAATCCTTTGAGAAATTCAAAGAATTTAAGGCGGAAGTTGAGAATCGTCATGAAAGAACTATCAAATCCCTTCGATATGATCGAGGAGAGGAGTACCTCAGTGGTGAATTTTTGGAATACATGTCAAAAGCTGGGATCACTTCCCAGCTTACTGCTCCGAGGACGCCATAACAAAATGGCGTGGCGGAATGAAGAAATCGTACACTTATAGAAATGGTTCGATCAATGATGAGCTATTCAGAGCTACCTACTTCATTTTGGGGTTATGCATTTTTGGGGTTATGCATTAGAAACGGTAGCGTATGCTCTAAATTTGGTTCCTTCCAAATCGGTGCCTAATACCCCTTGGGAATTATGGACTTGGCAAAAGCCTAGTCTGGAACATATTCGGATCTGGGGGTGTCCAGCATATGTGCTGAACAAAGATACTGATAAGTTGGAATCAAGAACTGAACTACTGGTTTTCGTGGGGTATCCTAAAGGCACGAGAGGTGGTATGTTCTATAGTCCTAGGGACCAAAAGATCGTCATTAGCACTAATGCTCGATTTTTGAAGGAGGATTATATGATTAATCATAAACCCATGAGTGAAGTCATTTTAGAAGAAATGAGGGACACTGAGACATCTGAACCACCTGTATCAGATGTTACACCAAATACTGCACCTCGTGTTGAAGTTAACACTAACTCTCAAGTAATGCCTCGTCGCAGTGGGAGAGTCATCATCCAACCTGAAAGATGGTTGTGTTATGGGGAATCTTCGGATATCATAACTGGGGAAGATGATTTTGACCCATGGACATATAAAGAGGCAATACAAGACAAAGATGCTCGGTTTTGGCAAGATGCTATGGATTCGGAAATCCAATCCATGCATGATAACGATGTGTACGATATTGTAGAAGCTCCCCAAGGCATCAAGCCGGTTGGGTGTAAGTGGGTCTACAAACAACCTAAGAGAGGACCTGACGGGAAGGTTGAGACCTTGAAGCTAGACTTGTGATGAAAGGTTTCACCAAAAAAGAAGGAATTGATTACGATGAACCTTCTCGCCTGTTGTCATGCTTAAGTTGATCCGGATTCTCTTAGCCATTGCGGCGCACATGGATTTGGGAATATGGCAAATAAATGTCAAGAATGCTTTTCTGAATGGCAATCTTGAGAAACCCATTTATATGAAACAACCAAAGGGTTATGTTGCCGAAGGAAAAAAGCATCTTGTATGCAAGCTTAAGTGATCCATTTATGGTCTTAAGCAAGCATCTCGTTCTTGGAACACACGGTTTGATGAGGTAATCCAATCATATGGATTCATCCAGTGTGATTATGAGAGTTGTGTGTACAAAAAGTACAACGGAAACGATTTGGTGTTTCTGATGCTGTATGTTGATGACATACTCTTGATTGGCAACAACGTGGAGAATCGGACATACGGATGTGGTTGTCCAAGCAATTCAAAATGAAGGACTTGGGAGAGGTTGGTCACATCCTTGGGATAAAGATCTTTAGAGATCGTAAGAAGATGATGTTATGCCTATCTCAAGCTGCCTACATTGATACTGTGGTAAAGTGGTTTAGCATGGAAAATGCCAAGAAAGGTTTCTTACCTTTCAGACAGGGAATACATCTATCTAAGGCTATGTGTCCTAAGACACAAAAGGAGATAGATGACATGAAGGCGGTTCCTTATGTATATGCAGTAGGAAGCATCATGTATGCTTTGTACCAAGCCCGATATATGTTATGCCGTTGGCATGGTTTCTAGATATCAGTCTAACCCTGGCAGGGAACACTGGACTGTTGTGAAGAATATAATCAAGTACCTGAAAAGGACTAGGGATTATATGTTGGTCTTCCAGTCTGACAGTCTAATTCCTTTGGGTTATACAGATTCTGATTTCCAATCGGATAGGGATGAGAGGAAATCTACCACTGGGTATGTGTTTACGTTGGGAGGTGGAGCCATACATTGGAGGAGCATAAAGCAGAAATGCATTGCGGATTCCACCATGGAAGTTGAGTATGTCACAGCTGCAGAAGCGGCTAAGGACGCTGTATAGTTCCAGAACTTCATGATAGATCTGGATGTGGTTCCGAATTTGCCTCAGGCGATCACAATTTATTGTGACAATTCTGGTGCAGTTACAAATTCGAAGGAACCAAGATCTCATCAGGCCAGTAAACACATAGACCGGAAGTACCATATCATACGTGATTACGTAACGAGAGAGGTGGTAGTTGTCTCAAAGATTGCATCTGAGGATAACCTTGCTGATCCATTCACGAAAGCACTTCCTACAAAGGATTTCGTGAGGCATGTGGAGGGCTTAGGAGTTAGATGTATGACAACATTGCTTTGAGTATAAGTGGGAGAAATTGTAATGTAGTAGTAGTATACTTGAAAGCATGCTTTTGAGTATAAGTGGGAAATTATAATGTAGTAGTAGTATACTTGAAAAGCATTCTTTATGCTTGTATTATTAACAATTTCTTCCTGGTTTTGGAAATAAATATTCTGTCATATGTTTTGCATATTAATTCGTGTTATGGTTATGCAAATAAACGTCCGGCACTATATATTATAGATAATATGGTGTGGGTGGTCGCACGGAAGATCATATTATCAGTTTCTTATATAGTTAAATGGTGTTCGCAACCGAAAGTAATCCTGGACAAATTACTTGTTAAGGTTGTAGTATAAGCTGGATAATAGTTGGTCTTGGCTATTAGCTTATACTGGTACATACGATCAGAGTTGCGCTGAACGGGATCGAGGTGAGATAAATCATTTTATACTGACTTATTAAGGATCACATCTCGGACAATTATTATTTCCTAATTCTAGTTGTCATAATATTCAATTATGTATTTATAATAGTTATTGATTTGATTTACCATGAGTGAGAGTCATTGCAACTCAAAGAATCTCCGTATCTTGGGTAATAATATTATAAATATGATAATTAATATTATATCTAGAAATCGTGTCTCGGTGCGCCGAGTTGATGATGTCCCCTTGAGGCATTCTAAGGATTATTATATCAAACCCTGCAGGTGGATTAAGTTCCGATATAATAATGAGGTCGAACGGGTACACTCTCGGTATAAGATATTAATTAATTGGATCAGTCAGTAGCTTAGATTAATTAATGGACATGCGATGTCTTAAACACGGAAAATAATATAATTCAAAGAGGAGCCCGGTATGTCATAATTTGGGATTGGACGGCGATGCAATATTATTTTACTATAGTGGAAAGGCTATAATATTAATATAATTAAATAGAGTATTCAGGGCCAGAGAATACTTGGATTATTTAATTATATTGGAAGGCCCAGTCCAAATCCTCCTCAAGGTCCCTGGAGTAGCCCAATAGAGCATAGTCTGGCCCATTAGCCTTGGCCCTATCCTCTCCAACACTCTACCTCTTAATATAAATAAGAGAGAAGTAGAAATGTTCAGTACGTGATTTTTCATTCCCACAGATTGAGTGAGAGGGGGCGGCGGCTTCTGGGAGGCAGAGAGAATAGATTTCTGCCCACTCAGAATTTCTCTTGTTACTAGGGAATACTCCAGAAGACTTCGAGGTCGACCATAAAGAGCCAGATCTCGTGTGCAGAGATCTGGTGCGTGGAAGATCATTTCCTCGACACACATCCACCGGTGATTACGCAAACAGGTATATGATCTTAGATCGGTTTCTGCTTTCAAGATCTATAATCATATGTTAATAATTATTGTAATTAATTAAATCTACGTCCGAGGGATCCCGGATCCAACATCCCATGTTTCAAACAAAGTCTCATCACCTTGTTGAGAGAAATGTGAAATATCGGAAATAAGCCTTTGAGCTTTGGATGGTGGGAAGTATTTAGAGAGGAAGGCATTGCATAAATCATCCCATGTGTGAATGTTGGCTTTGTTTAGTCCTTTATACCAATCCTTGGCCCGGTCCCTTAGAGAAAACCCGAACATCCTCATACGAATAGCATCATTTGAAACTCCATTAAGCTTGATAGTATCGCAAATATCATGGAACATACCAAGGTGGGCGTTCGGATCCTCTATAGGACTTCCATCGAATTGCTCACTCTTCACCATTTGGATGAATCCGGATTTGAGCTCAGAGTTATTGGCATTGATCGTCCCCTATTCTCCTCCTTGAAATTGTTCTGTTGGAGATTGGAACATATGGTTGAGAGGAGGTGGTTGAGCCTCATTTTCCCTTCTTTCTTGCTCATCCTTCCATGCTCTAAATTCTTCCATTTCTCTCATAAGAGCTTCCATTGCTTGATTGTTAGTCATTTCTTGATCTTCAATAGAATTCCTTCTTCTATGCCTTCTTTCAAAGTTCAAGATCAAAGGTTGAACGAGTCTTCCTTTGGACCTTGTATGCATAAACCTACAAAACCAAAAATTAAAAGAAACAATGCTTGAATTAGTAACTTAATAACCAAATCGACTATTGAAACTCAAACTAAGCATTCCCCGGAAATGATGTCAAAAATTGATCCGCCCTCACTTTAGGGGTGAGGGAGATGCAATGATAATCGATGTGTATAATCGAGTCAAATCCACAGGGCATGCAATGGCGTATGAATTTCAAGTAGTAATCAACTTACTAAACCTACTATCCAAGCTCATAAATGACATGTTTTTGTGTTTTTGATTAGCTAATGAGAAATATAAAGTAAGTAACAAACTAGATAACAACTAATAGCAGGAGTTAACAACCAATAGTAGAAAGCTTGGTTCCAAATATAATCCGACAATCACTAGAGGCCTAGGTTTTAGGATTTGCATGGATTAGCCATTGTAATCTAATTCATATGGGAGTTCTATATATAGTAAACATCAATTCTTCTCTCGAAGCAATCAATATTAGTGGATTAACCTATGACATCTATCTCCGCTAGGTCTCAAGATGCATAAATTAACTCCAAATAGCTCAATTAATTATCTAGAAGCTCCTACTAGCAAGAATTACAAGTATGGTGTGATTTGATTCCAAGTGTTAAGAATTAAAGCCTCCTAAGCATTTAACCAAACATCTTGTATGCACTTAATGATGGCCAATCAATCATGCAATTAAATCAAGCCCCAAATCACAAGACATATGAATTAGAAGGTAAATCCAACAACAAAACCTAAAAACCTAGTGATCTAGATCATATCTTCATATATTGGAACCAAAAGGATATTTAGCTAGACATAATTGAAGGAATTAAACCATAGAAAATAGAAAAAATCATGATCAAAAGATAGAGAATTCAATAAGGAAGAAGAATATGGTCTTGAATTGCAAATCCACCAAGTGTAGCTCCAACAATCTTGAATTTACTAAAAAGGAAAGAGGGAAATGTTTCTAGGGTTCTAAGAATGTTAAAATATGTCCAAGATCCACAAAATAGTAAGATTTTAAGGTTAACTACACATTAGGTGAGTCTTGGGTCGAGTTGGACCGAGTTAGACGACTAACTCGGTCAAGATATAAAAGAGAAGGGGTGACGGTGCCCTGGCCGACTGCCGCCTGGGTCACCAGAAAGTCTGCAGCTTAGCCGGCCAGCCGGCGGTCCAGCCGGTCGCCGTCCGGGTCGCCACCGGTCCGGTCCTTTTGCCCAGCTTCACTGTTTTCACTCGTTCTCCCTCATCCGAACTTCAATTCTCGATCCGCTTTTTGCTATGGACTCCTAACAAATCCCTCTTCGACATGGAATGATCAAATGGGCATGAGTTCTCCATTGTTTTTGCAAAAGCATAAAGGGACTTGAGAGAACGAGGAAAACATAATTAAATTCAAACTAGTGAAACCCTAACTCTATAGATTTAAATTCTACATTTCAAACCTAGGTTTCACCCTAATTAAGCTTGATTCTTCCTCGTTTCTAATCTTCGATCCTTATCCACATGAATACTCTTTCCAATTCTTACAAAAATGGATCGAAAACCGAGAAAAAAATGAGAAAAGTAAAAAGTATGCTACAAGTTAAAAAACCCTAGCATTTCTAACATTTAAGCACATAAATCGAGACTCAAACACATTCAAACACACTCAACATGCACATAAAATACGTGTTAATCAATGAGGAAGAAAAATGTTGTGTCAGACTCGACAATCAAAATGAGAACACCAAGGTACATTCTCAACCAATCCATTCCATTATTTCTAATGATAATCTTGTAGGTGAAAATCCACCCGAGATGGTGTCTTGGGAGGAATTTCAGCAACAGATGGATGACTACAAAAAGCTCTCAATGATGTTTGAAGAGCTGGCCATAGTTGAAAAAAGTTTGGAAGAAGAAATTAAAAATATAAAATCGCGCTGAATGAACAGTTCGGTCCCTACGATGCGGACAAAGAAAAGGAAATAAAAACCCTAAAAGTATAAGTTGAGGAATCTATCTTGAGAGAAGAGCATTTGAAATAAATGTTGGAAGATAAGGACAAATAAAACAGCGATCGACATGAAATTCTGGTCGAGAATGAATCAAATCTACAGCAGAAAGTCGACAGAATAAATAGAGGAAAAGACAAACTGGATGAGATTCAGTCTGTACAAAGAAGTCCAATCGTCAAGTTAGGGATTGGCTTCTGTAACGCCCCGATCCCGAAGGATTATGACGTCACCAAACACGAAAGAAAATGGGAAAAGAAAAAAAAGAAAAAGGAAATAGACGGAGAACAAAAATTTTGACTAAGGACGAATTAAATCATTCAATTGAATAAGAATCTTGGGGCATTTCGTTGAAAAGTCAACAATCCATGTTTACAAGGGCACCAATCAACCACGAGAACAAAATATGAGATAGTTGACTAGTCAAAAGCTCCAAGTAACACGTAAGCAATAACGATCCGCCAATAAATGTGGAATTTACAAGTCAACAAATCAAAAGATCGCATATGGCAACAACGTCAAGTTCAACAACAAGTAATAGTTCAAGAATTAGAAGTTGAATCTCTCTAGTGAGTCAAAGAAGCATGAAGTCCAATTGATAATTCGAATGAGTTTAAACGGATTTCATCAACAATGGACAATCAAGAGCAAGAAACATAGTCAGAAGTTCAAGCTGCGAATGTTTACATGCCACGTCAAATAATAAAGTACGATATTGTTTTCAAGTTCAAAAGGCTAAGCGGAAGCATACAAGTTCATAAGAATTAACCATAATATACATTGACTCAACAAAACAACAAAAAGAGTCAATGTTCACAATTAAGTCCATTGGTCCACGTTGCTCGTCCGCCTTCATTCCTTACCTGAAAACATTTTAAAAATATTTTGGGCTGAGTGTTTGAACACTCAGTGGTAGTTCGTAACATGCTTCGTCCATCATAAAATAAAACATTTATCTTTTAAAGCATAATTGGCCAAACATAATATTCATCATAAGCTCATAATTCATAATGGAGACCGACCTATGTGATCACATACTAAGCATATCATATTTCATATTCGGAATTCCTCATATTGGTCAAGTCCAAATCCACAATGAGCTATTGAATATACATAAAATCATTTGCGTAAAAAGGACGAAAGCAATTTAAAACATATTTATTTTGAGTTTAGTAAGAAAAACCCACCTCAAAAGCAAAGCTTATTTGTTACGCTTATAACGGAAATCCTAAGCTTGAGGTTCTCGTACTGGGCCTACAAAAATAAGTCTACTCTTAGTATCGTCGAAATAGTCTAAAACTTATAATTAATTAATATAGCTATGATACAAGTAAAATCCTAAAATTTGGGCTCAATCGGACATCAATTAGGGCTTAACGGATCAAAAATGCGAATTGGGCCTAAGCCCAAATTGAATTTTTGAATTGAAACTGAAATTAGACCAAAACCGTTCGTCAAAATTAGAAATTGAATGCACCATTGCGCTCGGAATAATTTTTCGAGTGAAAAAGGTATGAACTGATTTTTCAGGGGTGGGCCCCACATTTTCGAAAATTCACAAACTGACCCCTGCTCTCTGTCTAATTCTCAAAGAGCCACCCACAAACTATCAGAAACTAAACTTTTGCCCCAAAACTATTGAAAAAGTTGCTGAATGGTCCAAAGTTCGAGTTTGGCCGGGAAACTCGCCGTCAGCGAGCCGCCGTTGCCGGCGAACACTCGCCGGAGCTTCCTGACTCTACATCGGACTTAGGTCAGCCGGAAAGTGGCCGGAAAACACCAAACCCAGCAACACACACACTAAAATGCGTATATACACACACATGCAAAAATTCAAATCTCAAACTCACTCAAAACTCAACCAACTCGGACGAATAAATACTCTATTTCAAGTATTTCGAGCCAAGGAACAAGAATATGAAGTTAGTTTTTGAAAAGGAGTGCTGCAACGGCACTAACGAAGACTTAGGGTTTTTTCAAAATTTTATGCTCGTATACGGGGCTCAAAACGACTTCAAAGCTTAAAACAAATTCCAGATTTGAAATCCTCATGTCGAGAGCTTCAATTTCATGTATGGGTTCGACCTATTCGGACACCGGAAAAAGTCACCGGCGAGCGGCGGTCCGGCGGCGGCGCCGCCGTGACGTTTCCGATTCCGGCCTCATCTCGACACGATTTTTGCAGATCTGTACTCCTCTCGTGACGAGGATCATCGTGACATAAAAATTTCTAAAATCCGACGGTTTTGAAAATTTTCCGGCGGCGGCGTGGTGGCGGCTCACGGCGGCGACGCCCGCCGGCCATCGGCCAACCGCCGGCGCTACAGTAATCGGAGAGAGGGAGAGTTAGAGAGAGTGAGAGAATTCTACTACCTTAGAGAGAGAGTGAGAGAGGTGAGAAATGCCAAAAATGGTAAGTATGGGGTATTTATGCAACCCTAATTTGTGCTTCAATACTATATTTTAAAACATTATTGGCCCATAAAATAATCAAATGATGTCCGATTTTAACGAGCTTTATATCTACGGATTCGTCTCGACGAGCCCTATCATTTGGTCGTACTATTGGGTCCATATCGAACATATTTTTCGATGATACTATTCAATTACTCATAATGGGCTCATAAGCCCCTGAAATATTGGCTTCATACATGAGGCTTAAGAACACATTTTTGCTAATCCTCTTCTTAATGGGCTAGGCCCAACATTTCTATTTCGGGGTGTTACAATCCTACCCCCTAATAAAAATTTCGTCCTCGAAATTTACGTACCTTCATAAGGGAGATCGGGATATTGCTTCACGATTTCATCTTCTATTTCCCATGTTGCTTCATCATGTCCGTGCCGACTCCATTGGACCTTCACTAACATAAGTGGTTTGTTCCGCAACTTGTGGATCTTCCGGTCGAGAATCGCCACTGGAACTTCAGTATAGGTGAGGTCTTGATTCACTTCAACATCTTCTCCTTGTATGACATGACTCGGATCGAAAACGTATTTGCGGAGCATTGATACATGGAACACGTTGTGCATTCCCCCTAGCCTTGGTGGTAAGGCCAGTCTATAAGCAACCTCTCCAACACGTTCAAGAATCTCAAAAGGCCCTAGAAAACGGGGCTTTAGCTTTCCCTTCTTTCCAAAACGAACTATCCCCTTCGCAAGAGATATCTTGAGGAAAACTTTATCCCCAACCTTGAACTGCAGCTCCCTGCGGCGCTTGTCGGCGTAAGATTTTTGTCTATCTTGGGCTTCCTTGATCCTCTTTCGTACTTTGTCGATGATTTCCACTGTGGATTGAACCAAATCGGGTCCTAAAATCTTTCGTTCCCCAACTTCATCCCAGTAAAGTGGCGACCTGCACTTCCGACCGTATAATGCCTCATAAGGCGCCATTCCTATCGAGGCTTGGTAGCTATTGTTATATGCGAATTCTACTAAAGGAAGATAATCTTCCCAGCCTCCACCTTGATCCATAACTACTGCTCTAAGCATGTCTTCAAGAGTTTGAATTGTCCGTTCAGATTGTCCGTCTGTTTGAGGGTGGAAAGCAGTGCTGAAGAACAGGTTAGTACCCAGTGCATCTTGGAGGCTCTTCCAAAATTTTGACGTAAATCGGGTATCACGATCTGAAGTTATCGATGCTGGAACTCCATGTATCCGCACTATCTCTTTGATGTAGATTTGTGCTAACTGATCTAGCCTCAAGGTCATTCTTACTGGTAAGAAGTGAGATGATTTTGTTAGTCGATCCACGATTACCCAAATGGCGTGATTTCCACGTACTGAGTTTGGCAACCCAACGACGAAATCCATTGTGATATGCTCCCATTTCCACTCAGGAATCTCGAGTGGTTGCAACGTTCCTGTTGGTCGCTGGTGTTCTGCCTTAACTTGTTGACACGTTAAGCATCGTTCGACGAACCACGCTATATCCCTTTTCATTCCTTTCCACCAGAAATTGCGCTTAAGGTCCTGATACATCTTGGTGCCTCCAGGATGAGCTGTGTATGGCGTGCAGTGGGCTTCCTTCAAGATTTCCTGCTTCAAATCTTCGTTTTGTGGCACGCAAAGTCTTCCTTCATAGACAAGTGCACCGTCGGCGGCCATGGCAAAACCTTTATTTTCGCCAGAGTTAATTTTCTGCTGCATCTTTATGAGATATTCGTCTGTCGATTGAGCTCTGACGATGCGTGATCGAAGGTCCGGTTTTACAACCAACGCTGAAATCTGTGCTTTGTTGTTGTCAGGTGGTACCACAACTTCGAGATTCATCTTAGCAAACTCCCGAATTAGATGATCTTCTTGTGTCAGGTAACAACTCAACTTTCCTCTATCCTTTCGACTAAGTGCATCTGCGACGACGTTTGCCTTCCCAGGATGGTACAAGATAGTGCAATCGTAATCCTTTACTAACTCTAACCACCTTCTTTGCCTCATGTTAAGTTCTTTTTGCTCAAAGAAGTACTTCAAGCTTTTGTGATCAGTGTAGATTTCGCACTTCCCGCCATAAAGGTAATGTCTCCAAATTTTCAAGGCGTGTACCACGGCAGCTAGCTCTAAGTCGTGAGTGGGGTAATTAACTTCGTGCGACTTTAATTGTCTGGAAGCATACGCGATCACCTTGCCATTCTGCATCAACACGCAACCCAACCCTTGCTTTGACGCATCGCTAAAAATAACAAAACCCTCAGTTCCTTCTGGTACGGTTAGTACAGGTGCGGTGACTAACCTCTTCTTCAACTCTTGGAAGCTGTCTTCACAATATCGCGTCCAGTGAAACTTTATTCCCTTCTTCAATAGTTGGGTCATAGGTCTCGCAATTTTTGAGAATCCTTCAATAAATCGCCTATAATATCCAGCAAGACCTAGAAAACTTCGAATCTCATTAACACTAGTTGGGGACTTCCAATTGCTCACGGCTTCCACTTTAGCTGGATCCACCTTTATCCCATCTGCAGAAACTATGTGCCCGAGAAATATTACCTCGTGTAACCAGAACTCGCATTTACTAAACTTCGTGAAAAGCTTATTGGCTCGCAAAATCTCCAACACTATCCTTAGATGCTCTTCATGCTGGTCTTTAGTCTTGGAGTAGATCAAGATGTCATCTATGAATACAAGTACGAACTTGTCTAAAAATGGATGGAAAATGCGATTCATCAAGTCCATGAAAATAGCTGGGGCATTACTCAAGCCGAACGGCATAACCACGAACTCATAGTGACCATAACGAGTTCGGAAGGCAGTCTTAGGAATATCCTCTTTCTTGATCTTCACCTGATGGTATCCAGATCTTAAGTCAATCTTAGAGAAAACACTAGCGCCCTTCAATTGGTCGAAAAGATCATCTATCCTTGGCAGTGGGTACTTATTCTTGATCGTCAACTTGTTCAACTCTCTATAATCGATGCACATGCGGAGCGATCCATCCTTCTTCTTGACAAACAAAACAGGTGCTCCCCACGGAGATACGCTAGGCCGTATAAACCCTTTATCCAGCAGTTCTTGTAGTTGAATTTTCAGCTCCTGAAGCTCCTTTGGTGCCATTCGATAAGGCGCTTTTGAAACTGGTGCAGCTGCTGGTAAGAGATCAATTGTGAATTCCACTTGCCTATCTGGTGGCAATCCGGGTAAGTCCTCAGGAAACACGTCTTTGTACTCACGAACTATGGGAACATCGTTGATAGTCATCTCATTAGTCTTGACTCCGACTAAGCTTATTAATAATGTTTCGCAACATCCCTTCTGAATCATTCTGGATGCCTTGGCAACGCTGATTACGGGTACGGTCGAACCAATCTTTGCTCCATGAAACACGAATTCCGCTTCTCCTGGTATTTGGAAAACCACTTCCTTCTCCCGACATCGGATCGATGCATGATTTTCCCTAAGCCAGTCCATTCCTAGTATAATGTCAAAGTCCCTCATTTCCAATACGAACAAGTTCGCCTTACGAGTCCAATTTCCAAACTTAACTTCTACGTTCGAGCAGACTCTATCAGCTACTAATGTTCTTCCTGAAGGAATACTCACTTCTAGATAATCATCTATAACTCTTATTACTCCCAACTTCTCAAGGGCCTTAGTGGATATGAAAGAATGCGTAGCTCCAGTGTCGAAAAGTGCAAGTAAAGGTATATCAAGAATACTGATCATACCTGCCATATTCCCCGGTTCCTGGGCTGCTTGCTCACGGTTCATAGCAAAGGCGCGAGCATTCCTAGCCTGTTGTGGTCCTGAGTTGTTTCCTTGATTTCCCTTGTTCTTTGTACACTCTTGGGCTCGGTGTCCGGGTTGCTTACACCAGAAACAAACGTTCATACCCATCAGACACTCTCCGCCATGCTTCTTGCCGCAAGTTTTGCAATTGGGTTTCTCCTTTTGAGCTCCTTGGTTAGCACCATTCCCAGCTTTTGTGTGTTTGTGGGCTCTGTTGTCACCTTGCTTCGAGTTTTCCCATTTCCGCTTTCCCTTATGCTCGTCCCCTTTTCGGTCGTCTTGCTGAAGTAGTGATTCAATATCTTGGGCTCGTTCAAGCGTCTCGGCATAAGTTGTCATTCCTCGACCAGCAATAGCGACTTCTATCTCGGTCCTCAGCCCCCTTCTGAACCGCATAGCCTTCTTCTCATCGGTATCAACCCACTGAGGCGCGTAGCGAGACAGCTGATTAAATTTCCTATCATACTCATCCACGGTTTGGTTCCCTTGTCGAAGATGGAGAAATTCATTTTCCTTGCGCTCCCGGTAGCAATTCGGTATGTATTTCTGCATCACATCCTGCTTGAAGTCATTCCAAGTGAAAGCAGCAAGGCGCTCAGGAGTGATGGTCCTCTTATGAGACTCCCACCAGTAGTCAGCATCTCCAGCAAGTTGAAACGTGGCACATGAAACCCGGTGAGCGTCATTGCAAGCAATGTGGTCGAAAATTCTTTCCAAAGCTCGTAGCCACAACTCTGCCTCCAGAGGCTCTCCTTGCCCATTGAAAGTGGGTGGTTGGTAGCGTCGAAATTGCTCCACCACTAGACTCGTCTCTTCTTGAGCATTTCGTGTTGGCTGCTCTCGTCTCGGCGGCATCCTACGGACAAATATTGGTGTGACCAACAATTGTCAACATATCCTTATGGCACGATACATATATATATATATATATATATATATATATGAGGTTAAAATTTCGAATATCGCTAAATAAGATAATAATAATAATATAGATAACATAAAGTCATCAAAAGTGCCTCGAAAGAGGACTCTTCCGTACACCACAATAGGTTTCGTGTCGTCTCGGATAACAAAGAGTATAATCTAAGCCAATACTAACTCATCTCGTAAGATAACATATAAATAGAATGTCTTGGTATCTTCAAAAAGTGCATGCTTAGAAGTATGTCAGGTCATGAATATAGATGCGAAACTTTCGAAGTCATGGGACCTCAAGGGTACTGGTGTTATACCCCTTTTCTGGCAATAGCTAAGAAGCAAGCCATCAACAATGGAAAATCCCATAATAAGGCTAAGTCAATTTATGGTCCTCTATAGTATGTGAAAACTTAAAGGTGAACTATGTTCCATATTTGGCTATCTAGATTCCCGCTCACAAAACACTTATCATAATGAAAAGGTACACCCCATGCATAACATGTGAGATAGAACATGACATGATATCATAAGAGTCTGATTCATAGATGTTGGAACAATAGCTATTTAACTTTCAAGGGTACCTGGAATGTGAGGCACGGCGTGCACGTTGGACCATGGACAAATAGGAATTTATCACAAAGTTTAGAGATTAATCTCAACATGACACAGGCCTACAGAAGGTAGACCTGCTCTGATACCACAATGTAACGCCCCGATCCCGAAGGATTATGACATCACCAAACACGAAAGAAAATGGGAAAAGAAAAAAAAGAAAAAGGAAATAGACGGAGAACAAAAATTTTGACTAAGGACGAATTAAATCATTCAATTGAATAAGAATCTTGGGGCATTTCGTTGAAAAGTCAACAATCCATGTTTACAAGGGCACCAATCAACCACGAGAACAAAATATGAGATAGTTGACTAGTCAAAAGCTCCAAGTAACACGTAAGCAATAACGATCCGCCAATAAATGTGGAATTTACAAGTCAACAAATCAAAAGATCGCATATGGCAACAACGTCAAGTTCAACAACAAGTAATAGTTCAAGAATTAGAAGTTGAATCTCTCTAGTGAGTCAAAGAAGCATGAAGTCCAATTGATAATTCGAATGAGTTTAAACGGATTTCATCAACAATGGACAATCAAGAGCAAGAAACATAGTCAGAAGTTCAAGCTGCGAATGTTTACATGCCACGTCAAATAATAAAGTACGATATTGTTTTCAAGTTCAAAAGGCTAAGCGGAAGCATACAAGTTCATAAGAATTAACCATAATATACATTGACTCAACAAAACAACAAAAAGAGTCAATGTTCACAATTAAGTCCATTGGTCCACATTGCTCGTCCGCCTTCATTCCTTACCTGAAAACATTTTAAAAATATTTTGGGCTGAGTGTTTGAACACTCAGTGGTAGTTCGTAGCATGCTTCGTCCATCATAAAATAAAACATTTATCTTTTAAAGCATAATTGGCCAAACATAATATTCATCATAAGCTCATAATTCATAGTGGAGACCGACCTATGTGATCACATACTAAGCATATCATATTTCATATTCGGAATTCCTCATATTGGTCAAGTCCAAATCCACAATGAGCTATTGAATATACATAAAATCATTTGCGTAAAAAGGACGAAAGCAATTTAAAACATATTTATTTTGAGTTTAGTAAGAAAAACCCACCTCAAAAGCAAAGCTTATTTGTTACGCTTATAACGGAAATCCTAAGCTTGAGGTTCTCGTACTGGGCCTACAAAAATAAGTCTACTCTTAGTATCATCGAAATAGTCTAAAACTTATAATTAATTAATATAGCTATGATACAAGTAAAATCCTAAAATTTGGGCTCAATCGGACATCAATTAGGGCTTAACGGATCAAAAATGCGAATTGGGCCTAAGCTCAAATTGAATTTTTGAATTGAAACTGAAATTAGACCAAAACCGTTCGTCAAAATTAGAAATTGAATGCACCATTGCGCTCGGAATAATTTTTCGAGTGAAAAAGGTATGAACTGATTTTTCAGGGGTGGGCCCCACATTTTCGAAAATTCACAAACTGACCCCTGCTCTCTGTCTAATTCTCAAAGAGCCACCCACAAACTATCAGAAACTAAACTTTTGCCCCAAAACTATTGAAAAAGTTGCTGAATGGTCCAAAGTTCGAGTTTGGCCGGGAAACTCGCCGTCAGCGAGCCGCCGTTGCCGGCGAACACTCGCCGGAGCTTCCTGACTCTACATCGGACTTAGGTCAGCCGGAAAGTGGCCGGAAAACACCAAACCCAGCAACACACACACTAAAATGCGTATATACACACACATGCAAAAATTCAAATCTCAAACTCACTCAAAACTCAACCAACTCGGACGAATAAATACTCTATTTCAAGTATTTCGAGCCAAGGAACAAGAATATGAAGTTAGTTTTTGAAAAGGAGTGCTGCAACGGCACTAACGAAGACTTAGGGTTTTTTCGAAACTTTATGCTCGTATACGGGGCTCAAAACGACTTCAAAGCTTAAAACAAATTCCAGATTTGAAATCCTCATGTCGAGAGCTTCAATTTCATGTATGGGTTCGACCTATTCGGACACCGGAAAAAGTCACCGGCGAGCGGCGGTCCGGCGGCGGCGCCGCCGTGACGTTTCCGATTCCGGCCTCATCTCGACACAATTTTTGCAGATCTGTACTCCCCTCGTGACGAGGATCATCGTGACATAAAAATTTCTAAAATCCGACGGTTTTGAAAATTTTCCGGCGGCGGCGTGGTGGCGGCTCACGGCGGCGACGCCCGCCGGCCATCGGCCAACCGCCGGCGCTACAGTAGTCGGAGAGAGGGAGAGTTAGAGAGAGTGAGAGAATTCTACTACCTTAGAGAGAGAGTGAGAGAGGTGAGAAATGCCAAAAATGGTAAGTATGGGGTATTTATGCAACCCTAATTTGTGCTTCAATACTATATTTTAAAACATTATTGGCCCATAAAATAATCAAATGATGTCCGATTTTAACGAGCTTTATATCTACGGATTCGTCTCGACGAGCCCTATCATTTGGTCGTACTATTGGGTCCATATCGAACATATTTTTCGACGATACTATTCAATTACTCATAATGGGCTCATAAGCCCCTGAAATATTGGCTTCATACATGAGGCTTAAGAACACATTTTTGCTAATCCTCTTCTTAATGGGCTAGGCCCAACATTTCTATTTCGGGGTGTTACAGCTTCACTAGTCAAAAGTACTGAAAACTCGAAGAAAACTTAAGCCTCAAGAAAACTCGAAGGTAGTCAAGCCAGGTCATCAGTCGCTGCCAGATAGGAAAGTACAACTGAAGAATCCAACACATCAACCACAAGCCATCTTGGTCAAAGAGCACAAAACATCGAGCTCCAAAAGTTAACCTGCTGCCAAGTCTGATGCTCCTCAAAAGAAGAATGATCGACCTGCTCCTTCCAAGGGTCGATCTGGAAAGAAGAAAAAGCAGCCCGCTTCCAAATCTCAATGGAAGCAGCCTACTTATTATGAATATTATGAGGAATAGCCACAACAACAACATTATGGCTACCAAGAATCGTGGTATCCTCAACAACTGTATAATCAACCTGATTTTTCATCATATCCTTGCCAACAGTCATGGTATCCTAACCAGTGGTACCAATCCGGGAATTATGAGCAACCTCAATAATTCAACTATCAAGCTTCTCATCAGGGTTACTATGACGAACCCTACTGGAATGCTAAACTGTTTCAGCCTGTTCCTCAGTTCTACGAAGAAGAAGGCTTCTCCAGCTCCTAAAGGAACTCAAAATTCTAACCAAGCGCCCAAGTTCAAATGGGTCGCTAAATCTATTAATTGTAGGATAGGAAGAAGGAACGGAGAGAGCAAGCTGCTGATGGAACTATGAGGATCATTGACAGTGGCTGCTCCAAGCACATGACCTATGAAAAGAACTCGCTGTCGGACTACGTCGAGCATGACGGATCTTTTGTCTCCTTTGGAGGAAATGACAAAGGCAAGACTAGAGGTTACGATAAATTAAAAGTTGGCAATACAACTATTAATGACGTCATCTATGTTGAAGGACTTAATCATAATCTATATTCTGTAAGCCAATTTTGCTCGAGTGGTGAACGAGTAGAATTTGCAGCTAACAAATGTTTCGTGAAAAATGAGGAATGAGAAAAACTCCTTACATGAATTGAGCAGGATAGGATTTATATAGTCCAATGGACTAATCTAAAAGAGACTTGCTTGGTGTCCAAGGCAAATTCCAAAACAAGCTGGCTGTGGCACAGAAGACTTAGTCATATGAATTTCAAGTCCATCAATAGACTAGCTCAAAACCAGCTGGTAGAGGACCTTCCAGACCAAGTATTCGAAAGAAATCATTTGTGCGAAGCATGTCAAGCTGGAAAGTAGATCAGATCGTCCTTTCCTAGCATAGTAGCTCAGTTATCAACTCGAATCCTGGAGCTACTCCACATGGACCTCTTTGGCCCAGTCACTCCACGAAGTATAGGCGGTAGAAAATATATCCTTGTCGTTATTGATGACTTTTCTAGATAAACCTGGGTTATTTTCTTATACACGAAAAAGGAGACCTTGGAGAAACTACCTGCTCTACTCAGCAAATTGTGCAACCAGAAGAACCAATCTATTGTCACCATTCGATCTGATCAAGGAACGGAGTTCATCAATCATATGATCGATACATACTGCACAGAGAAAGGCATTACCCATCAAACTTCAGCAGCTCGCACACCGCAGCAGAACGGTGTTGTAGAAAGAAGAAAAAGATCGCTGAAGGAAGCAGCTCGTACTATGCTAAATGAGACCAAACTTCCCAAGAAGTTCTGGACAGAAGCTATCAATACAACCTGCTATACTTAGAATAGATCGACGATCATAATTCTTCATGGGAAGACCACCTACGAGCTGTGGGAAAACAAGAAGCCTAAGCTTAAATACTTTAAATCATTTGGCTGTTTGTGTTACATTCACGACAATAGGAAAACTTAATTAAAAACCTTTGATAGCAAAGCTGATCTAGGAGTATTCTTAGGATACTCAAAGACTAGCAGAGCTTTTAAGGTTTTTAATACGAAAACCTTTACTGTAGAAGGAACACCCCATGTTGTTTTTGATGAATCAACTTGCGTGTACAGGGAACCCTCTACAGAACAACAAGCTGATAAAAATAAAGATCAAGCTGGATCTTCATCTCAACTATTGGAAGATATTCTCTATTAAAGTCCTACTGATCGAGAAGAAGAAGAGAACGTTGATCAAACTAGAGCCTCATAGCAAAGGAGAACTGAAGCACCATCATCAAGCTGTACATGAACCTCAGATGCCATGCAGCACGATCCTGTCCAGCACGATGCCATCCAAAGTGATCCTATTCAGCCAGTTCTCTCTACCCCAGCTCTAGAAACTACTGTTGATCAACTTACAGAACAACTTGAACAACTCGATCCTTTTGTACCTCAACCACTTCCTGAATTTGATGATTCCATTGAAGAGCCCGAGCCTGAACTATCCAAAGAAGAGATCACTCGTAGAAGAATATGGGTCAATGCTCATCCAGAGCTCATTATTGGGAACCCAAATGCTGGAGTGAAAACGAGAAGGCAAATTGGAGAGAGCTGTCTACTAAGCTGTTTTCTTTCTCACGTTGAACCCATAAGCGTCGATGAAGCTCTACAAGATCCAGATTGGACTACTGCAATGCAAGAAGAGCTTCATGAACCCAAAAGAAATAAAGCATGGTCTCTCGTAGATCGACCTTACCATCAAGGCGTGATTGGAGTAAAATGGATTTTCAAGAACAAACGTGATGAATTTGGTAAAGTAGTGCACAACAAAGCAAGATTGGTTGCGAAAGGTTATTGCCAACAAGAAGGGGTAGACTATGAGGAAACATTTGCACTGGTTCCTAGGCTGGAGACAATTAGATTATTTCTAGCTTATGCAGCTCATCAATGATTCAAAGTCTACCAGATGGATGTGAAGAGCGCGTCCTAAACGGTAGACTTAAGGAAGAAGTCTACGTTGAACAACCTCCAAGTTTTGAAGTAGGAGATTCCAGCAAGGTCTATCGCTTACACAAAGCAGTCTAAAGATTGAAGCAAGCTCTTCGAGCTTAGTACGAGACCTTGGCAACATTCTTATTGGAATCCAGCTTCAAAAGAGGAAGAGTCAACAACACACTGTTTACAATCAAATGGAAAGAACACATCCTTGTAGTATAAATTTATGATGATGATATTATTTTTAGGTCAAAATCTATTTTCTTGTACGACAGGTTCGGACAGCTCATGCAAGATGAGTATAAAATGTCCATGAT
Source organism: Mentha longifolia (assembly GCA_001642375.2). Taxonomy (NCBI): domain Eukaryota; kingdom Viridiplantae; phylum Streptophyta; class Magnoliopsida; order Lamiales; family Lamiaceae; genus Mentha; species Mentha longifolia. The sequence goes on from CM038110.1 coordinate 36,660,431, forward strand.
GGGCGAAATGAACTTCTTTCTAGGATTGCAGGTCAAGCAATCTAGTGAAGGAATATTCATATGCCAAACTAAGTACGCATACGAGCTCACTGACAAGTTTGGTGTCAAAGACAACAAGCCGGTTAAAGTGTCAATGCTCGCTAATGAGAAGATCGATCCAGACCCAGAAGGAAAACCTGCCAACATAACTCAGTATAGAGGGATAATAGGTTCTTTACTTTATTTAACAGCTAGTCGACCAGATATCTATTTTGCAGTTGGTGTGTGTGCTCGATTTCAAGCTGCTCCCAAAGAGTCTCATCTAGAAGCCGCAAAAAAGATTTTACGTTACATAAATAGAAATGCCAATCTTGGACTATGGTATCCTTGTGATGACAATCTTAAGCTGTTTGGATATGCAGATGTTGACTATGTGGGATGCAATCTCGATAGGAAGTCTACATCAGACATATGCCAATTTCTAGGAAGCAAGCTGATCTCTTGGTTCTCCAAGAAGCAGACCTCCGTAGCCACCTCCACTACAGAAGTAGAGTATATGGCAGTTGGCAGCTACTGTGCTCAAATTCTATGGCTCAAACAACAACTCAAGGATTACGAGATCAATGTCAATGAAGTACCGATCTTTTGCGATAGCACGAGTGTCATCGCCATCACCAATTATATGGCAGTTAGTTTTGATGATGTTATTCGAAACCACACTTAGACTTATTTAACTCTTTTCTAGAGTATAGATTGATAGCAACGATCTGCTTTTGTATAGCATAGATCGATAAACTCTTAATGTAATAGACAGATCGATCAAGCTTGTAAAGGATGAGAATGTTTAGACGTGCTCTCCTATAGGAGATCGATCTAGCATCATGTTCCTTCATCAATCTGCCAGTAGAAGACCAACTGCTCTACCTTGAATATTTCATCGAGCTGGTGACTTGCTACTGAGAGATCGTGTTGTTCGGATCAATACCTCGATACGTTCTGTCTTGGTGCCACGTTGGCTGCCAATGAGAATGAGTCCCAATAGCTAGAAGTGAGTCAACACCAACGGCTCTCTGCCACTGGTCAGAACTCCAACGACTAGTGTTCAAATTTTAGGCCTATAAATACTTCAGCCATCCAGAGTAGTTCTTTACGGGAATTTCATTTTAATAGCCAAAACTCTGTAGAAATCTCAAGCTATCAAAGCACCTTCAACACTTGAAACACCTAGAGAATTCCCAAGTGTTGATACCATGGAGATTTCTAACTCTGGAATCAATCCGAGTTCTTGAAGTGTTCACTGCTGCTTAAGAACTTAACAGAACCTCTAACCTTCAAGTGCAAAAGTTGTACGCTAAAGAAGAAGAAGTTTTGTTCACTCCGCCATTGTAGAGAAGATTGATTAACACATATTTTATGTGCATGTTGAGTGTGTTTTGAGTGTGTTTAAGTCTCGATTCATGTGCTTAAAGGGTAGAAATGCTAAGGTTTCTTAACTTGTAGCATACTTTATATTTTTCTCATTTTTTCCCGGTTTTCGATCCAATTTTGTAAGAAGTTGAAAGAGCATTCAAGTAGCTAAGGATCGAGGGCCAGAAATGAGGAAGAATCGTGCTCTATTAGAGTGAAACTTGTGTTTAAAATGTGGAATTTCAAGTTCTATAGTTAGAGTTTCACTAGTTTGATTTCATTTATGTTTTCCTCGTTCTCTCGAGTCTCTTTATTCTTTTTGCAGGAATAATGGAGAACTTACTTGGCCATATTAATCATTCCATGATGGAGAGGAGCTCTTTAGGAAGCCATAGCAAAAAGCGGATAGAGAATCAGAGTTCGGACAAGAGAGAACGAGCGAAAACGGTGAAGTCGCACAAGAGAAGAAAAACCGGCGGGTTGGCCGGCGGTTTGTCAAACCGCCGGGAACCAACATCAAACCGCCGGTTCACCACCTCATTTGGCAGCATAGACGGCGGTCTGGCCGGCGGTTTGCCAGACCGCCGGTTCCCCTTCCCACAGACCGCCGGTCAAGCGCCCGAGTTCGGCTCGCCCAAACTCGTCCCGGTTCGTCCCGTTGCACCTTGATTCGACCCAAACTCAATTTGTGATGTATTTAACCCCAAAATTCACCCCATTTGGATATCTTTTTCATATTTTTTCCCTCTTTCCTTTTTAGTATTTTGAAGATTGTTGGAGCTATACTTTGTGGATTTGCAATTCAAGACCATTTTCTTCTTCCTCATTAAATTCTCTTTCTTTTAAGCATGATTTCTTCTATTTTCTTTGGTTCATTTCCTTTAATTATGTCTAGCTAATTTCCTTTTGGTTCCAATATATGAAGATATGATCTAGAAAATTAGGTTTTTGGATTTTGTTGTTGGATTTACCTTCTAATTCATATGTCTTGTGATTTGGGACTTGACTTTATTGCATGAGTGATTGGCCATCATAGAGTGCATACAAGGTGTTTGGTTAAATGCTTAGTAGGCTTTTGTTCATAACACTTGGCATCAAATCACAACATATTAGTAATTCTTGCTAACAGGAGATTCTAGATAATTAATTGAGCTATTTGGAGTTAATTTATGCATCTTGGGACCTAGCGGAGATAGATCTCATAGGTTAATCCACTAATATTGATTGCTTCGAGAAAAGAATTGATGTTTACTATATATAGAACTCCCATATGAATTAGATTAAAATGGTTAATCCATGCAAATCTATAAACCTAGGCTTTTAGTGATTATTGGATTATATTTGGAACCATATTTTCTCTTATCGATTTTATATCATTTGCCACTTGTTACTTGCTTAGTTAAGTTTGAGCTTTGTTAATTACTTTTCAATTGTTTTTACTCTATCAAAAAAACACAAAAACATGATATATTGTAGCTTGGATAGTAGGTTTAGTAGCTAGGTTACTACTTTAAACTTGAGCGTCCTTGCATTCCTTGTGATTCGACTCGATTACTCAATCGATTATTATTGCTCTCTACCCTCACCTCTAAAGTGAGGGCGGATCAAAGATCAAGCTCTGCCACTGGAAGAACATATTTAGTTTTTGTGTTAGGTTAAGAAAACTTGTAAGGGTCACAACCCCGTAACTCGTGCTTGAATTTTGACGAGTTAGTCAAAATTTGGGACTGGTACTCAACCGGTAAAAACAAGAGAGAGGTGAATCCAAAGGTAAAGGGATTTTCAGTTTCGAAGGAAATAACATGGACGTAGGAGGAGTTTCTCCGAACCACGATAAAATTGACTGTGTCGTGATCTCTCTTTCTCTATCTTTACTTTCAGTCAATTATCTGTTTACTTAAACTAATAATCACACATCAAGCATTCATCTCATTGAACCGCAAAATTGTTTTCATTACAAAAGAATTTTCTAAGAGTTTCCAACAAACCACCAACTTCCGCGTAACAGATCGTTCTTGATAAGTTTGACAGCTCGCTTGTCGAACTTAAGAGATCGAGCTATACTCTGTATCAAGCTCCTCTACGAGCTAGTTTGTCGAAATTCTCTAAATCGAAAAACTGTTGGACATTGGTGTATTCCCCCCCCCCCCCCATACACCACTTAGCTCTTTCTCGGACCAACATTATCTAATCCCTACTATATAATATGTACTTGTTAAGTAAGACAGTATGAATAACAAGTATAAAGCATTAAACCAAACACATAGACATGAGAGTTTGGTAACCCAGTTCGGTTCAACAACCTACGTATGTGGGGCTTCGCCCAAAGAGCCAATTCACTATTATAATGATCGAGTTACAGAGGCGATTACTTAGTAAGGATCGCACATCTTATGATACTTTTTCATTCTCCAATGCCCTCCTTAGGTGAATCGGAACTAAGTTCTCTCTAGTCTAGCTAAATCTAATCCCCTTGAAGATCTAAATTTACCCTTGAGTTTATATGTACTCAATTACAAGATCACTCAATCCAAGAACCCTAATTTGTTCAAAGGACCGATACTCGCTCAAGATGTCTTCCGTACACACACACACACTCTCGCTCATATATGCAGGCTCTTACTAATAAACCCAACCACCGTGTTTTAGCATGACTAATGTCTATATATCGTGCCAAACCCTAGATATTATCTTTGCTTTCCAAGATAAGAGATCTCGTGAATATTTTGTATATCTCGACAATATTAGTTTCCTTGTTGAATTAGGACTCTTATTTGATGAAACTTATCCTTAATTAAACTTCCATGCAGATAAACTTGTACAAGTGTATGCCAGCTGTCACTCTTTAATCCTAAAGTGAAATAGTTTGTATAATAGAATAATCACGCAACAGATCTTTCCAAAATTATATGTGACAATCCTTAAAACTACCCTCTTTTAAGAGGTATATGGAAAAACTACCCTTCTTTATGTAATATATATGAAAATTGCCCTTAATCTCTATTTTACACTCCCCGGTCGACACTATTCATGTGAACAGTGCCCCCGGTTGATGATACTATTCATGTGAACAGTGCGCCGATTGACACTATTCTCGCTTAACACTATTCATTCGGGTTTTTTTTTCACAACAACATAGTAATGAAACATTCTTTTAAACAATAATCAGGCCCATCACACTTCCGTAAATAAAATTAATGAATACCAACTTCATACCTTTACTGCTGCGGATCTCCTTCGCCAGAGGTTTTATAGACTGCGTCCAACCACCAGGAGCACCTAATGGTTCTCTGTCGGATTCCTTCCTAAGTTTCTGATCCGCCTCGCCTTCGTCTAATTATCAATCCGAGCAGCGCTCCAGGAATTGTGATAATGGCTCAAAACACTGAGCAAAGACTCACTGCGGGCTTATAGTTTATTGGTAAACAGAAATTTAAAATACGAAGGTATATGAGCAAAAGCCCAAACTTTTATTGGGGAATTATATAAATATTTATTACATAAGTAAATCTCCTTTAGGGAGGAGACAAACTTGTTTAGCTACCTATGGTAGCGGAATGGAAAACACTCATGCACTCGAAAAACTGAAACTATTACAAAGCTAATATTGAAGAAGGCTTAAGAAAATGATCGATGATGTTTGCTTCCTTCGCTCGTCTTTATTTATAGGGGTTGGAGACCTCTATCTTCCTTGAATTATTGCATCGGATTCCTTTTCCACCGATGCCAGCTTGCTCCCATGTGATGTATGGGTCCTCTCCATTATCACTGAAAGTTGTGATAATTGACTTGTATTATGGAGACGGGGTCCTCCATTTTTGAATTCCACCGAAAAAGATGGTGAAATGTCTTTTTCTTGTTTTTGAACCACGAATTAATGGTCCTCCCACTTCTGTCGTTTATCTTAGTGGGAATTTTCTTTTTCCCTCACCTTTGTCGTTTTCTTTTTGGGTGAGGTTCTTCTTTCATAGAGTCACATGAGTCTATCTCCTTGTGTTGGCCACCTAATTTTTTCTTGGCGGGGCCTTGGACATCTTTCCTTTCGGTGGCGCCATTGGTTCTTTCTTGTCATCGGCTCGAGACCTTCCTGCCCTTGGCATGAATCCTCGCCCGAACTCTAGCTCCTTTTGATTTAGGCATGCTGGACATATATGATTGATCCAGTTCCCATAATGAGCCATGTTGCAGAACTTGTGATGGGTCTCTTTACTTGTCGCAAGCTTGTTCTCCCATAGCAAAGTCCTCTTTCTTTCGAAAGCTTCCTCTGCAAATCTTGTGGTTTTTCCTGTCATCATGTTTAGCAGGAAAGATCCATTCACAGAATTCTGAAAAAATTTGAATGAATACTTGACTTTGTCCATCTCGGTGAGACAGACCCATAAACCCCAAGCCCTGTGGGTTGAGATTTCATCCTCGGTGATTGTGGAGACCAGTGATACCTCTCCACTTGGAACCTTGATGTTGCATCATCTCCTCTCATCGGTTCCCCTAAGCCTTATGTAATGGAAGGCTTCATGGTTCTCCTTTCCAACTGGTTCTGGTGCTGCACTGATAAAGTACAATTCTAGAACATCTCCTCGGCTAAGTTGTTCATTGTTAGCCCATGAGTCGTGTACAGCCTCCTGAATCCACTTGGGTAGATTCTTGATTTCTGCAAACGATGGGGAGACCGTATAAACCGAGGTAAGTGCCCCAAATTCATAACATTCCTTGACCTCTTCTGGATGAACTCCTGGCATCATCCAAACTCGAGGGTATTTTCCTGAGACATCAACCAATGTTTTGTTGGGATTGATGCCCTGTCTAGTCATTAACTTCTCCCAGCTTGCTTGATAAGCCTGCCAATAAGAAGAAACTTATAAAACATTGTCAATATTAATCTTAGAAGTGTCTTTCAATGGCCTAAGATTAATCTCTCCCTCTTTAACCCCGGAGGTGCCGGGTTGAAATGATGCCTTAGGATTTGATTCCTGAGTATCATCTTTTCCTTGGGCCGATAGTATTGATACTACCAGCTTAGGACTCATGCTAGAGATATTTGAATCCTCTGCTACCGTTACAGGGGCCGGCAACCGAAACTCTTCTTTCTCCAGTTGCAAACTAGAAGCCCGAAGGATTGGCTCTTGTATTGCGTTCCAACACTGTGTTGTGCTAGCGCGCATGCTCGTATTCTATTGGTGACCTTCGTCTTATCAACAGATTGTATTCTCCCGGCTTGTTCAGCCTTTAGAACACACTCGTCCCATTCTTTAAGAAGCATTTCAAGGTTTTCCCTGAGATGCCTCTGGGCCATCATGATAGAGCTAACTTCAGCTGGCTCTATCTCTTGTTAAGAAATCTGCAAGAACATTTTCATGAGATTTCACAATGACAATATCAAAAATAAAATATTGACATTCAGCTTGCCATCTTAGTAATCTAGCCTTTTTTAGGTTTCGATTCAATCTTGTGTTTTAAGAAAGCTTTAACTTGTGTGTTATCTAAATTCAAAACAAATTTCTTTGCTAAAAGAAAGAGAGGCCATTTTTTGAACGCCTTTTGAACTGCAAAGAATTCTTTCTCGTTAATGTACCATTGAATGGCCTCATTTTCTTGGAATAAACCACTACAGTATCTGCATGGTTCTTTTCCGTTGGGAGTGATCTTTGTAAGTACTGCCGCCCACCAATGATCACTTACATTCGTGTACAAGACAAGATCGTCTTCGTCTTGTGGTATAGAGAGTTTTGGGAGGTTCTCACAAACCTCCTTTAGATCTCTCATTCCCTTTCGATGTTCCTCTGTCCAAATGAATGGAACATCTTTTTTCAGTAAAGGGCTGAAAACCTTTCTATATTTTGCAAGATTCTTGATGAATGCTCCTGCAAAATTAACAACTCCTAGAAAACTTTAAAGTTGTTTTTTCTCCTTTAGATCCTCAGAGAAATTCTTGACCTTTTGAACAATATGGTCCTGTAGAATTATCCCTGATTCATCTATCTCGATTCCTAGAAATTCCATTTTCCGGGTTGCAATGACTGTCTTCTTTTCTGAAAGCACCAGTTCTGCCTTATAGCAAACATCTGCAAAAATCTCAATATGTTTTAGGTGTTCATTTATATATTTTGATGTTATAAGAATATCATCAATATAAACAAACATAAAAGAGAAATAATCTTTGAAAAGATTATCCATCTTTCTCTAGAAAATCTGAGGTGCATTAGTTAACCCCATTGGCATCACGTTCCAAACATAATGCCCCTGCGGAGTAGAGAAAGCTGTAAACTTCTTACTACTTTCCTCCATGCGAATCTGGTAAAACCCTGACTTGCAATCAAACTTGGAGAAAACCTTAGCATTTCTAATGCAGTTAATAAGGTGTTCTCTACTTGGAATGAAATAACCATCATTAATCTCACCATTAATACCTTTATAATTAATAACGAGTCTGGGTTTATTTCTTTTAATCTCACCATGGTTTCTTACCAAGAAGCCTGGGCTGCTATATGGCGAGTTACCTGGTTAAATTAACTTCATATCAAGGTGTTCCTTGATAATCTCCTTCATGTCCTTTTGATCTCTAAGATTCATCAGGATTGGTCTGAATCTAACAAACTCATTAACCTTGTCTGGCTTTGCCTTTAAGGTTGCTCTGAGTTAGTTTTTCTCCCACCATGCCAAAGGATTCTCATTGTAACACCTTACAATCTTCCTTTTGACATCTTCTAATGACACCTGCATATCATTTTCAATATCTTTAGAAATTAAAGATACCTTTAGGAGTTAAATCTCAGCTTCGTTATCTTCCAACTCGCTGTCTATCAATTCTCCTCTAATCCTGTAGTTCAATAAAGCTTCATTGAACCTTCTCCGATCTTGCATTTTTGGGTTTCGAAGTTGTCCTTCATCACCATGCTTGCTGCGAAAGACTAATAGCATTTGTCTGTTAAATGCCCCTTTTAGCCTTTGAACAATGATTTTGTGATCACATTGGGTTGTGAACACTAATCTTTGTTTCTCATTATCTTGCATATATCTCTTGAACATCTGCAAGAAATTGTTTCCTAACAGGATATCTGCTCCTATATCATGAAAATAAATTGGTGGAATTTTAACCTTATACCAAGGCGTCTGGCCTGCTCCTCCAATTAGAACTTCCACCATCTTGACTCCCTTTGTTAGAATCAAGATTTTCTTGGAAAAATCTCTTCCTGCAATCCGAGGTAGGTCTTCTTCGACTTCTATTGGAAAGATCCCTCATTTTGCTGTGCATATTCCTGCACCAGAATCAATATACGCAGCAAAGTATCCTGCCTTATATTTCTCGTATAACACTCCAATAGGAATGTATATTGAGAATGGACTAGTCATTAGATCAATATTTTTCTTTCATTGATCGTGACTTCCATTCCCTCTTCTCCTTGTCTCCATGGTTTGAATTTCTTAAGGAAATCCAAACCTAAGATGAGGATATTCTCCTCTCTTCCTGCTCGCCCTTTGATTTCAACCGTATGTCCTCCAATTTCAATCATTCCTTTGTAATGATGGACTTCTGGTTGCTCGAGATAATACAAGATGTTGCAAGGGAAATTAGTTTCCCATCTTGTAGTATCGAATCTGACAGTTACTCCTCTCCATCCTTCCAGACATTTGATGGTAATAACCGTCTTCTTGTGACTCAGAGTAGGTAAAAAACTCTGAGACTCTTGACTCTGGTGAATAAGATTTCTTCCCATTGGTTGAGAAGTAATCCTATCTCCTTGGAATGACAATCTTCCTGATTGTATTTTAAGACTTTGATCATGGGTTATGACCATTCTGTCTTGAATTTGCATATCCACATTTCTCAAACGTGGAAACTCAATTCTATCGGGACAAATCCCCGTTGTCACCTTCTTGAAGATATCTGGTATCTCAATGAATTGCTTTCCTAAGAACAACTCAGTATGATGTGAGTTGGAAAGCGCATATGATACCTGATATATGATGGAATAAGGTCTATTCCCGTCTTCCACCAGCTTTTTTCTCTTGAAGTCTTGATAAAGTGTCAGGGCTCTGCTGAAGTTGGTGTCATTAAGATTGTAAGCAATCTTGGGATATATGATCCCCACCACCTGTCCAGCACATAAGTTTCCCGCAATGGTTCCCATTATGGAATCCTTGAGATTTCTGACTCGTTTGTCACAAATCGTGATGTCAATTGGAGAATCAACACTTGCGAAAAGGGCGGATTTGAGTACTAATTGAATTGCTCCAATATGTATCCAACTCATTTTCTCCGCAATTTCCGGCTTCATCTTTTCAAGATCCTCCCGGATATCGCTTGCTGGAATCAATTGCATCTCAACTTGATTTCCTGTGAGTTCGATTGGGAGCAACATCTCTCGTCTCGTAATACCATAGACAATATGGTGCTTCCGAGTCTTGAGACTGAAGTTCCTCAGGGCATAATCAATGTTCCCTGCTGTATAGCCTTGATACTTCTGTATATTAAGACTTTTCTTCATGATCTTATCGATCTGGCTTTGTGAAATCATCGTCCGGCTTGAATAGCCAGTTCGATTTTCACTTTCTTGATGATGAACCTCCGGTTCAGTCTGATTTTGAATCGGTTGATCCATCTACTTCACTACTAAGGATTTCTTCATGCTCGTAAATACTCTCATCTGAGGCTATATCCTCAAATTGGTAGACTTGTACGAGATCTTGGAAGTAGATCGCGTCTTCGATGTCTGGGGTCGACTCGAACCTCCTCATCATCTTGTTTTCTGGGCAATTTGTAGAGATATGCCCAGCTGCACCGCACATCCAGCAGTTGCAATCCTTGAAACTTTCATTAGCTCTGGTGTGAGCTTTTCGAAAAGTTTTCCTTGCTGGTGTTCTCTCATGAGGTCTGCTTGAGCTAGCACCTCTGGATTGAAACCTGCTTCTTGATGGACCGCTTTGCTGTCCACTTTTGTATGATCTAGCCTTCTGTCTAGACCACATCGTTCTTGGTTTCCAAGATCTTCTCTGAGATCTTCTGTCTTTAGAATAGGGTTGATATCTATTCTTCCTGCTTCTTTTGTAACTAGCAGGATCTTCTCCAATGACCGTTGGGAGATCATTGTTTTCACAATTAAGAGGAGCCTCCTTGTTGATCCTTCTTAATTTCTTGATGTTCTTTTGTGCTGTGGCTTGTTGACACCATTCTGTCAGCTTGGTATGCACAAAAGACATTTTTTTTCCCACGCCATCATATTCACTGGGAATGTAGTCTCGGATGAACATTTCTCTCCATGGGTTAGGAAATTTTAAAAAGAAAATTTCCTTTGCAAAGCTATCATCAGTCTTGGATTGATGTTGGTAGACTGTGAAGAGCTGTAGAAACTTGTTGAGAGATTTTTGATCTAAGACTGCAAGTCATAGATTAAGAAGAGCCATTGCATACTTCTTCTTCTTCTCTCCGTCATAGGTTCCAAAATAACTGACTCCCAAGAAATGATTCTTTAGGATGTTAGTCATTTGTTTCACCTTCTCAGTGTGGGACTCAATTTTAAATAACTCATTTTTACTTTTGTGCTTATACTCTCTTCCCACGCGGTCTTTGCTGCTCCTGCAAGACTCATTTCGAGGAATTCAACATATCCCTCGTCACTCATATCAAGAGTTGATCCTACAACTCTCATTGCTGCTCCCCAGTCATCGATGAATTTCTCTAGATCTTTGAAGTTAATTTCATCGATGTTGAGAGTGACTCCATATGGATGGATGGACTCCAATGTTGTTTTTTCCGAAGGATTATCATGTTTCCATTTCGTCCTTCGTCTGAAGTTGATTTTGAACTGATCGTCTGCAATGCCACCAGTTCTTCAATGATAGGTGGAACCAACCTTAAAATCGTAATGACTCTGGGGTGGTTGTGTAGCACCTCCTGATGTATCTCCTTCGGTCTTGGCCATCTTGAGATCCACCACCTTCATGTTAGCAAAAGATTTTGCTAACTCTTGTAGATCTTCTAGTCCGATCCTTTCGAGGTTATTCATCATTTTTACCTCGGATCATACTAGTAATTAGATCCAATCTAGGGTTGCATTTCTCGCCCTCCTTGACTGGTAACGGGTATCTTTTTGGTTCATCCCAAAAGAAACCCCTCTTGGCTCGACTGGAACTTGGGTGCGTCTCCAATTTCTCTACTCGTCTCTGAATATCCTTTAGAATTTCAAGAATGACATCCTGTTTGCTGGATATTTCGTCCACCTTTTGTGGTACTCCATATAGGCTGTTGCCATAATTTTGCACCGTCTTCTGGATTTCCCGTAGATCCATAAAGATTTTAGCCGGATTTGGTGTGATCTCTACGAAATTAGGGCCAACATTTTGTCCTGAGAGGGCCATCAGATATGATCCTGATGGGCCGTTCTCATCAGATGTCTTAGCTTCCCCTCAAGATAAGCGTTTATCGTAGTAGAGCAAGTTCACTTGTTTTGTTCCCCTCCAGAATTTGGAGATATGAACCGTAACACTCGCAACTCAAATAATAGTCTGGTTCCATTTTAACTTGAAGTCTCCTCCGTTAGGTAATAAATATTATATAATAAATAAATATAATTCTCAAATAAACCTAGGGCTCTGATACCATTTTAGAAGCGTAAGATCATACTATGCGTTGTTGTGAATTATAGGAATAAACAAATGAAATAGTGCTTGTCTTTAGCAAATTTTGGAGTTCATTTAGCCTAAAAAGGGTAGTTTTCATATATACTTGATAAAAAGGGGTAGTTTTGTTCATTTACTTCCCATTTTAGAAGCGTAAGATCATACTATGCGTTGTTGTGAATTATAGGAATAAACAAATGAAATAGTGCTTGTCTTTAGCAAATTTTGGAGTTCATTTAGCCTAAAAATGGTAGTTTTCATATATACTTGATAAAAAGGGGTAATTTGTTCATTTACTTATTAAAAAATGGCACTTTTATGGATATGCACAAAATAATTTGTCTATGATAAATAGCCAATACTTATATAATGTATTTCATACACTAACAAACACATTAAATATGACTATAGTGGGCATTGAAACATTTTTCATCGATTACAATTTTATTGGAAAAACTACTTTATATTTGAGAATTAGCATCATGTTCTTATACATTGTGAATAGTATAGAAGCAATTAAACTAATACACCTATGCATTCTTTTCGTTACTTTTGGTTTTTAGCTTAGTGCGATATGGTCCATTCATTCAAAGAGGTCGGTGACGATACACTTCTGCGAAAATAGGTACATTATTTTAATTTTCATTTCTATAATAAAATAATAACAAAGCCAATGAAACTAAAATCAAACAAAGATACTTTGATAGAATTTTATATTTTGACTGTTCAACTTCTAATAATTTTGTCAATTGACTAACTTTGGAGATATCAATTTCTGAATGTTTTTTCATGCAAAAAAGCTAAATGAAAAGGGGAAATTCTCCATTTTTAGTTCTCACGATATTTATTGATTTAATTTTTTTCGATTAAATTTTAAAAAAAAAAAAGTACATGAGAGCCAAAAAGTAATGGCGGAGCTGTAGTGTTGCAGTCGCTGATACAAAATACCCTTTCCCCCCACCGCCTCGCGGCGTCGCTCAACCACCACGCCGCCGGAATATTCCTCCAGAATCACCGGCATACGGCAATCGCGGGCGCGAGAATTGCGTGTATATGGGGGCATCATTGTCGAATTTGGGCGAAAACGTGTCGGGCAGCGGTGGACCGGGTCTGGGGGATATACCGGAGAGCTGCGTGGCGTGCGTGTTTCTCTACCTCTCGCCGCCGGAGATTTGCAACTTAGCTCGCCTCAACCGCGCCTTCCGCGGTGCCGCTTCGTCCGACGCCGTTTGGGAGGCGAAGCTCCCCTCCAATTACCACCATCTCCTCCAGCTTCTGTCGCAGCCCGTAGTTTGCGAAAACCTATCCAAGAAGGACATTTTTGCCCTTCTCTCACGCCCTAACCCCTTCGACGACGGCAACAAGGCACGTTCTCGATGGATTTGCGCTTCTTCGACTTTAATTTCTCTGTTTATGTTAGCTTGATTTTGTCTTGTTTTGCTGAAATTTGTTACTGTCAGTCTGATTTTTCAATCAACAAGGCAGTTATTCTGATTTTTTTTTTTTTTTTACTTGTGCTTTTTATTCGTTAGCACATGTTCTTGACTGCTGCGACAATTTGGGTTTGGAGGATTTAATTTGTGCGAATGAACGTAGTTATCTGTTAGTCGAGTTCCCTTCTTTTATCATATCCGTTCTCTGAATTTCCTGTTCGACTGTTGTTTACATTTTCCGGCACATCAATTCTGAGTTTCTTTAAATTTGATCTAGCAATATTGTCAAGCCATCGTTTTCTTGAAATCTCAAAGCTCCCACGCTAGGGTTACCCTTTTAGCGTGATGGAATTAGAGGTCTGGCTATTTGAATTTCTTTAGCATGTTCAGGGGCCATGCTAGAAGTTAGTTACTGAATTTTGTGCATTTTCAGTTTGTTGAACATACTTCTCACTTCATATTGGGAATATGCAGTTGTTATGGGTGGACAGATATGCTGGGAGAGTTTGCATGTCCATATCAGCCAAGGGAATGTCAATCACTGGCATCGAGGACAGAAGATATTGGAATTGGGTTCCTACAGAAGAATCCAGGCTAGTTTTCACCTTTTCACGCCTGATACTACGCATATCTTGAGTTTTTGTTTCTCAGTGAATCTATGAGTCTTGAACTAGATCCAGATATGGTTTTAGTCTGTGGATTTCTTAGTTAAATTTTAATATCAGCTCATCCCTGAATATTGGGGCATGAGCTGTACAATTTGGTTCCTATGTTATATGGGACAAAAAAAAAAAAAAAAAAAAGCTCTTGATTATAATGCTTCCTGGAACATGACCCCTTAAGGCTAGAATTTCCAAGAAGAACCCTGGACTGGATTAACTATCAAACTTTCAGTTGTTGAGTTGTGAATTCAATTTCTACCCTCTATCATTTACGTGTACTGCTTTCCTTTGCTCAAGCATAAACTTTCTGATAAATTGCTAGTTCTTAATTGCTGATATTTACCTGTTGGTGCCTTAAATTTCAAATACTTTAGTGGCATGTCTCTCTGAGTTATTTAAAGCCATTGAATAAAAAGAATAGAGTGGAGTTGTATGTTGAGAAATAAACTAAGATGTGAAACAACGCTTGCTGCATTGGTTTCTTGAATTTGAAAATTGAAGTTATCATCTACCCCAAGGATAAATACAATTAATGTTTGTAAAAAATCTGAACTGCTGAATTGGAGAACATATATTGATAATTGAGATCTATGCATGCAATCTGCAAAGGGAACAATTTCATTATGTTGGACCATCAGCCAGCTACTAATGACAATTGGCCTAGAGCCATATGGGAGTACTAGGTTGCAATATATATTTTTCGATGCACATAGAGTCTTTAAGGTGAGGTCTAGGTAGGACCGAAGTTTTGACAAATTCTCCTCACCAGTTAGAGATGAAAATGAAACCTCATGCTTGTACAAATATTGCTGGTCATATTCTGCACATTTAACTAAAGGGACAATAGCTGTGCTCAGCTGTTCTATATGTCTATTAGTGGATCTGGTTATCAAGTTTCCATACATTTGTGCTATTCCTGTTGGGTTCAATGTTGTCCATATGTCAACCGGTAGTGCAAACCTATTAGGTTCCTATAATGTGATAGTACTATGAGGTATCTGTTAAGTAAAGGAGAATTACAATATGAAAAACGATAATTTGATAAGAATTATGTAGAATTAACTGAATAGAAAAGGGAAGAACAAAATAAGAGAATCTGCTCTCCTGTCCAAGAAGAGAAAAAACTCTTCTGCCAAGCGTCTAGCGGCGAATATCTAAGTTCCAAAATAATTCTAGCCGCCTCTTCCTCACGAGAGAGTCCCCTATTTATTTAAATAAATCTTTCCTAAAGGAATAAGATTTTGACGTATATTCTAACTTAACCTCCAAGAAATAATAAATTACTGCATGTACTAACTAAATTAAATAAATGAGATAATTAAATATAAACCTAATAATTCTAAAATATATCTCTAACAGTATCATGCATACATAGTAGAACTTGTTCATTGATATGACTTTGGGATATGTTTCTATCAAGTACTCCAAGTTTTATATTCAGGTGCTAGAATCAGTTAAAGCAAAGGTTGGTTGTTCCTTCCTTTCCTCCCCTGGGACTTTTGGATAATGAAAGCTCAGATTATGTGCATCTTTATTTTTGTCTTCTTCTACTAGAATTGTGCTCATGGTATGCCTTTAATGTGTAAATTCATTTCTTGCATTTCACTTCCTTTTAGTTGGACATATATGAAAAAGCAAAATAATATTCTTACACTTATCATTATGGTCAAATTTGTGGGTTTATCGAAAATTTTCATAATTATGGATTACTTCATGTTTAGTTAGCTCCATGGAGTAGATGTTAAGTGATCAATACACCATTTGAATTTCAAGACAATTATGCACAATCTTGTGATTAAAATGTTCCTGTGGAAGCTGATAGAGGGTCAATTTGGCAAGAATTGCTGGTTCTGTACTCAAGTCTAGCTCGTGTACAGTACTGTAGAACTTACTTTTCCCCTGTGATGAAAGCCTTTTTTGCAAAATACAACAGACTGCCGAATGTCAATGCTAATCACTCGACCTGCCAGTTTTTCTACCAGCTTGCTTTTCCCCTCCTTAACAATCAGCTGATATGAATTTCTTGCACATGTGCTTATACTGCTTTTTCTTTCTTGCAGATTCAATGTTGTAGCATATTTACAGCAAATATGGTGGTTTGAAGTTGATGGCACCGTAACATTCCCATTCCCACCAGATATATACACACTGTCTTTCAGGATTCACCTCGGAAGATTCTCTCGGAGATTAGGGCGCCGCATTTCCCATTTTGACCACACTCATGGGTGGGATATCAAGCCCGTAAGATTCGAACTATCGACATCAGATGGGCAACAAGCATCGAGCGAGTGCTACTTAGACGACGCACCACAAAATGATGCTAATGGAAGTTTCAAAAGAGGCTGCTGGATAGAGTACAAAGTGGGGCAGTTCCTAGTTAGAGAGTCAGACCCGCCTACGGAGGTAAGATTCTCAATGAAACAAATTGACTGCACACACTCGAAAGGCGGACTGTGTGTTGATTCGGTGTTGATTATGCCGAGTGAGATGAAAGAATGTAGAAGAAGAGGGGCGTTGAAGTGAAGAATGGTGTGTACGGTTGCTTTGTGTTTAATGCACACTTTACACTTGTACTTGGGTTGTAGGTATGATAATCCTCTGTCCATGTAATATTTTTTTGTGGGTTTGTAATTCATGCAGTTTTGTCTCTGTTTATGCAGAAGATTTTATAAAATCTGCCCCTTGTATCAAATTCATTTATCGCCCTCCAAGAGAAGAGAGAGATAGAGAGAGAGAATTTTGTATATTTCATCATAATATGTGCTTTTCAGCCCTCATCGAATCTTTTTATTTTGTTCCAGTTAATGAGCGAATTTTGAATCTGATTTCTTATTTCCATTGATACTCGGAGGGGCAAGGCTATAATGGCGCAGTATCAACGTAAACTAAGGCTGTGTTTGGTAAAAAGTTAGGATGATGTAAGATTAATAAACATGAGATTGTTTGTATGAATAGAAAGTGAGATAAATAATCTATATTTGTGTTTGGTAGGTAAGACTAAAAAATAAGATAAGTTAAATACGTGTTTGGTATCAAAGCCAAAACTCAAGATTAAATTGGAAATTTACAAAAATAACCTTATATTTTTAATTATCTAAGATACAAAACCTAACACTTCCCTATTTTTTTTATTTATGTAATTTACTATTTTTAATATTACCAGTTTTTTATCTTGTAATAAAATTTAAATTTTTTATTTACATATCTTTTTTTTTGTAATCCATTTTTTGTAATCTGATTATATATTATTTACAAAAATATATATTTTTGTAATCCGTTATTTTTGTAATCCGTTTTTTATTTACAAAAATAACCTTATGATTCAAAACCTAACATTTCTTTATTTTTGTAATATATTTTTTTGGTTATCTATTTTTTATTTGAATTTCGTAAACAACTTTAATTTTTTATTGACGTATCTATATTTTTTTAATTTTGTAATTTATTTCTTTTCATATTTTGTTATCTACGTATTTTTTTGCTTATTTGTAATCTAATTTAATTTTTATTTTATAAAATTAAATAATCCCTCTAGGTTTAATTAACACCTAATTAGGGGTAAAGAAGTAATCAAGTTCTGCAATCTAGAAGCACTGTTGGAACAACACAAATTATCCTTGCAAAATGGTGAGTTTGTTTATCCACAGTCAACAGTGAAATAAGGCCGGGCCTTCCATTTATCCCAGGCTCCTGAGTTTAGCAATATAGGATACCAAACAGTGAGATTAGACCAGTTATCTTGGTTTATCTTGGTTTATCACATCTACCAAACATAGCCTAAATTAGGTGATGTTATTCCGAGATAATGTGGCATTAAACAGTTTGCAGATTTTTACATGAATGCGCAGCAAACACGTGATAATCCGATTAAAAAAAAACACGTGATGATGCGTTTAAAAGTTTGCTTTTAGATTTTTGTGAGAATCCCGGGAAGCTGTATTTCACGATTATTTGTGAATTGGTCATGACCTTTTTACCTGCGTTGATGTAGTTGCTGCACATAACAAGTTCGTGTAGTGAATAATCAGATTGTTTTGATCAATTCAATATTATTGATGTTTGATAATTACCTTGTAAATAATTGAGATTTCTGTTGCACAATAGAATAATGAGCAGCGAATATGTGATGATGTCTGATCTATTTGCTTTGAGATTTTTGTGTCATAGAAAAACCGAGGGAGCTAATCCACGATTTACTTGTCAAATTCTGAGGTTTTATTTTAACCTTCGTTGGTGTTAACAAGTTCTAGTGAATTTTCAAGTAGGTAGCTTACAATGTTTTGATGAAGTCAACATCTATACCTATATAAAAAAGAGTTTTGTGACAAAATGTACATCGCCTATAATAACCTTATAATATATTTCAAATTAAGGACAATAAAGTAATTTACTAATTTTTATATTTTATTGCATAAGTAAATTACATATGCACTTGTATAACTGAAGAATATTATAACAAAATATTAATCCAACATTCAATACTAATATTTAATGAATGTAAATTCATATTAATAATATTAGTTTATTTTACTACAATATATATTTGATGATTAACATAATTAATTTTTTGTCAAGAAGGTTGAATATAATTTAATTTAGTCCAAGAAGTATATAATTTTTATTATTAATTATGATAAATATTTAAATTAAAATTGATATTATATTATTATTATAAATACATGTTATTATTTATTCAATACTTGTCATATGTCAATAGATGTTAAATGCATTAAATTGTAATATAATATATATATATATATATATATATATATTATGCATTATAAATTATCCCAATACGATTAGCTTTCTGTAAATTATTATATTCAATTTTATTTGTTTATGATTTTCGGAAATTGCATACCATATCTAATAATATACGTATTTTATATGGTAGTATATGTTTATCATTCGATTTACATTTGAAAAGTAATTCAAACAATTAACAACAAGTCAATTTTAATTTTTTTAACTTTAGTATTATTGTTCATGATTTCGATATTTTAAAGACTTTTCGCATTAATTGTTGACAATATTTGTTAGTATTTGTTAATGAGAGAATAATCATATTATTGGAAAAACAATTGATTATCTATAATAACAATATATAAAAGAGCCTTATGTTACAAAATGCGTGTTGCCTATTATATCCCTATGATATATTTAATTTAAGGGCAATAGTGTAATATTGCATACAAAATCAATTAAATATTAATATACCATTACATATATCGTATGTAATTACCTTAATAGTAAATTTTACATATGGTAAATATTTATAAACAGATCACTACTCGATCCTTTGACCAAGTTAAATTAATCTTTAATGAGTTCTCTATTTTAAGTTTGTCATGAGCAAAATATTATGTACCTCATTACAGAATTATTGAAATTCTTAAATCAAGAAAAAGGAAAATAATAATTTAACCACTCATTCTTATATATACAATACATGTATAATACGTCAGCTTTTATTTAACATCTGATAAATTGTTCATTAGTTTTATAGATGTGTGGAGTAATTATTGGTTAATTTAATAGATTTTGTATATACGGTGATGGGTGATGTTATTCGGCCATAATGTGGCCGGTCATAATTAATATAATATGTAATAAACTATGTATTTATGCCACACACAAAAAAAAAAAAAAAGATTTTATGAGAATATTCAAAGAGTGTTATAATTTATGTATTTTTTAACAAATTAACCCTTTAATTTATTTGATGATCATGACTATATTAAAGAATTCGTTATTTTTTTATTTAAGAGAAATATATGTAATTATTGGGGTGAAAAAATATTTTTTTTATTCAAATTTAAATATAATTAAGAATAATATCCTATAAATATTTAAATATTGATTATAACTTTTAATTACAAAGGACCCCACTCCCACAAATTTACATTTAGTTTTAAAAAAAGTTGTAGCATATAGTTTTTCTTTTTCACAATTTTTACAGTGATGTTAGTGGAGAAAAGTTATGGTAGTTTTGTAAATAAAAAGTTAAAGTATAGGTAAATAAAATGTAGGTGATAGTGGGGTAGTGAACAAAAAAAGTAATACGCATTGTTGGGTGGGACGGACTAACGGCAAATTACGCATTGTTGAGTGGGACGAAGGGAGTAATATTTTATCAAATGTAGGTTAAATCATTAACTATCATACAGTTGACATACTAAAAATTCATAATGTTACTAAATTTTCGGTGTTCATGCTGTGAACTTTTTCGAGAGATTGATACAACCACTTAATTCATTAAAATTTCAGTTGGGTATTAACTTATACTCCGTATTTCGTAATATCATGCATATTAATGCTAAAAATCGTCTTTATGAAGAAGTAATATTCTTAATAAACAAGACATTGGTTTCTTTGTAGAAAGATTAATGTTATTATTATCATTATTTTAAATTTTTTAAATCATTGACATTGTTATTTTTATTTTCAAAAATGTGAACTTCTAATTCCAAAAGAAAGCATGATTCATGTGGAGCATGATTAAATTGATATTGTTTTGACCAAAAAAATTACAAAAATATATATATCTCCTAAGATGAGATTCTGGTCATATGAAGTTTGTTCTAATGCCAGAATTTGAAAATGACAAGATCAAGTGTCTTAGCATTCTCATGTTTTATATGAAGGTTGAAGAAATAAACAATATATCTCTTCCATAACTTGAGTGCTTTATTTGAAGAGCTTAAACATTTCTTTCTCGATTGATTATTGTTGGCATTGGTATTTTTAGTTTGTAAAGAATGGATGAAGTAATATTCACATATTTTACATGAATCAAAGTAATAACAAATCTATGGTAGATTTAACTTTTCACATTCTTCAAAATTGTCTTAAAAAAGTACAACATAATTTTTGCAAATTATACATATCAATTAAGATCAATTAGAAATTTAAGGCTACTCAAGCAAAATAGTTGTAAAACGTGCAACGCACGTTACACTTGCTAGTTATAATTAAGTGCTTGATGTGTTACAGTTTAGCTTTCTTCTGGCCTATTTGCAGCTCATAAGTAACTAAATTTTGTCATTTTTGAAATTACCCCTAAATCCAGAACCTTTTGGCTTCAGTTTCTCCAGCAGAAACACAGTCATCAGAATCAGTTGCTGTCTCAGATCTAACTTCAACGCTACCCTCCTTATGACTGCTGCTACTCCTTACAAGCAAGTCGCCTTTGACACAGCAATACCAAAAAATCTGATGTAGATTCTTTCAAGAACGCAGGATCAGTCAAGGCAAAGGTGGTGATGAAACACATCTAAGAGAAGCTAGAATTCAAGTGTCGAAATCAAAAGACGCGGGCCCTTCAAAGAACCTCCTGGAGGCTCTCATAAACATCATCATCCAAGAGTTTTGTTGAGTGCAAACAACAAGTCCCACAACGGAAATATAAGGTGGACATACCTTGTATATAAAGGAAAGTGTTGGTCCCGAAAGGCACTTACACACGTAGGGGGGGGTGAATACGTGTGTAGAGAAGTGTTTAACTTCTCTTGCGATTTTCAGCCTTTTAGACGAGTAGACGCTTTGAAGCTAAGTGAAGCGTTCAAAGCCTTCCGCTTGTGTGATACTGTGCGGAATGTGGTGAGTCTTTAAAGCTTATCTTGCAAATTAAAACCTTGTTAATATTAAATAGGTGAGTGTGTGTATGTGAATAATCAAAGCAATAAATAACTTAAAATAAAGAGACGACCAATTTGTAGTGGTTCAGAGCACCTCTCCTACATCCACTCTATCCACGACGGGATGAATACCTTCACTCGATACTCCTTGTTTTATACTTCCAAGGGGAAGTGATTCAAGGTAAATAATAAACTTGCACTTGAAAACCTCAGAGATTTTACTGGCTCTCGAGAAACCTTACAACAACACACTCTTTCACAAAAGCTCGATAACCTTACAACTCAATCTATTCACTCTAGACTTGGGTTTTGGGGTTTTGGATTTTTGTAAGTATGAGAATCCTTTACAATGAAATCACAAGTAAGGGATAAGGATTCTTAAGAGTCTAGGCTATGGATATAAGAGATTGAGCCTAGAAAATGAGGTAGTTGCAATACTTAAGAAACAAGTTCTTAAGGACACACTAAAGTGAAGCGCTTTGAAAGAACTATGTACTAGAAAGAAATTTATTTGAGTTCTAGCAAATGTGAATGCTTGAGTCGTTTGTACGTGCATTATTTTAGTGTGTGTGCAACTCCTTCTATTTATAGTAAGGAACCCTACTTCCCGTTGAGAGAGAAGAGGTTGCGTGTTCCTTAATTTTTGGATAATTCGGCGTGTCAGTCTGTAAGAGTCAGGAAGGGAGGTCTGCCTTTACCTAACTTTGACTTCTTGGACTGTAGCCGTTTCCGTTGTGCAATAGTGTGATGACACGTAGGCTTCATTGTGTGAGATGTCAGACATCCAAGAGTTTGAAATTCAAACTTGGATTCTGCGAGTCAAACTTGTCACACTTGTACTGATTGACGCTTTGATTTAAGCTCTATATCAGAGATGCTTTGGGTGAGCTGACTTGAGGGCGCTTCGCTTCTACTGAGGAAACTTTTCTCTTAGCATCTTTATCTGAAGCGTCTCCAAGACGCTTTGTCAATGCTTCACTGCTGACGCTTTCACTGCTGGAGCCGCTTCGTTTCCTAACGCTTTGCGAGCTCTGACTGCTCCATTCTCAACGCTTCTAGACTAAAAATAAAGCTTCCTAACAAGTAAGCTTGCTTTATAAAAACTTGTCTAGTTCATCAAAAATAATAAGGGAAATATTCTAAAGAGGGTTTTGGAATCGAATCAAAACAAATTGTTTATTACTTTATTCAAGTTCCCCCTTAACATAATATCCCAACAATTTCCCCTTTTTGATGATGCCAAAACCCGACGTCAAATGCTTACACAAATCTAGAAACTTCTAGGTTAAGTATAAGAATCATAGTGGGTTAGGCAAAAACATAATATCAATGCAGTTATAGGTAGTTAACTGAAAGCGTATAAATAAATAAAGACAATGAGAAATTGTCTTAAAGCAGTAAAAGATATCATTGTATTAGTGAGATGATGAAGTGAATACAAATACAATGAACATCTATTTGAAGCATTTTCGAGGGACTGGAGGGATCATGCCATAGGCATTGTAGACTCTATCCTTGATGGCAGCTAGCGAGCGGTTAGGGCGATCGTTCTGTTCAAGCCATTCTGCACATTCCTCGATCTCCTTTCTGGTTGCTTCTTCATCAGGAATAGCACCTCCAATGAGTGGAAGTTTGTAGCTCTCTTTCTTTGGTGGTTTGAGAGTTACTCCGTCTGCCAACTCCAAAAATTTTTTGAAGAGAGAGGCTTTGCAATGATCCATGTATACAATGAAGCAATCCATGGCGTACTCAGTGCGAAAGCCTTGCCAGTAGTAGAAGCGTTTGACAAACTTCACTTTGACATCATTCCACTCTACCTTGAGGTCAGCTGAAATAATCTCATCAACAAATTTGGCATTAGGAGCCTCATCCCTCAGCCTCTTTCTATCGAGTTCTTCCCTGGCAAACAGTTGTTTCCTGCATTTTTCATAATCGGTTGTTCGCAGGCTCTTGATGAAAATTTTCTTCCCTTCAAGCACTTCCATCTTCAATAGATGAAGCGCTTTGTCCGAGTCGGTCACCACCTCTTCATTAAAAACTTCATCCCTGCACTCCGACACCGCTTTATACTTTGCCATCACTTCCAGGCATTCCTTTTCAGCGGCATTGGTTGGAGTGTACTTCAACAGATACCTTCGGAGGTGGAAATTCGTTTTGTGCAGCAAAATTGCGTCCAACTCCTCTTGGAATTCGCGTTGTGCTCCAGCCTCCTTGGTCATCATTGCGGAAGTCAGTTTCAGTTTTTTTTTGGGGTTGGTGTCAGCAGGCCCTTTCTTCTTGCGCTTCTCCTTTTCTTTCTGTGGCGCTGCTGACACGGTTTGAAGGGGAGCGGCATCGATTGGCTCATCCAGGATGATCACCACCTTCTCCGCTTCTCACTCCTTCTGTGTTTCCACTTTCTTGGAAGCGTCCTCTTTGGCCTTGGCTGATGTGGATAGACCACTTGGCGTCCCAGTCGCTTCCCCCTTTTTGACAGCATCAAAAATGGACTTGGAGGGAGCGCACTGTACGTTGGCGCTTTGGCTGGCGGCTCCTGGCAGAGTGATGTTCGGCTGATTAGGCTTCAATAAACCTTGTGCCAGGAGAGCGCCTAGGACTTGTGCTGAAAGGATTGGAGCTGGAGAGCGCGCATTGGTTAGAATGACCGACTGTTCCGGGGTTGCGCGATACACGCGGAACTCAGATTGGACGAAGGCTGCTAGCGCCTCCATTTTGTTGGAGATGCCTTCTAGTACAGTGGTTGGCACAACCTGACTCGATCCGCTTTGCGCTCCAGCCGCTGCTTGGCCCATCATGGCCACTGCCTGCTTCTTTTGTTTTTCAGAATCCGCGAGTTTCCTCTCCACGGATTCTAGCTTTGCATTGAGCTGTTGGGTGACAGAGGCAGCTTCGAAATTTTCTGCCTTTGCCGCTTTAAGCTCTCTCTCCAGTTGAGCGACCTTGTCAGTGGTCGTGGAGAGTTCAGCTTCGCCAACTTCGAGCTCTCTGTGGACACGCTCCCTGTCATCCAGCTCCGTAGACAGCTTCAGCACTTCCAAACGTAAGGCTGGAATTTCCAGAAGCTGTGCCTTAACAGTCGAAAGCTCATCATGAGCTAATTCTACGTGCTCTCTCTCCTCAGCCAACTGCAATTCCACAGCCGCTGATTTCACCTTCAACTTTTTATATGCTTTGGTAGCAGTGGAGAGCTCCTCTTCTTTCTTTATCATCTCCTCCTTCAGTGCTATCAACTCTGTGGTAGCAGTTGAAAGCTCGTCATCTTCCTGCTTTTTCTCCTCCTTAGCTTTAGAAAACTGGCTCTCTTTCTCCTTTAAATCACTCTTCAGCTGTGCGCACTCACGCTCCACTTCGTCATGAGCGGTTTGAAGAACCGAGAGTCGTTCTTCAAACACACTGACAGGTGCGCCAGCTGATGTTAATGGAGTGGGTGTGTAGAAGGGAACAAGCTCCTGGACCTTCCTCTCGATGCGCCTCGACACTTCTGGCTCATCGATCAGGTCATCAAAGCGTTCCAACTCAAAGCTGCTAAGGATCGAGGCCTCCTTCTCGACCAGCGCTTTGGGGTCGTTTGCCCGCACTAACTGGCAAATTTTGTACACGTTGGTGCCGCGGCTTCGGACGTACTTCAAGAAGCATGAAGTAACCTCCAGCACAGATGGAGGTAGAGAGAATTCTCCAAAGAATTCCCTTATTTCCTCTTCAGCCCACTGGAGCTCTCTGTCAACAGTCCTCATTACAGGACTGGACGCTTTGGGAGATTGAAGCGGGGGTGCGTCAGCTTGGAATTCCTCGTCTGCTGATGAGCTAGACGCTTCGTCAGTGATGTGGAGAGCGCGTATGCGATCAGCGGCCTCTCATGGCGCTTCAACTTCCTCTCCATCTTGTGCAGCTAGGGCACCGGCTTCCAGATCCTGACTTAAAGTCTTGTCCACGCTTCCCTACCGTGGAAGGGACTGATTTCTCTAACACGCAGCGGCGCTTTGGCTTCTTTGGGCCTTTTCGACCCTTCTTCCTTCTCTTCTCCTCCTCCTCCTTCAATATCAGCGCTTCGGCACTGGTATATTCAATGTCTGAAGCGGGAGGGGCAACAACTCCAAACTCGTCGCCTGGAAGCGCCTTCGTAAAAAGCACACGAGTGTACTTGCTTTCCACGAGCCATTCTTGAGCTGCCCATGATGCCTCTAAGAAATAAGATATCTTCATTCCATACTTGAGTTTGCCAAGAAACTCAAGTTGGCCTTTGTGTTCCCCGTCTGTCACTTCTCGAACGGCTTTGCTGGCCTCAACCAACTGCTTCACAAACCACGCTCTCCAGTTGTAAAGCGTACGGTTGATCGCGGTATCACATAGTGCCGACATAAGACAAATCTTCTATTCCGTGATGGTGGACTAGCTACCGGTGTGATAAAGTAGGCACTTTGTCACAATGTTAATCATGTTGTCGACGGGCGGTCAAAACGATGTTGCCTTCGACTACTTGCGGATGAAGATGGCGCGTGGATCCAATGAGAAGCGCCTGAACTCCTTCTAGATATCCGGATCTCCAGCAGACTCCGGATCTTCCCCAGAGTTAGGAATGGGGACAGAATCCTCGAATAGAGCGTCGAGCTCTAGGGTTTCAGTTGCCACAGATCGAACCAAGCCTTGTTCATCAAACTGTTATAGTGAGATTTTGGTAGTTAGGGTTTCCGAGTTCAAGTTGGAGAGGAACTCGACGTCCCCTACCGGATTAATGTACTTGGGATGCTGGAAAAGAAGATTTTCCAGGTCAGAATTGAGGATTTCTCTCTTGATGATTCCACCATCGGTCAGTAAATCACGATCGACGTAAGCTTTCGTAAATACAAATTCTCCGTAGCGGCTTCTAGGAGCAGGTTGCCATTTTGCATTAACCATTTTGAATTTCTGTGGAAAAAGAAATAAGATATGCAGTAGAGAGAGAAGTTCTGTGAGTTGTAGAACTTGAAGAATTTGCAGAAATGGCGAAAAATGATGTATAATGAAAGTGATGAGTGAAAAAGTTCTAATATATGCATAGATAAGTATAACGAGTATTAAAAGGTTAGTGAGGCGACGTGTCTTAGTGAGTGGCTAAGATCACATTCCGGAAAATGAGTAAGTGGCTCTGATCGTGTATAGATCGTACTTTACAGTTATTTGATCGTGCGGTTTGGGAAAAAGTAATTCAAAACGTCTGACGGCCAAGATTAAAAGTTTTTGGCAGTTCGGTAGCACGAGTGAGAAGCACGCGCGAGTGTGTCTCGAGTCTTGTAACTGCAGCAGTCTTTGCATTAAATGCAAAGATATCACACGCAAACTATACTTGAGTGATATCTTGCTTTATAGATATATATAGTATATAAGGAAATTAATGAGAGATTAATTTCTGGAAAGATTCGAAATTTGGCTGATAGCCACGCTTCGGAATTTAGATGAGAGCGTCTAGTTCGGAAAGCGTCTGGATCAACACTTTAATATTTTCGGTAGGTCACGCACAGGGTTCTTGAAGACGCTTTGCGTTGACTCACTTACTTAAATTGAAAGAGGTCACGCACAGGGTTCTTGAAGACGCTTTGCGTTGACTCACTTACTTAAATTGAAAGACGCGAAAGGTAGACTTTACCAGTCAGTTAAAATTGTAAATGACTGCTACCACGTTCTGAAGATCCATGTACTCAAATGTTAAAAGCTTCAGTTGAGAAACAAGAACGTTCACGCTTTGAAAGTGTGAGAGCGTCTGTTCTCATCTAGGTGCTTTCTCTCTAAGATAAAGTGTTTCCCCCTTGAACATAACTTTGGGCTATCTTTAACGAGAGTGTGAACTTCGTAGGGGAGACGCTTTACTTATGTCGAGAGTTGTAATAATGTCAACTCCTTTACTCTTACTAGGGTAGGTTTAACTCGTGAATTCGATATCATGGGAAATGAGATGACAAAATCCACAAGGGACCCGGTTGGGGATGAGTGTCTTTATAGATTTCAATGAAGTGATGTGAGTTGCCTCATGCTTTACTAGGGATATACCGTTTGGGCACGAGATTCATATCATCCATGAAAGAACTATGAATTCACTTCCTTACTAGGGCAAGTTATCTCATATTTCCATGAAGCGAGATTCTTAAGAGTAGACATTAACCTTTTTGGAGTTAGCGCTTCACATTACTCAAAACAAGTGAGGCTTTCACAATAAGCAGTGGTGAAGATCTTTAACATGCTTTGCGCTTCTGGCTCCATCTCCATCATGAAAGCTTGTGAGAAAATTGAGTGAAAATCATTCAAGCAACTCCATACAATACGTCCCAAAAATTACGTATGCGTATGTTAACTTGAAGAGGATTATCAACTCAATGCTTTCATGTTTCTTCAGCAGAAAGGATTTTAAGAATTTTGGGAGTGAAACGTCAAGATTCTGCCAAGCTCTAAACTTAAAAGCTGGACTCTCAAGAGATCCACAAGGTACCACTTGTGCACCGCTCTGACAAGACGACACAAGTTTTTACGAATACCGTGGTACGAGTAACAACCTTGATCAAGCATCCTTGACTAACTCATCAAGGAAGAGTACTCAACCGTGCTTTCACAAGAGCTGTGGAAGCGTGTAGAGGTCGATGCTCCTAAAGAGAACTCCATCCCTTCGGTTTAATTATCATCCCATGAAAAAGGGAAGATAAAGTCTTCTCTTTCACATTACTTGCAAAGACCGGTTCCCCCTTAACCAATGATCCCAACAAACTCTCATAAAGGAAAGTGAGAGTAGGTAGGGAACATGCTTTACCTTCTCCACCGTTACTCCACCTTCTCCTCACCAGGGTCTAGCAACCCTAGTTCTAGACACAATTTGTTGAAGCGTGCTTGTGGAAGCGGCTTGGTGAGAATATCCGCTTTCTGATCCTCAGTTGGAATCTTTTCCACCTTAACATCTTGCTTCTCCACATGATCCCGAATAAAATGATGGTGAATTTCAATATGCTTACATTTTGAATGAAGCACGGGATTGTGGGTGATGGAAATTGTGCTTGTGTTGTCACAATAAATTGGAACCTCCGAACATTCAACTTTATAGTCCTTCAACTGTTGCTTTAGCCAAAGAATTTGTGAACAACAGCTTCCCGTAGCCATGTATTCCGCTTCGGTGGTAGAAGTGGCAACACTAGTTTGTTTCTTTGAGAACCATGAAACTAACTTGTTGCCAATGAATTGACACATTTCACTAGTTGATTTCCTATCAACTTTGCAGCCACCGAAATCGGCATCGGAGTAGCCATTAAGCGTGAGATCATCTTCCACCGGATACCAAAGGCCTAAGTTGATGGTTCCTTTAAGTTATCGAAGAATGCACTTAGCTCCCTCCAAATGGCTTTGCTTCGGATTGCTTTGAAATCTAGCACAGACGCCTACAGCAAAAGTGATGTTGGGTCCGCTAGCTGTAAGATATAGCAGAGAGCCAATCAACATACGGTAGTCCGTAGCGTTGACTGACTTGCCATCCAAGTCTGGATCTATCTTGAAGTTTGTGTTCATTGGTATCTTGACGCTTTTGCAATTTTGAACACCAAACTTAGTGAGCACATCACGAGTGTACTTGGCTTGATTGATGAAGATTCCATGACTCGTTTGCTTTCCTTGCAATCCCAGAAAGCATGTCATCAGCCCCATCATAGACATCTTATATTTTTTCTTCATCAAGCCCGCAAATTTATCACTCAAGGATTGATTTGGAGAGCCAAAGATGATGTCATCGACATAGATTTGTACCCATAGCATGTCTTCACCGTCGTTGATCGTGAAGAGGGTTTGATCTACCTTTCCTTTTTGAAAGCCGCTTTCAACTAGTGATGAGACGGGATTTAGCATTGAAGAGACTAATCGGGACTTGCAGCTCGGAGGAGCAGTGACGAGGTCGAGAGCCAAGAAGCTGCAAGGTTATTTGCAATGCTACGTTTCGAAGAGATTGACAAATGATGGAGTCGAATTTCATCAATACAAGTTGGTGAATTTAACAAGTGTTGAAGATGAAGATTTGGGCGTCCATCATTGAAGAAAAGGAAGACAAGTCCAAGAAAACAAATTTTCTTATATTTTACTTGGGCTTAAAAACTTTGTATTTCTTTTTAATTTAGTTTAGTCCAATTATCACAACATGTTTAGGTGATTAATTGGCCCATTTATATTTAATTAAGGAGTCCGAAATTATCAAGCCCAAGCCTTGTTAATTTCGAAAACCTACCTAGCTTAGGAATTAGATTAGTATTTATGTTAATTTTCGTTCATACTTTGAAACAGACAATATTGAATCAGAAATCTAGTTGATCGTTTTGTCTCTTACATCGTGCTTTGGTTCACGATCCTATCGGTTCTTGGTAGAGTTTGATATTGGCGATTTCAAACTTGAATTCATCGACTCGTTCGTGATATCTCGTAGTATCCGGGTTAGTCGAGCCACGAAGATTGCTCCATAAACGCGTTTCGGATTCAAGTAGATCCGGGGTTCGTTTCGGGTAAGATTCACAATTTGTTTCCGTGTCAATTCTTCAATTCATGTTCTTTTCGTGTTCCCAGCCATCCTTCATCGTTCCTATATCATCAATAACCATACCCTTTGTTCCCATAACCAACCCATCTCAGAAAACCCTTAGATTAATTTCAGATCCGTTTTTGAAACCTTAGTTCGACCCAAAACTGACCACCGAGCCAAATCGAAAACTACTCGTGCGTTTTCGCTGAATTTTGGATATGTTCTTCATAACCCTAAGTTATAACTCGTGTTAAAATTTGAGCTTAATCGGAATTGAATTGCTTAGGTTTCTGTCGACGCCTATTCAGTGTAATTTGGGTAGAAATTCAGGTTCCTTGTCATTCGATTTTTTCATAGTTATATTTGGATTGAATCTTTCGTGTCTGACGTTGTTCGATTCTCAGCTTCCGCATATTGTGATCGCATCATAAATTTTGGTACCAGAGCCACGTCAGTTTTTGCTGATCGTGGTTCAATCCAAATAGGTGTCGTGACATATTAGGGGGCAAAAGTTTCGATAAAAAAAAAAAAAAAAAAAAAAAAAAAATTCTGATAGAAAAAAAAAAGTATATCGAAGGCCCTAGTGTGTCATTGTGTGTTTCGTAATTGGTTCTTGCATCATTCGTGTATTGGGTAGTAGTTGTGTCTTTGTTTCTCGAGTTTTCGTCGGTAGAACTTAAAACGGGCGTAACTTTTGATCTGCTTATCCGTTCAAGCTCCATAATACCATTTCAGAAACGTCTCGACGAGACCTAGAAGTTAACACCGCTCTGCCGTGTTCGGTTAGCGTTTAGGCCCAAAAACACCCGTCTGAAGGTCATACCGTATAGGTTTCAGTATCTAAGTCGATTCAAGGTCGGATTAGTGCTCATAACTTGTTACTACTTATATCCAAGATTCCTAGTTTAGCCTTTTCCTTCTTATTTCCAGCCTTTCCCCTTCTCAGCCTTTCCTTGTTTCCTTGTTTCCTTGTTTAGCCATTACCTAGCCACCGAAATTCTTACCCCTTATTTGTACCCCTTGCCGTGAATTTTACCCCACATTACAGCAACTTTGTGTTTCTTTCTATACCTGTGATCCAAGCCGAGAGTCAAGTTCGAGTTCTTGATTCAAGCCGAGAATTCCACATCAGTTTTGCCAAGAATTTGAGGTTTTGATTACAACCTGAGTGACATACACGAGAAATCTGATCTGAGTGACATACACGAGTGGTTAAAAATCTGAGAGAACAAACGAGTGATTGTGAGGAACTGTGAGGATTTTACTTGTTTTCTTTCACGTTTGTTCGTTTTGCAGGTACCATGAAATCTGGAGACGGTTCTAAGAATCAGGATAGCCCAATTCCACCCAAGTCGTCTAGTATACCTCTTGAGATGGATTCTTCATCGTCTCAACAGCCTTGGGATGCTAAGTATCACTTCGATGCTATGGCACAACACTTTGAGAGGCGGAGTCGACTATTAGAGCAGAAGATCGATGACACTTTTGACAAAGTGATAGCACAGTTCGATCGCCTCAAACCTCGAGCAACTTTACCTCCACCAATCAGAAACCAGCCTATTCAGCCAGATCGACCAGTCAGACGACAACCTGTCCGCCAGCCCCAGCCAGTATTTGAGCCAATTTCTGATGATCCTGATCCTGAAGAAGAATATGATGATGGATATAATGAGGAATCCGAGGCTGAGATTGAGTTTCCACAGAGGAATCAGAGACGTGACAACCGTCGACGTCCACCTCCACCTCCCCGGCGTGATTTCCGTGCCAACCAGCGCCGACACGTCGATGCAAATAGCTTGTTGAACAACATAAAAACAAGCATTCCAGAGTTTGAGGGGTTACATGACCCTGATGTGTACCTTGATTGGGAGAGGAAAGTCAACAAGATCTTTGGAGTGTTACGACTTTCCCGAGTTGAAGAAGGTTCAGCTCGCGTCCTTGGAGTTTAGAGGGTATGCAGCCTCGTGGTGGGAAAATCAGCAAGAGAGAAGACGCCGTGATCGATATCCACCTATAGACACATGGCAAGAGATGAAGGACGTCATGAGAGGACGTTTCATTCCGGTACACTATGAGCGAGAGCTTGAGAAGAGGTTGAACAAGATCAAGCAGGGCACTCGTTCGATTGAAGAGTACCACAAGGAGCTCGAGACAGCTATGAACCGGGTTGGTAAGGAAGAGACCCTGATTGCCACACTCAACCGGTACACTGAAGGAATGAATCCAGATATTGCTTGTGAAGTCGAATTGAAGGAATTCGATTCAGTTGAAGCAATGGTCCATTATGCATCTATCGTAGAACGGCAGCTCAGAGATGGACGTCGTCGATCCTTCAAGTCGACGCCTGTTAGGAGTCCTTGGAACCGAGGTGATTCTTCCACGCCTAGGACAGCCCCTACACGTCCTCCTAACCAGTCCACACAGCCCGTTCGCCGTTCTGAGCAGTCTGCACCACAACCCTCTCGCAGACCTGACTACACCTCGCCTGCACCGAACAGAAATTCTCAGAATCGCCCCATGCAGCCTAGTCAGCCTGAGAATAGTAATTCAGGGAGAGCACGTGACGTTCAGTGTCACAAGTGCAGAGGATGGGGACATTTTCAAGCCCAGTGTCCGAATCGCAGAGTTTTATTCCTCACCGAGCAGAATGAGTTAGAATCAGCGAGTGAAGAGGAATTTGAAGAAGAAGGAGAAGTAAAAGGGGATACTGAGCAGCCCCTAGTCAGCTCACTCCTGGGTGACATTGATATAGTCGATGAGCAGCCAAAGCAAACGCACGTCAGCCTTGTTTCGATTCGAGCCTTGAGTCTTATTCGAGAGGAAGAACAGAATGATCAGCGGGAGAACATCTTTTATTCTCGCTGTTCTATTCAGGATAAGGTGTGCTCGCTCATCATTGATAGTGGAAGCGTTGTAAACGCCATTAGTCAGTATGCAGTGGGGAAGCTGAATTTGATCCCACAAAAGCATCCAAAACCGTACTGATTGCAATGGTTGACAGACAGAGGCGAGATTCGTGTTGGATACCAGGTACCTGTCACCTTTTCTATTGGTCGTTTTACTGACACTGTTTTGTGTGACGTCATCCCTATGGAGGCGGCACATATCTTGCATGGTCGTCCTTGGCAGTTCGATAGGAAGGCGATACATGATGGATTCGCCAACACTTATGCCGTGACTCGAGAAGGACGCACCACACGATTGTGGCCACTAGCGCCGAAAGATGTGATTGAAGATCAGCGATGTATGCAAGAGAAGTACAAAGAAGAGAAGGAGAAACGTGCTGAGAGCAAGCAGCCAATCCAATCTGGACAGTCCACAGCAGAGTCTCAGTGTACTAAGGGAACCAAAGGCCTTCCGAAGGCTAAGGCTGCCCAAGTTACCATCCCTTCCAGTTTAGATACGGCGCACCGGAATTTGTTCATCGGTGTAAGAGGAGTTCAGACCGCCATTAAATCAGGTAATGCTATCGTTCTAGTTAATTTTAAGGTTAATGATACTCCTGATGTTGTTATTCCTTCTGTTTTGCAGCCGTTGATGGAGGAGTTCAAGGATGTTTTCCCGGATGAAATTCCTAGTGGTCTGCCGCCGATTCGAGGAATTGAGCACCAGATCGACTTCCAGCCGGGAGCAGTCCTTCCAAACAGACCCGCCTACCGTACCAGCCCTGAGGAAACCAAGGAGATTGACCGTCAGGTCAAGGAGTTGCTGGAGAAGAAGCAAATTAGAGAGAGCTTGTCACCGTGCGCAGTGCCTGTCATCCTTGTATCAAAGAAGAACAACGAATGGCGCATGTGCATGGACTGCCGAGCTATCAACAAGATAACGGTAAAGTATCGCTTCCCTATCCCTCGGTTAGATGACATGTTAGATGAGTTGTCTGGAGCGTCTGTCTTTTCAAAAATTGATTTGCGTTCTGGATATTTTCAAGTGAGAATGAGTGAGGGAGATGAGTGGAAAACTGCGTTCAAAACGAAGCATGGACTGTATGAATGGCTTGTGATGCCGTTTGGCCTTACTAACGCCCCTAGTACGTTTATGCGTCTAATGAACCATGTTTTGCGTGAAGTCATAGGGAAATATGTGGTGGTATATTTCGATGATATCCTTGTCTATAGTACTTGTGTTGATGAGCATGTTAGACATCTTAGGCATGTGTTTGTGTTGCTGCGTGATGCAAAATTATATGTTAATTTGTCTAAGTGTACATTCTGTATGGATGAGGTTATATTTCTTGGTTTTGTTGTGAGTAGTCGTGGAATAGAAGTTGATAGGACAAAGGTGAAGGCTATAGAGGAGTGGCCAACGCCTAAGTCATGTGCTGATGTTAGGTCTTTCCATGGTTTAGCAGGATTTTATCGTCGCTTTGTGCGTGATTTTTCATCTATTGCTGCACCATTGACTGAGTTGAGTAGGAAAGATAGGAAGTTTGAGTGGGGCAAAGCCCAAGAGCATGCTTTTAACTTGTTGAAATCGAAATTATGTAATGCTCCTGTGTTGGTTTTGCCTGATTTTGATAAAATGTTTGAAATTGAGTGTGATGCCTCGGGCATAGGGATTGGTGCTGTTTTGATGCAGGAAAGGAAGCCAGTCGCTTATTTTAGTGAGAAGCTGAATGGAGCAGCCCTTAGGTACTCTACGTACGATAAGGAGTTGTATGCACTGAAGAGGTCTTTGGAGACTTGGCAGCATTACTTGAGGCCGAAAGAGTTTGTGATTCACACTGATCACGAGTCCTTGAAGCATTTGAAGGGTCAGCAGAGCTTAAACTCATTTATAGAGTCATTTCCCTATGTGATCAGGTACAAGAAAGGAGAAGAGAATGTGGTCGCTGATGCTCTTTCCCGCAGGTACGCGTTGATTTCTGTTATGCATGCGCAATGTTTAGGTCTTGAGCATATTAAGAGTTTTTATGTGAATGATCCTTTCTTTGGACCTATCTTTGCTTCATGTGATGGGAAATCTAGGGTTGTTGACTCGTACTATGTGTCTGAGGGTTTCTTGTTTAGGGATTCGAAGTTATGTGTCCCTAATTGTTCTATGAGGGAGTTGTTTGTGTTAGAATCTCATGCGGGGGGTCTTATGGGTCATTTTGGTGTTGCGAAGACATTGAGTCTATTGCATGAACATTTTTATTGGCCTCGCATGAAGAGAGATGTCGAGAGAGTCTGTGCTAGATGCATTACTTGTAAAAAGGCTAAATCTAGTTCTAATCCATTTGGTTTGTACACTCCACTACCTGCACCTTCTGCACCTTGGATTGACATATCTATGGATTTTATTCTTGGTTTGCCTAGGTCTAAGTCTGGCAAAGATTCTGTGTTTGTAGTAGTCGATAGATTCTCCAAAATGTCTCATTTTATTGCTTGCAGAAAAACTGACGATGCTGTTCATATTGCTAATCTGTTCTTCCGTGAAGTAGTTAGACTGCATGGCATGCCTAGGACTATTGTGTCTGATAGGGATTCTAAGTTTTTGGGACATTTTTGGCGTGTCTTATGGGGAAAGTTAGGTACTAAGCTGTTATTTTCTACTGCATGTCATCCTCAAACGGATGGTCAAACTGAAGTGGTTAATAGAACGCTAGGTACTTTACTTCGTGCTTTAGTTAAAAACAATCTTAAGTCATGGGAAGAGTGCTTACCATTCGCTGAATTTGCTTATAACAGAGTTGTGCATTCTTCTACACACATGTCTCCATTTGAGGTTGTTTATGGATTTAATCCGTTGACACCAACGGATCTTATTCCTTTGCCTACTGATCATCTTTCGAGTTTGCAAGGTTCTCGTAGAGCTGAACAGGTTCGAGAGATGCATGCTAAAGTGAAATAGAGGATCGAGCTTCAAGGTGTTAAGAATGCAACCAAGGCGAACGCCCACCGCAAGCAAGTATTGTTCAAACCTGGTGATAAGGTTTGGATACACTTCAGCCTGGGACGTTTTCCTAACTTGAGGAAGTCGAAGCTGATGCCTCGTGGCGATGGACCATTCTCCGTGGTTGAGCGAGTCAATGACAATGCATACCGCATTGATCTTCCAGGTGAGTATAAGTGTTCCTCCACTTTTAATGTGGCTGATTTGTCTCCGTTTCCTATAGATGATCAAGATGTCGAGGAGGACTTGAATTCGAGGACGAATTCTTTTCAGCAGGGGGGGAATGATGAGACGGGATTTAGCATTGAAGAGACCAATCGGGACTTGCAGCTCGGAGGAGCAGTGACGAGGTCGAGAGCCAAGAAGCTGCAAGGTTATTTGCAATGCTACGTTTCGAAGAGATTGGCAAATGATGGAGTCGAATTTCATCAATACAAGTTGGTGAATATAACAAGTGTTGAAGATGAAGATTTGGGCGTCCATCATTGAAGAAAAGGAAGACAAGTCCAAGAAAACAAATTTTCTTATATTTTATTTGGGCTTAAAAACTTTGTATTTCTTTTTAATTTAGTTTAGTCCAATTATCACAACATGTTTAGGTGATTAATTGGCCCAGTTATATTTAATTAAGGAGTCCGAAATTATCAAGCCCAAGCCTTGTTAATTTCGAAAACCTACCTAGCTTAGGAATTAGATTAGTATTTATGTTAATTTTCGTTCATACTTTGAAACAGACAATATTGAATCAGAAATCTAGTTGATCGTTTTGTCTCTTACATCGTGCTTTGGTTCACGATCCTATCGGTTCTTGGTAGAGATTGATATTGGCGATTTCAAACTTGAATTCATCGACTCGTTCGTGATATCTCGTAGTATCCGGGTTAGTCGAGCCACGAAGATTGCTCCATAAACGCGTTTCGGATTCAAGTAGATCCGGGGTTCGTTTCGGGTAAGATTCACAATTTGTTTCCGTGTCAATTCTTCAATTCGTGTTCTTTTCGTGTTCCCAGCCATCCTTCATCGTTCCTATATCATCAATAACCATACCCTTCGTTCCCATAACCAACCCATCTCAGAAAACCCTTAGATTAATTTCAGATCCGTTTTTGAAACCTTAGTTCGACCCAAAACTGACCACCGAGCCAAATCGAAAACTACTCGTGCGTTTTGGCTGAATTTTGGATATGTTCTTCATAACCCTAAGTTGTAACTCGTGTTAAAATTTGAGCTTAATCGGAATTGAATTTCTTAGGCGTCTGTCGACGCCTATTCAGTGTAATTTGGGTAGAAATTCAGGTTCCTTGTCATTCGATTTTTTCATAGTTATATTTGGATTGAATCTTTCGTGTCTGACGTTGTTCGATTCTCAGCTTCCGCATATTGTGATCGCATCAACTAGGAAGTTTGAAAGAGTCTTGTACCACGCTCTGGGTGCCTGCTTGAGGCCATACACCGCTTTGATGAGCCGGTACACTTGATCACTCTTTTCAAAGCCTGGGGGTTGTTCGACGTACACTTCCTCCTTCAAATCTCTATTGAGGAAGGCACTCTTCACATCCATTTGATACACTTTGAACTTCTTGGATGCAGCATATGCAAGGAACATCCTAATGGCTTCGAGATGAGCAACGGGAGTGAAGGTTTCATCAAAATTGATGCCTTCCTCCTGGAAATATCCTTTTGCGACCAAGCGAGCTTTGTTGCGAACGATTCGCTTTTGTCGGTCTTATTCTTGAAGACCCATTTGTACCGATGACACTTTGATGTGAAGGTCGATCCACTAGGTACCAAATGTCATTCCTTGCAAACTCATTTAGCTCCTCTTCCATGGTAGTTATCCAGTTTGAATCATTTAGAGCGTCCTCCACCCATGAAGGCTCAGTGTTTGCTAGGAAACAACTAAACAAGCAACTCTCACCATGAAATAAGGTACTTCTAGTCCTGACGCCCTGGCTGGGATCACCTAGAACACCTTCTTGGGGATGATACATCAACCAAAGCTTCTTCTGGTTGAAAGCCTCCATATCATCCGCCTCGGAGCGTGGTGTGTGATCATCACCATTCCCTTGATCACAGACCACTGGACTGGATGGAGCTTCCTCACTGTTTGGAACCAATGAGGTCAGAGGATCAACTATTCTCGAGTTTGGTTTTCCCTTATCGAGAGAGAGCTTATTGAGATCCTGCTCCATTTCTTCAATTTCGTCTTCATTTTCTTCTTCTACCGAAGCGTCCACCAAATCTACTTGTTTAGAGACGGAGCGCGTGATTGGTCTGGAAGATGCTTTAGGAGACTCCAATACGCTTTCAGATCCAGCATTCATGCTTTCAGCATTTACCTGTACCTGCGGAGTCTTGAACGCAGCTTCATAAAAAACAACATGTGGTGTTTCTTCCACAACAAGAGTTTGACAATTGTAGACGCGATAAGCTTTGCTAGTAGGGGAATATCCAAGAAATATTCCTGTATCAGTTTTGCTGTCAAACGCTCTCAATTGCGTTTTACAGTTGTTGTGAATAAAACACTTGCAGCCAAAAATATGTAAATGAGAGAGAATAGGAGTTCTCCCTTTCCATAATTCATATGGAGTTTTGTCGTGGCGTGTGTTGATTAGAGTGCGGTTTTGGGTATAGCATGCTGTGAAGGTTGCTTCACCCCAGAACCTTTTTGGTAGTTGGGCATCCGCAAGCATTGAACGTGCAGCCTCTTTGATGGTTCTGTTCCGGTGCTCTGCAATGCCGTTTTGTTGTGGAGTACGAGCTGCTGAAGTCTGATGTAGAATCTCATTCTCTGTGCTATACGCTTCAATGAATTGATTGAGGAATTCTGTTTCTTTATCGGATCGTATTTTTACCACATTCAATCATTTATCCACTGTCAATTACTTTGGGAGCTTTGGAAGTTCCCGAAGCGTATCTTTCTTTTTGAGTAGAATTAGTACCCACGTGTAGCGTGAGAAGTCGTCCACAACTACAAGAGCATAATTTCTCCCACTCAAGGTGACCGGTGAAATAGGACTGAAGAGATCCATGTGCAGGAACTCTAGAATTCGGGATGAACCATGTCCCTCGACGCTTTGAAAGGACTTCTTGATCTGCTTGCCTTCTTGGCAGGCTTGGCACACATTATCTTTGTTGAAGACTTCATTAGGAATACCTCGAACAAGATTCTTTCGGGAGATCTTTTTCGTTGTTTTGAAGTTCAAATGGTTAAGGCGACGATGCCATAACCACCCAATCTCCGAGGTGCATCTAGCGATGAGGCCGCATCTGACTTCGCAGCTACTCCAGTTGGCTACATACACGTTTTGTCTTCAAGTACCTGTAAGAACAACCTGCATAGACGCTTTGTTCTTGACAACACACTGGTTAGAGATAAACTCTACCACGAACCCGTTATCACAGAATTGAGAAATAGAAATTAAGTTATATTTGAGGCCTTGGACATATGAGACATTAGGAAGTCTCATATTTCCAACGCAAAAAGTACCATATCCGATGGTGATGCCTTTTGTATCATCACCGAAAATTACATCTGGACCCGGCTTTATGATAAACTCGTCGAGGAAGGATTGTTCACCCATCATGTGATGTGAACATCCGCTGTCTAGGTACCAAGCAGCTTCTTCCTTCCTCTTGTCTGTATTTTTCGAGTTCGCCGCTTTGATCTAAGAGATCAACAATTTTTAGGTACCCAATTTGCATTGGGTTCCTTGATGTTAGTGGTTTTGGAAACTCGAGTTGGATTCACCGAAAGAGTGATTCCTTTCTCGAGATCCTGAACGAAACAAATAGGGCTTTGTTTAATAGGAAAACCCTGAGTGTAATCGTGTGTGTAATAGTGAAAGCGCTTACGGTTCCTCCTTCTCTGAGAGCGTGAATGAGTGCTTTCACTTTGTGTAAAATGATCGATGAGATTTCGATCATGAAAGTTATGTGAAGCGTCGGGGATAAAGTGAACTTGAGTTCCTCCATGAGATGTGAAGTTATTCAAGTCAGCTTTACGCTCTTATTGACGCTTCAAAATTGTCGAAGACTGGACACGCTATGAATTACGTTTAGAGTGTTTAGGCTTTCCAGTCTTTGATTTTCTCAAAGCGTCAGGTTGAACCTTCGAAGACGCTTTGGAAGCTTGCCTTGAAGTTTCAGCCACAAACCCGACTAACTCTTTTCCTTTGCTAGTAGTGTGTTGATCAGCTTGGGAGCTTTCCATCAACGCTTCGGTACTAGCATTGGATGAAGCTGTGAAGATGGAACCAAAGCCGATTCCTTTCAAATTTTTGAGGGTTTGAAAGAACTTTCGATTGTTTCAATACGTACAGAGGCGCTATTGAGACGATCGAGAGTGGCTTTGCGTTCCTTAGAGGTGGATATGGTACGTTGGTGATGTTCAAGAAGGTCATCGAACTTAGCTATCAACTCGAATATGTCCTTTTCTTTGGACTCGAGTGTATTGGCTAATCTGTCATTCTCTTTTCTGAACTGAATGAGAACTTTCTGCAAGGATTCATGATTCTTGAGCAACTCTAAATAGTCATCAAAGAGATCACTTTCCAAGCTGAAAGCCTCATCCTCACCGTCACCATATTCACTACCTAGTGATAATGGAAGAGTATTAGGTTCAGGAATATTTACCTCCATTTCAGCTTTTATTGCCATGCAACCATAATCGTATTCATCATCAGTGAACTGATCTTCATCATGGTCGATGAACTTTTTGGATTCGACAGGAGCATCAGCTATGAGAGTGCGACGGTTGTCCTCACGATGAGCTTTGACCTCATCTTTTTCTTTGGTTGAGAGCTTCGGGCATTCACTTTTGTAGTGCCCCATTTTGTGACACTCGTAGCACTCAATGTTGGCTTTATCTCTAGGGATGGCTATAGATTTGTCATCTCTCTTCCCATCGCGTGGGGTGAAGCGTGAGCTATGGCCTTGAGATTTGTAGAATCTTTTATAATTGGCCGCTCTAGCATTGGAGTTGTTAAACCCTCTAACAAGATAGAGAGCGTAATCCTCCAGTTTTTCTCTCGACATTTCTGTAACCTCGCTGTTGGAAGTGTCGGCTTTGATGGTGGTGTTCTCTACTACGGCTTTGAAAGCCAGATTCTTTGATTTCGCTGGAAGCTCCTCCTCATCCTCACGAAGTGCTTTCTTGACTAAGTCAAATTCGATCGCTTTGAATTCGGAGAACATCATTTCAGGAGACATGTCTCCCAATTCTTTTTGTGAGAGGAAGAGTTCCTTCATTGTCTGCCATTTTCCAGACAGAACGCGAACCACCTTTTGATTGATCTCTTTGAAGGTGAGTTCTTTCCCCAGGGAAGCCACAGTTGTGGTGATTCCCAGAACTCGAGTCTCGAAAGACTCCATGCTCTCATTGCTCTTCATTGTGAGAGCGTTAAACTCCTGCATCAATACAGAGAGTTTGTTTTCCTTAATTTTCTCCGTGCCCTGTGAGATTAGGGCAAGAGTTTCCCACATCTCCTTCGCCGTTTTGCATTTCATGATTCTTGGGAGATAGGCATCGGGGATGGTTGACTGGATCACGTTGTGTGCCACCCGATCTAGATTATCAGCTTTGAAGTCGTTGGTCGTATATTATTCTCTAGGCTTTACGACATAGATATCGGTGGAAGCGCTTTCTTCCTCGTCAACAGGGTTGCCATCTTGGTCGACGGATTTCTCCTTTTCACGGTTCCTCAATAGACATTTCATGATTATGATGGGTCCCTTTTCGACAACCTCATGCATGCAGTCATGAAGTGAAGCGAGATGGGACTCCACACGGAAGCTCCACATTGTATAGCCTTCGATCGAGAACTGAGGAAGCTGTGTTGAGGAAGACATCTTGAAAAAAAAGAAATTAGAAAGATGCAATATGTAGTGAGTGAGGTTTTAATGCAAGTTTGGAAAGATCAGTTCAGGTAGACCTACTATAGTGCTTTCGCGCTACCAGTATTCAGAAACAGGGGTCAGTTAGAACCCCTGCTCTGATACCACTTGTTGGTCCCGAAAGGCGCTTACACACGTAGAGGGCGGGCGTGAATACGTGTGTAGAGAAGTGTTTAACTTCTCTTGCGATTTTCAGCCTTTTAGACGAGTAGACGCTTTGAAGCTAAGTGAAGCGTTCAAAGCCTCTCACTCGTGTGATACTGTGCAGAATGTGGTGAGTCTTTAAAGCTTATCTTGCAAATTAAAACCTTGTTAATATTAAATAGGTGAGTGTGTGTATGCGAATAATCAAAGCAATAAATAACTTAAAATAAAGAGACGACCAATTTATAGTGGTTCGGAGCACCTCTCCTACGTCCACTCTATCCACGATGGGATGAATACCTTCACTCGGTACTCCTTGTTTTATACTTCCAAGGGGAAGTGATTCAAGGCAAATAATAAACTTGCACTTGAATCCTCAGAGATTTTACTGGTTCTCGAGAAACCTTACAACAACACACTCTTTCACAAAAGCTCGATAACCTTACAACTCAATCTATTCACTCTAGACTTGGGTTTTGGGGTTTTGGATTTTTATAAGTATGAGAATCCTTTACAATGAAATCACAAGTAAGGGATAAGGATTCTCAAGAGTCTAGGCTATGGATATAAGAGATTGAGCCTAGAAAGTGAGGTAGTTGCAATACTTAAGAAACAAGTTCTTAAAGACACACTAAAGTGAAGCGCTTTGAAAGAACTAAGTACTATAAAGAAATTTGCTTGAGTTCTTGCAAACGTGAATGCTTGAGTCGTTTGTACGTGCGTTATTTTAGTGTGTGTGCAACTCCTTCTATTTATAGTAAGGAACCCTACTTCCCATAGAGAGAGAAGAGGTTGCGTGTTCCTTAATTTTTGGATAATTCGGCGTGTCAGTCTGTAAGAGTCAGGAAGGGATGTCCGCCTTTACCTAACTTTGACTTCTTGGACTGTAGCCATTTCTGTTGTGTAATAGTGTGATGACACATAGGCTTCATTCTGTAAGATGTCAGACATCCGAGAGTTTGAAGTTCAAACTTAGATTCTGTGAGTCAAACTTGTCACACTT
Source organism: Mentha longifolia (assembly GCA_001642375.2). Classification (NCBI taxonomy): domain Eukaryota; kingdom Viridiplantae; phylum Streptophyta; class Magnoliopsida; order Lamiales; family Lamiaceae; genus Mentha; species Mentha longifolia. The sequence continues at coordinate 36,703,597 of CM038110.1, forward strand.
GTACTGATTGACGCTTTAATTTCAGCTCTATATCAGAGATGCTTTGGGTGAGCTGACTTGAGGGCGCTTCGCTTCTACTGAGGAAACTTTTCTCTTAGCATCTTTATCTGAAGCGTCTCCAAGTCGCTTTGTCAATGCTTCACTGCTGACGCTTTCACTGCTGGAGCCGTTTCGCTTCCTAACGCTTTGCGAGCTTTGACTGCTCCATTCTCAACGCTTCTAGACTAAAAATAAAGCTTCCTAACAAGTAAGCTTGCTTTATAAAAACTTGTCTAGTTCATCAAAAATAATAAGGGAAATATTCTAAAGAGGGTTTTGGAATCGAATCAAAACAAATTGTTTATTACTTGATTCAAGTTCCCCCTTAACATAATATCCCAACAGAAAGCATCATCCACATTAGTATGAGGCCTTTTGGGAAGGAGCCCAAAAATAAAACCGTGAGGGCTTGGCGCAAAGTTGATAATATCATACCAATGTGCTCAGTGGTGGTGCTCGGTAATCCTAACAAATTGGCGCCATATGTGGGAATGCCGGATCTGCACGATGACAAAGTTTAATGGAACGAATGATTTCGGTCTGTGGCGGATCAAGATGCGAGCTCTACTCATTCAACAAGCCCTCGCCGATGCGCTCAAATCAGAGTAGGATTTTGCGGCAACCATCGCAACGGAGAAGCAAAACGAGATCAAGGAGAAGGCTCACAGCACTGTGGTCTTGTGCCTTTCTGACAAGGAGCTGCGAGAGGTGGCGAAGGAGAAGACAACCACCACAGACAAAGCTCGAGTCTCTGTACATGATTGCGAGAGGTGGCGAAGGAGAAGACAGCCGCCGCGGATGAAGCTCGAGTCTCTGTACATGACAAAATCTCTCGTGAATCATCTGTACTCAAAGTAGTGCCTCTACTCCTACAACATTTTTTAGGATAAGGGGATCTTGGATCAGCTCGATGAATTCCACAAGGTGATCAACGATCTGGAGAACATCAACGTGAAGATCGACGGTGAAGACAAGGTAATCGTCCAACTTAATTCATTGCCGAAGACGTTCGAGCATTTGAAGGATGCCATGTGTTGGTCCCGAAAGTGACTTACACACGTAGAGGGGGAGTGAGGGGTAAATACGTGTGTAGAGAAGTGTTTAACATCTCTTTCATTTTTCGTCCTTTTTCAAGGAGACGCTCTGAATGTTGTTGAGACGTTCAAAGCTTCTAGCTTAAGAGAGTGTTGTGCGGAATGTGGTGAGATTTTAAATTACTTGCTTAGTTAAAAACGTTTTGTTGATTTAGAGCGTGGTGTGCAGAGATGATAAAATCAACTCTTATAAATGAATTAAGTACATAAAGTAAAGTACGTTGAAAGCTTTATAGTGGTTCGGAGCAACTCTCCTACATCTACTCATATCCTCGACGGGACGAATACCTTCACTCGGTATTCCTTGTTTTATACTTCCAAGGGGAAGTGATTCAAAGCAAGTAACAAACTTACTTTAAATCCTCAGAGATTCCGGGCTCTCGAGATGCCTATAACAACTTCAACTTTCTAAGAAATTAAAGACCTTCCACTCAAGTATGCAAACTTAAGCTTCACAATCACGATTTCAACACAACAAAAACTTACAACCTTACAACTCAATCTAAATACAATAGACTTGGTTTTGGGGTTTGTTTTTGTTTAAAAGTGAGAATCCTTTATAGTGAAAAGCATAAGTAAAGAATAAGGATTCTCGAGACTAGGTTTTGGATAAAATCAGTTGAACCTAGATGTAGAAAGTAGTTGCTAGTGTTTAAGAAAATCTGGGTTTTCTTAAGGACACACTAATGGATTAAATGCTTGAAGAACTAGAGAGATTCAAGTTGAATGATTGAGTTCTTGCTTGTGAGTTTGAATTCTTGTTTGTGCATGTGTTACCCTTGTGTGTAGCAACTCCTTCTATTTATAGAGAAAGGAACCCTACTTCCCGTTAAAGAGAAGTAGCGCGTGTTCCTAACTCGTCCAGAAAAATCGCGATCTGTCAGGTGAGTGTCACATCTTGTTGAAAAAGAAAACCCTAGTATCGTAGTGGTTATGAATAAGCATGGGCTCACTGCACCTTATCTTGACTTTTCTGCTTAACCTTTCCGTTGTGCAATCCTGTGATGACATGTGGACTCTGCAACTGTGGCGCAATAAATGATACGTACAGTCATGCTTCCTCAACAAGTTTGAGCTTTACTATTGAAGTTGCGAGTCAACTTATCACACTGATTGTACTGACACTTCAAGAGCGGCTTTCGGATAGAGAAGCTTTGAGTCTTTCTGACTTGAAGCTGTACTCCTTTGATATGAAGATCTTAGCGCGCTCTAAGCTTTCCTATATTTCAAGCGTCTTCATATCTTGGAGAGACTCTGTTTTGTGGCTTTTAATGCTGATGTTTTCCATCCTTTAGCTACTTCTTTAGTATATGCTCTTGAATATAAATCAAAGATTTCTAACAGACAAGCTTTCCTAATACATTAGTGTATGAAGCGTGACTTTAACTTCATAAAAAATAATAAGGGACACTTTTAGAGATGGGTTTTGGAATCTAATCAAAATTAATTAGATTAAGAACTTTGAACTCAGAGTCCCCCCTTAACCCAATATCCCAACAATTTCCTCATTTTTGATGATGCCAAAACCCGAACGTCAAGTCCTATAAATCTAGAGACTCTAAGACTTATAAAAGAGAGGTAGAGGTGTTAGCATGATTTAAAGACAAGCAATTGTATGAAAGTGTTAGCACAATAAATCTGACAATGAGACTTTTGTCTTTAAATCAGAAAAGATATCATTATATATGGGAATGTGAAATTATACATTTACAATGATATCTAATTTAACATGATTCACTTAAAGCGTCTGCGAGGAGGTGGTGAAGGCTATCCGTAGGCTCTATAGACCCTTTTCCAAAACAGCAGCCTTGGTGCGGTTGGGGTGTTCATTCTGCTCATAGAGCTGAACACACTTCTCTATTTCTTCGTCCAAGACTTCATCATTCGGAAAGCTCCCACCTATCATTGGAAGCTCGTACATCTCCTTCTCTCGGAGCTTGAGGGTGACTCCTTCTGCCAAATCTAAGATTTTGTTGAAGGGAGCTGCTCTGAATGAATCCATGTATGCTATGAAGCAGTCCATGGCCTTATCAGTTCTGAAGCCTTGCCAATGATAGTACATCTTGACAAACTCAATCTTCGCCTCCATCCATTCAGCTTTGAGTTCCTCCAGAATGATTTCATCCACGTATTTAGCTCCGGGCTCCCCATATCTTAGACGCTTTCGCAGACCTTTCTCCCTATCCTACAAAGCCTTCCTGCACTTCTCAAAGCAGTCTGTCCTTAGACCTTCGACATGCACTCTCCTTGCCTCCAAAGCTTCTAGCATAATCATTTTAAGCATGACTTCATCATCAGTCAAGGCTTCTTCTGTGTTCAGCTCACTTCTCATGTCTACTACAACTTTATACTTGGCCAGCACCTCTAAGCATTTAGTTTCATCATCATTTTGGGGCGTGTGCCTCAGCTTGTAGCAGCGAAGGTTATGCTCCATTTTGAAGGTGAGGAAAGCTCCAATCTCCTCATCAATGCTCCTCTGCGCTTCAGCTTCAGTGGTCATGGTTGCGGGCATGAGTTTGCTCACTTTGATCCTTTTAGGATTCTTAGTAGTGGCCTTATGAGTTTGACGCTTTCGCGTTCCTTGATCTTGCTGCTCAATAGGAATGCTTTGGAGTGGAGCGGAGGGAATTGGTTTTTCAACTGGAATGATCTGCTGCTTCTCTGAAGCTTCCGCTTCCCCCTTCCTATGAGCCACCTCTTTAGCTAGTGCTTTCACTTGCACGTTCACTGGAGCGTCTTGACCACTTGATGTTCCACTCCTTTCCCCCTTTTTGGTATCATCAACAATGAATACCCGTCGGGGAGTAGGTTGTACTTGTAACGATGCGGAAGGGACTCTTTGTTGAACCTGAGCCTGGTTTAACAATCCCTGGGCTAAGAGAGCTCCAAGAACTTGGGCAGATAGGATTGGTGTTGTTGTCTGAGTGCTGGTGAGGATCAATAATTTCTCCATTGCATTCTTGATCACCCCAACATCAGCTTTGAGAGAGCTAGAAAGCGCCGTAACTTGTTTGGAGATTTGAGCGTCTGTACTTCCAGCACGCTTCATGGTCAGATCATCCAGCGATGATTGAATCTTCTCCAAGAGTTTGTTGCATGAGGCCTCCGCCGTTGCACTAGCAGCTTTCTCCACAGCTTCTTTGATGAACGGCTCCAAATCCGCCGTTCTAGGGTTTTTAGACTTAAGCAAATCTTGATAAGTCTTTTCAGATTTTGCTACCAACACAGTGGCCTTCATGCGCTCCTCCTGGGCAGCTTTAAGTTTAATCTCAGTGGAGTGGAGCTTTTGTTTCAGTTGCTCCGAAATGGCCAACTCTGCAGCCTTTTCCGCCCTGGCTGTTTGCAGATCCTTGGCCATGGAAGAGAGTTTATCCTCTGTCTTTGTGAGCTCATCCTCCTTCTGCTCGAGCTTTGCCTTCTGTTCTTCGAGCGCTTTGGATAAACCTTCGAGCTTCTCTTTCTATACTTTCTCTGTCTGCTCAAACTCCTTCTGTAGGTCGGAGTGATGATCAAGGATGATTTCTTTGTCCGTTGAAAGCTTCTTCACTTGAGCCTGCAAAGCGCGGACCTCCCCAAGCTGGGTCTTTGCAGTCTCATGTTCATTAATAGCTTTCCTGGCTTTCTCCTTCTCTTCCGTCAACTGAGCTTCCACAATTGAGATTTTTGTCTTTTACACAATCAACTCTATAGAAGTAGTTGAGAGTGTTTCATTCACCTTCTTCTGCTCCATCAACTCCGTGGTGGTAGTTGAGAGCTTTTCTTTTACCTCCAACAGCTCTGAGTTAGCCGCTGTGAGTTCCTCTTCCTTTCTTTTCTTCTCCTCTTAGGATTGAGTGATCTTGTCTTGTACTCCCTTCACCTCCTCCTTTAGCCTGGCATTCTCACGATCAATAGTGTCATGAGCGGCTTGAAGGACTGAGAGTCGCTCCTCAAGTTCATCAACCTGTGTGATGGAGGTTGACACTTCGGCAGTCGGCTCAGAGTGTGGAGTGTAAGATGGTATAGCAGCATGGACTTTGTTTTCCATGATTTTCCAAAGTTTAGCCTCATCAAGCAGAACCTCAAAGCGTCGAAGACCCCCATGCTCCCAAAAATGGATGCCTCTTCCTCTATCAATGCTTTATCACCTCTCCTGGTTACTAACTTGCAAACTTTGAAGTAGTTTTCTCCACGTGCACGCACGTATGCGAGAAAGTTGGTAAGGAGATTGAAAAGCGTGGGACGTATGTCAACACCTCCAAAATATTTACAGAGTTTCTCCTTAGCAAATATGAGATCGTGATTGTTGACATCACTCTCAATTTTTGAGTCCTTGGAGGGATGCGCTTTGGGTGTAAGTGGTGGACCGGCTTGAAAATGTTCATCGACTTCCAGTGATGGACTGTTGACTTCTTCTTCATCGATGGAGTCGAGAGCACCAATCTTTTGAGCATCCTGATGGGGCGTTTTGATTTCTTCTGCCGTGGCTCTGGCACTGTCATCCAGTTCTGCACTGAGACTTTCTTCATCAAGTAGTTGTTTCTTTCCACCCCGCTTTCCCTTCTTCTGAAAGCGTGGTTTGTTTAGTTTGCTTTGGTGCTTTCCCTTTCTTCTTTTTCTGCGTTTGACGCTTTGCAATTTCATTGAGGATAGCCTTCTCCTCGAGAGTGTAATCAATATCAGTTGGTGGTGGAGGTGCTTCACCAAGCACATCTCCATCGAGTGCTTTGGAGAAAAGTACTCGGTCATAGGTGTGCTCCATTGGCCATTCCTTGTGAGCTGGCCATGTGTGCTCTACAAAGAGGGATACCTTCATCCCAAACTTCAACTTTCCAGTGAAAGTGAATTTGCCCTTGTTTTCTCCTTCTTTTTCTTCCTTCACATCTTTCTTTGCTTCCAAAAGCTAGTTAATGAACCACGCTTTCCAGTCATACACTTTCCTATTTATTGCCGCATCACAGAGCGCTGCCATTAGACGGATTTTTTGTTCCGTCATCTTTGACCATCCGCCCATGTGACAAAGAAGTCATTTTGTCACAATGTTGGCTAGGTGATTGTATGGTGGTCGAAGGGAACTGACTTTTGTTTGGTTTTTGTCATAGATTTCCCGTGGATTTGAAGAAAATCTATGGAATTCTTTCTGGATATCCTTGTCTCCCGCAGACTCTGGATATTCACCATGATTGTAGAGGCAGATGACATCATCGAACAAGTTGTCGAGTTCAAGATCGTCCATCTTCACCAGATATGTAAGACCGTGCTCACCGGTCTTGCGAAGGCCGATCTTGGTTTTTAGGGTTTCCTCGTTGAGATTGAGGAAAAACTCCACAACTCCTTCTGGGTAAATGCTTGTTGGGTGCTGGAAAAGCACTTTATCCAGCCTAAAACTTACAATGGCCTTTTGATGATTCCGCCATCAGCCAAGAGTTTTTTGTTGAGATGAGCCTCAACAAAGACATATTCTGGGAAACGGCTATGAGCAACAATCATAATTTTGGCCTTCGTCATCACAAAGGTATGTATAATTTGGGGATTTCTGGAAATTAGAGGTCTGAGTGTGAGGGAGCTCTAGAATTGCATAAATGGAGGAGATGAATAATGAGTGAGAAGAGGTTATCGGGCATATATATATATGTGAAGGCGTAAATGTAGGTTTGTGGCTCATCGAGCGGTTGGATATCATCTCTACTTTTTCATTGAATGGTGAGATCGTGCTTGACGTGACATTTTAATCGTGTGGTTGAGATCAAGGTAATTCGAAACAGTGAAGGGCCAGGATTGATGGATTTTTGGCGCTTCTTCTGCTCGATCGAGTTCCACGCGTGAATGACTTCGAATCCTGTACTTGCAGCAGACTTTATATTAAATGCTCAGATTTTATACGCAGGGTATACTTGAGTGATATCTTACTTGTTAAGATAAACATTCAAGTCTAAGGAATAATTAAATTAATGAATAATTAATTTTGAGATAATTCGACATGTTACTGATTTGCACGCCTTGGAATTTAGACGAGAGCATCTAGTTCAGAAAGCGTCTGTAACAGTTTTATCAATATTTCAGAGAGTCTCACACAGTTCTCGAAGGACACTTTGTGTTGACTCACTTACTTTTATTTAAAGACACGAAAGAAGGACTTACTGATCAGTCAATATTGTAATTGACGGATACCACATTTTGACGTCCACACTCTTAACCATTAAAGCGTTTGGATTAGGGAGACTTGTAGTCAGGCTTTGAAACGTGAGGGTGTTGGTCGGTCTCACTTTTAGGAGTGAGAGCATTGAATGATAATCGATTGAGTAATCGAGTCGAACCTCAAGGAATGCTTTGGCGTAAGAGTTTCAACTAGTAATATAGCTACTAAACCTACTATCCAAGCTTATGAATGACATGTTTTTTGTGTTTTCTTAATTCTATCAAGCAATGCAATTGAAAAGTAACAAACTAGATAACAACTAATAGTGGTTAACAAACAATAGTAGAAAGTTTGGTTCCACCCGATAATCACAAGAGGCCTAGGTTTTAGGATTTGTTAAGATTAACCATTTTAATCTTATTCATATGGGAGTTCTACATATTGTATACATTAATTCTTTTCTCAAAGCAATCAATGTAAGTGGATTAACCAATGATATCTATCTCCGCTAGGTCTCAAGATGCATAAATCAACTCCAAATAGCCCAATTAATTATCTAGAAGCTCCTACTAGCAAGAATTACTAATATGATGTAATTTGATGCCAAGTGTTATGAACTAAAAGGCCTACCAAGCATTTTACCAAACACCTTGTATGCACTCAATGATGGCCAATCAATCATGCAATTAAATTAAGTCCCAAATCACATGACATGTGAATTAGTAGGTAAATCCAACAACAAAATCCCAAAACCTAGTGATCTAGATCATATCTTCATATATTGGAACCAAAGGAAAATTTAGCTAGACGTAATTGAAGGAATTAAACCATGAAAAAGAGATAAAATCATGATGAAAATAAAAAGAATTTAATAAGGAAGAAGAATCTATGCTTGAATTGCAAATCTACCAAGTGTAGCTCCAATAATCTTCAAATTACTAAAAAGGAAAGAGGAAAATGTATTTAGGGTTCTAAAAATATTAAAATATGCCAAAAGATACACAAATGGGGTGAATTTTGGGATTAAATACATAGAAAATCAAGTTTGAGTCGAGTTGGGGCGAATCGGGACGAACCGGGATGAGTTTGGACGAGCCGAACTCGCCCCTTAAGTGAGAAAAATTCAGCCAACCGGCGGTCTGGGAGGTCGCCGGCGGTTTGGCAGACCGCCGGCCCAGACCGCCATTTTCTCTATCCCCCACGGTGGCCTGGCAGATTGGCCGGCGGTCTGGCAGACTGCCGGTCAGCCGCCGGCCTTCCGTTGACCGTCCAAGCCCCTCTTCATCTCTTGCGCGACTTCTCCGTTTTCGCTCGTTCTCTCTCGTATGAACTCCGATTCTTAATCCGTTTTTTGCTACGGCTTCCTAACGAACTCCTCTTCCTCATGGAATGATTAATTTGGCCAAGTAAATTCTCCATTATTCCTGCAAAAAGCATAAAGAAACTCGAGAGAATGCGGAAAACATAAATGAAATCAAACTAGTAAAAGCCAAACTTTATAACTTTGAAATTCCACATTTTTAAGCACAAGTTTCAATCTAATTAAAGTCGATTCTTCCTCGTTTCTGGCCTTCGATCCTTAGCCATATGAATGCTCTTTCCGAATCTTTCAACAATGGATCGAAAACCGAGAGAAAATGAGAAAAACACAAAGTATGCTATAAGTTTAGAAACCCTAGTATTTCTAACATTTAAGCACATAAATCGAGACTCAAACACATGCAAAAATACACTTGACATGCGCATAAAATACGTGTTAATCACTCCCCCAAACTTAAGTCATTGTTCGTCTCGAACAATGAAACGAACAATTAAAACACGTATGGAATGTGCATTTTGAGTTCCTTGATGCCTCATATCACTTCAAAAACCATTTTAATTCAATTAAATTCTCAAGTCAAGCCAAACATTCATAAGATAAATCACTATCCTAACTTAGAACTCTATCACTCAAGCACATTCAACTCTAGACCTCACAAGAGTTGTGTATCGCTCATGCACTCATTATCTAGGAAAGGTAAGCACTCATCAAAATCATGACATACATCACTTTAACCATAAGCTTGGCTATCAACTCAAGTTTCCAATAGTACAATGCATGCACAAATTAGGATCAAAAAGGTCTTTCTTAAGCTTGTAATGTAGGGACATTGGTTAAGGTAGGGAATTTTTAGGCTAAGTGACTTAAATTTTCATCTAAGCTCCTTCACCCCTTTTCTTCACCTCTCTAAGTATGAATTTCTTCATCTTCCACCTTATCCACCCCCTTTTTTATTAAATGAACCCAAGCTTCTACCAAACATTTAAAGAAACACTCCTTTATGCTCTTATTCTTCTCTTCTTCTTTTTTTTTTTGTTTTTTTTTTTTCAATTAGAAGTTTGTTCTTATTTTTTTTTCTTTTCTAACATTGAGCTTATAGGAGTGTTCTTTCAACTCAAAACCAATCTCAAGACCTTTCACCATCACCCAACATTTCTCATGAATTTTCAAATTTCACCACGGTTCCCTTAACCATCCTTCACCCCCTATCATCCGGTTCAAGAAGAAAAGACTCTATTCAAGGCTCAAAATGGGATGACAATGGTAATGAAAGATAGGTTAGTGTTTAGGGAAAATGGGCTATGCAATGATGGCCTAAGATCATCTCCTAATTATGCAAACATGTAACATTTCTAACAAGAGTATCAACACAAGTTCTAGTAAAGAGAATGCAATGCAAGATCAAGCTCTCAAGAAAGGATATTAACTATGTAAGATGCATAGTTTAAGGCTCAAAATCCTCTCAAGGTTTTTGTCTAGAGCCTAAGTACTTAAGATCAATCCTTCCAAGCTATTCAAGTGAAATAACCATAATCATGCTTGACTCAAACTTGAGAAATTTCAAGAAAAATGTCACCATTTTAGCATCAATCATTGGCATCTCACCCAAAAGCACTTGAGAGATTAAACACGTTCTTTCACATTCAAGCATGCAAGCTTTCATTCAACTTTTCAATTCAAAAACTTTTCCTTTTCAAAAATTTTTCACATCAACACCACCAACTCGTCACAAACCACTTGACTCAACAAAATACTCATTCAATCCCTATTCATCCCCTAAATGCAACAAATCCACTAAAAGCAACAAAACAAAGCACCACACTTTCAACAAATTCACTCATCACAAAACAACTCATCAAATGACCACAAAACTTCCAAATAAATCCACCATTCAAACTTATCTCAAATTAATTTCCTCTCCAACAACCAACAATTTTCATCCACAATCAAAGCAAACCCAACATTCAAACAAATTTCTTTCACATCTTGAAATATATCACCAAGTATAGCACCAAGTAACTCTTTCAACCCAAGTAACCCAAGTGTTAGATCCGGGTTGAAGATCAACAACAATAAAAATAAGAATCGAATTCGTGAAGGATCGAGTCCTTAGAATGAATATAAGAATTAACGAGAGGAGGATTGCATCTTCTAAATCATCCCAAGTTTCCTTTAATTCCGCCTTGTCTCGTCAGGAACCTTGAAGAATTCCTGCAAAACAAAGTAAGAGGAGTGGGTGGGGGTCCTCCGGGAAGAACCTCCGACGCCCAAGTCAGTATCAAATACTAGAAATATGTTGAGGTTTCTTGGAGAAGAAACCTCTAGAGTGGGTGTGTGTTGATTCGCGCTAGAAGCACATAATCTTGAGTGTAAAGTATAGAGTGAGAGAATTGTTACCAAATATATAGTGGTTGCCATATATTTATAGTTGTAGAAGAGGTGGTGGCATTTATGTGAATTTTCTTTATTGTAAAGCGCAATATTAATTATGCTAGTATTTTTATGGAAGATTCTAGCTCTTCAAGGAAGAAGCTAGATCCTTGGGGAAAATGCCAGATCCCAAGGGAAGATGCAGATCCCTAGCGGAGATGCCAGATCCCAAGGGAAGGTGCAGATGTCTGGATCTACACGGGAGATGCCAGATGCTTAGATCTACGGAAGATGCTAGATGCCTGTATCTACGGAAGATGCCAGGTCCCAAGAAAGATGGCAGATCCCTGAAGAAGATGGTAGGTCCTGAGGGAAAATGGTAGATCCCTCAAGGAAGATGCTCTCTCGGCCAGATGCTAGCATCTTCAAGGGAAATGCTAGATCCTGAAGGGAGAGCTCTTTGAACCAGATGCTAGATCCTGAAAGGAGAGCTCTCTAGGCTAGATACTAAGTCTTTTGGCGACTTTTCGGGAGTGTTTTCATAGAAGGCTTTATTCAAGCTCAAGGCTTCTGCCTTGTCGTTCATTCAAAGGACAAGTGTCTCTTCCCCATTCGCTTATTCTCAACTAGTGACGCCACGTACTACTATGACATGGAAGGAGTTGATTTAGTCCCTATCAGCTACTCCCCCTGCTCCGAGAGATCTTGTTTCGAGAACAAGTCTTTCAGGAGCAAGTAATTATTATATATATATATATATATTTGGAAAAAAAATTCTCATAATAAATCAATTTTATGAAATAGATATTCGCCTCATACGGCGGGATATAGGGGATATACCCCTACTACAAATTTCTCATAAAAACTCAATTTTATGAAATAGATATTCGCCTCATACGGCAGGATATAGGGGGTATACCCCTACTCCCCCCCAAGTGAATTATAAGAAAACGAAAGAATTATAATTCATAGACTCAATGGTCTACCTTGGAAGATACAAACTTCTTCAAGATGTTAGCGTTCCGAGGTATTAGTAAACCCCATTTTTCCTATGCTTTTGAGCTCATATATTCCTTTCATTATTTCAATGACCAATTATGGTCCTTCCTAACTTGTAGAGATGTATGTGCAGGTGTAACTGCAGAAGCGCAGATGCAGATCTCAATCTAATTGCAGATGTAAGTACAGATTTGAATCTGTTCATAGAAGCGTAGATCAGAATCTGTCTGCAGAATGTATGTAAAAGTGAGCAAAGATCGGAATCTATCTGTAGAGAATCGCAGATCAGTTGATGTCTGCAAAAGTGCAAATCTAACTCTATCTGCAGAAGTGCAAGTGCAGATCCGAGTCTGCAGAAAAGCAGGCTGAATCTATCTGTGAAGTAAGTTCACGTGCAAATGCGAATCTGCTTGTAGAAGCGCAGATCATAATTGGAATTTGTTTGCAGATCTGAGTTCTGAGATCTTTTTGTAGATCTGAATATGTCTGCAAAATACAGATCTGAATTTGTATGCAGATCTAAATTTGTCTGCAGATCTGGAGATCTAAATCTTTTTGCAGATCTGAATATGTCTGCAAAATGCAGATCTGACTTTGTCTGCAGATCTGAATTTGCTTGCAGATCTGAGATCTGAATCTTTTTGCAGATCTGAATATGTCTGCAAAATACAGATCTGAATTTGTCTGCAGATCTGAGATCTGAATCTTTTACAGATCTGAATATGTCTGCAAAATACATGCAGATCTGAATTTGCCTGCAGATCTGAGATCTGAATCTTTTACAGATCTGAATATGTCTGCAAAATACATATCTGAATTTGTCTGCAAATCTGAATTTGCCTGCAGATCTGAGATCTGAATCTTTTTGCAGATGTGAATATGTCTGCAAAATGCAGATCTGAATTTGTATGCAGATCTGAATTTTTCTTCTTTTAAGTGACATCTTCTATAAGACCTGCCTATACTTCATTCATGTTGGCAGCATGGGTACCTTAGTGTTTCTTCTCGCTTGTGGTGCCGAACCTATGCGAAAGTGTCTCTTCTACCCTATTGGGAGAAATATCACATATGGTAGAGTGATGCAGACCCAAGATTTGGGAAAATTCTAAATCTTTATTTGTCCTTCTAAAAGACATAAGATATATCAATAAATTAGTTCATAGTTCTACTTGGAATGGGTACTTGGAACTTTGTTCCACTTTTATATACATAAGTATTTATTTAATTGAATAGATTATATTTGAGTAGGTACTTGAGACTTTATCTCGTGTTTCCCTCCCAAATGCCTACTTAGTAGGGCTTTTTTTTTTATTTGTGGATAGGTACTTGGGACGGTGTCCACGTATTTCCCTTCCAAATGCCTAATCTATAGGGCTTTTTATTTCATCGGAGCTCAAGAGTTTTAGGATTTATCTGGAACTGTAGAGCTTTGGCATCTGGGTATGGTACCTGCAGCATAAGCAGGGTTTATCCTTTCCATTTTGCCAGTGGCTCTGTACTGAGGAGGATTTGGCTATGAGTGTAGTGGCCGCGGAGCCTAGATCTTCTGCCAGGGCTTATCTTTGGTTATCACTACCTCATTCCATCTCCTATTTTATTTATCGCATCTCAAGTGTGTGCTTATAGCATTTTCAATTAAAATTCATAATGGTAATTTTAAACTCACTAGAAATCAGTAGCAATAGTAGTTGATATTTTTCTTCTTTACCTTTCAAGGTTCAAGTATAGTCAATTTTTCCAGATACTTTCTGGCTTGTATAGCTGAGGTTCTCAAGGATGGGTGCTCCATTTAGCCTCAAGTGCTTCTGTACAAGAACATTTGCTCTTGCTCCTTTTTCTTTCATGTTACTCGCTTTCAATGAGCAAGTCATCACATGCTACAAAACTTTTTGAGCTACAAAAGTTAGTAAAATATGAGGTCCCCTATGGGCATAGTTATAAAATAAATAGATACTGAAATAATAAAATTATTCAAGGATACAAGTCATATTCAACTTGTTCAGCAGTTTGCCAAGGGAGGGGGTTGTCCCCTTATTATAAAGAATTTTAAGAATTTGGACAATAATATTGATATTAGAATTTAATAAGTGGGTACGAATGGTCTCAAGAACCTGATTTAAAGTGACGAAAACCCAGCATCCGCGTAGCCAGATCCTAGCATAGGTAAGGACCTGATATCCTTTTTGTTCAAATCAAGCTTCTGACATCAAGCATGGTGGGGATCTGTCATTTTGCTGTTTTCCATGCTTCTGAGTTCTGAGAGAGAAGTATGACTGATTTTTCGTAACAGATGTGAGGATCTGACAAAAGATCTCCGTGTGAGAACCTGCTATTTCTCAAATATTTTTCCTGCACATGCTGTAAGAGTGATCAATTTTAACTAATTGTCAGAATCAACAGAAGCAATAAATTAATGCCACTAAAATTACTATATTTTGGGGTACAATCCCAGACCATTTAGATGTGCTGCCTACTGTTCTTGATTTCCATCCAAGATATTTCCATAGCATCTATAGGAAAAGATGCAACTCTTTCCCCTTAATAACAATAAAAAGAAAATGGCACAAGCGTGAGAAAAATTGCTCTACATATATCGCGAAAAAGCAACTCGATGTATGTTGCCATTTGACCCCTTGGGGTCCCAAATGCTTTTCATCCTGTATTTCACCTTATGAAAATGCACAACGTTGTGTGACCTGGTTGCCACTACTTGCACCAGTATTTCAGACTCATGCTGAGAAATTAGATAAAGATTATTTAGGTAAGCATTGTAAAATTTGCATTAAAAAAGTAAGATAGGCAATATTAAGCAGAGGCACATAAGGATGTCCAGCTGCTCCCAACATGGTGAGCATATGATATAATTGGAAAAAAGGAAAGGGAAAAAAATTTCTTCCCATATATTGCTTTCTTGAGTCCAGTCGAACTATGCGTATGCCAGACCCAACTATTGCATTTTACTCGATCATAATATGAAGCATTCAGAGCTACAGTTGCTCCTGTTCATATATAAAAATTTCTCAAGCATAATGATTAGTAAAATATGAGAGATCTTGAGGCAAAAATCAGAATATAACTTTGTTCGGTACTTGAACCAACACCAATTATGAAATCTCTATTCATTTTTACAAGGAATTACTCCAAAGTTATAGCCCGTTAATCAGAGTACTTACGCTAGCTCTCAAGCTTCAGGACCTTAATCCTGTGTGCAGTTATCATCATCAAAATATGATTAACAATAATCAAAATATGTTCATTACTAAATATGCATCGAGCTTAACCCAGAGAAGATAGATTGAAGAAATTCAAACTCCCTTGTGCTTGATTATATTCCATCCTTGTGGAGAAAAATCTTATATCACAAAGCTTCTCAAGCAGAAATATCAATAGCATAGAAAAGGCTCTTGGGAGTGAATCCATAAATAGCATTAATTAAAAAACCATAGCATTGCCTGCTTCGTGAGCATAACTTTTACTGTAATGTTTGCTCAATAACACCTCAAATATAGAGAAATACCTTATTTTTGGATCTAATCATATAGAGTCCTTACTCAAAACCAAAGACATATTTGTTATTTCCATAGCGTCAATAATAATCTTATTATTATTTTCCCAATAGGGGCTCACACCCTCCCTAACAAGGAGTGCAAAATTTGCACACGCATTTTAGATCACAAAATTCCATGGAATTTATAAAAGATACAAGTAAAGAACACTTAGCTCATGAAGGGATTTAGCATCCATAAAATATTTTCTGGTCCGTGTTTTTGTAACAGGACCGGGGCGAGGACAGGGCTCCTCACTTCTTTTATTTCATTTTTCATCGTTTCATTTGTTTGCGTTGTTTCCTTCTTCAGGGAAGGAGATTCCTGTACTGGAGGAGTTAAACCTGAGGAGCAACATCAGAGCAACTACAATCCTTTTCATAGAAATACAATTTAGATTTTTATGTTAGAGAATAAAAGCACTTAAATAAAATAAGAGAAAATTAGGAAGCTATATTCTTCCACTTTTCCATTATCTGGCGTGTTTCTCAGCTAAGAAAACAGAGAAGAGTAAGCTTATTCATGAATATGATCAAGAATGATGAAAATCAAAGCATGAAATAAATTTATAAAATTAAATTATCTGCTGTCAGGCTGAACGTCTAGCAGAATCCAACAATGGCTGGTGTTCACCCATATCGGGCGAATACAAATAAGCTAGAACTTTGCTTCTCTTGGGCAAGTAAGATGAACGCCTTTCAAACACAATCTGAACCCTCGCACGCCACAACCATCCCTTCGGGTTCATAGTCAGCAAGGTGCTCTGGTGCGTTGGAGGGAGCCACAGTAGCAACTATACTTGATCTTGCAGCACCTTCAGGGTGCCACTGCTTTTGGTCTTTCCCTTGGTTCTTGACCATTTAAATACTCGTAAGGAGATTAGCAGCAGCAGCACAAGAAACACAAGATGACGGAGCATCAAATAGTAACAGGCTGACAACAATACAACTCAAAGATATCAGCAGTATTAAGTTAATAAAATTCGAAAAGGGACAACAGATTTTAGGATATGAGCCCAGGTTGCTATCAATTTTTGCAGTTAAGCAAATTACACAGGTAATATAGATAGTAGATATCCACTTTCAGTTATCCCAATCAGCTAACGGCAGATTAATAGCAGCTATTGGAGGGGAGGACTCCAAATATACTCAAGCATTCAACAGAAACTTCAAGTAGATTATGTGACAAGTGGTAGCAGTTATAAGCCAAATAAATCACACGTTATGGCTGCACTTGACAAAGGTAGCCCCAGTCCACGTAGAAAAAGAAATATGAATACGCGAACTTAAAATGAGAATTAGCAATGACAACAACAACCACACTGGTAGAATTAATAAGGATTGAACATGATGTAGTAGCTGACTTAGAGCTTGCAATCGACTCCCACTTGGTGGCTAGTTATCATCTGCACACTGAAGCAACCAGTAGCAATAGCAGAGAGTACAATGATACATGTATCAGTAGCAGGTACTGTAATTAAAAATCTGCAAACTAATCACAAGCAAAGGTTATTCCATTCCAGTAGAGGTGGTGGAATTCGCCGCGTCACGGAGGCTGTTCTTGCGAGCTATATTTTTCGGTGGTAGTTAAGCAATAAATTTCCTTCTACATTATCTTCAGTAGAAGCTATGAAACAAGCTTTTAATCTACAATATAAAGATCCATGTTAGTTTAATAAAGAAGTTTAAACCAAATAAGGTGAAATTGGTTAGAATATCCAAGAGCTATATTGCTCGATACTCCACTCTAATGGAGTAAGATCTGTACAACTCCAAATGAAGATTTAATCGGCCATTTTTTGCTCGACGACGCAGCTTAGTGTTTCCATCAAATTTACTTGACTGCATATGGGCGGAGCTATGATTACTCGTCGTTTTGCCCTATGACGTTGCCACTTTTATAATTGTATCAAGTAGCATAGAATTTCAAGTTAAATAAAGGAGAAAATGATTTCAAAAGTTGAAAAGTTGTGTGGAGCGATGTTGCTACATCGTGCGATGTTACCCATCATCGACTTAAACCAAAATCTAAGGGAATATATGGTGGAGCAATCAATAGGCTCGGATAGCAGGATGATGGAGTGAGAGGATATCTATAGCACAGATTTTGGATAGAGCAGAGAAGCTGCCCTTCTCTTAGGCATTTTATCAAACATCTGCTGGGCGTACTTGCTACTTTCTCCATTCCAAGTGTATATTCCTGGGAAGTTGAAGTTGAAAGATTCGCTCCTTATCTATTTTCCGTGCAGCAATAGCTTGAAGAAGAGCGATGAAATATGCTTTCACTAGAGCTACATTTCAAAGATTCATACTAGGCTTTAAAATTATTTAAAATAAATAAGAGCAAACTTCCCAAAATGTTGGAAAGCGGCACTATGCGTTGTGACACTATCATCAATTTAGGCCGAAATCTGAGGCCGTATATGGTCAGGGGATCAGCAGATCCCGTCAAGAGGATGGCACAATGGGAGGATATCATGTGCATAAGTTTTGAGAAGAATAAACACATTATTCTTCTTTGAGACATTTCAGCAAACACCTGCTAGGCGGAACTTCAAGCATAAGTTTATCAAGATAATGAAGGTCTATGGATGAGTTCCACCATGTTTCCCTTTGCTCTCTCAGACGAGCTAACTACGGGGGTAGCATGATTGAGAGACCGAGGCCTTCGATGGCGAGTTAGAGCTACTTCTCTTATTAGAGATGAGCACAGTCACTCCTTGTAGAAAGAGGACCCATATTTTCTCAAATCCTGGTACGAGGTTTGAATAAGCAATGATGGCCTGATTTTCGCCATTCAACGGTGACCCACTGCCGAGTCTCGTCGACCAAAATGCCGACAAGAGGAGGTGGAAGAATAACAGCTCCAATTTTCGTCCATTGCAGTTGTTTTCTCCATTTTTGTGAATCTTTCTAGATGAATCAAGGGCTCGACCCTTCCTGCAACTAGAGCGTGCGAAACACCCGCTAAGCTCATGCCACACCATAAAGTAAAAGGGGCACAAAACAATTTGGCCTCGAAACCCCCACTTCAGTTAAGAGAGTGCAACGTGGGCTCTTGAAGAAAGAAACTCTCCTGTTTTCAGCATCATGAATAGATTTAGCTAAATTAGCAGAAAACTTATGTAACAATCCGAATACTTAGCTTCGAACAAAAGCTCAATTTAAGAATATGATCTAATTGTCTCTTTTGGAGAAGATAAACCCGATTTTGTTTAATCAGGATCTGAGGGTTTCGAACAGCTGATGTCGCCAGATTATAAGGAACGAGCAGCGGCAGACCACACATAATTTCATTTCATGGCTAGATTAATCTATCTTAGCAGGGATATTGTGAATGAGTCGATGTCTTGAACACCAATTTTCCCTAGATCCTGGGTATTTTCCCCCAATTTTATAGGAAAAATTGCGAACACTCCCTATAACATTCCTGCAAAATCTGCAGAAACATAAACAAAATTCTAAAAATTACGTTAATATCTTTCTTTTTCAAGTAAGCTTGTTCTTCAACAAAAAAGGGGAAAATAACATATCTACAGAGAAGCGTGTATGCTTCGAGGAGAAAATCAACGTCTTAGTTAAATTTTCCCACAGACGGCGCCAGTTGTTAGATCCGGGTTGAAGATCAACAACAATAAAAATAAGAATCAAATTCATGAAGGATCGAGTCCTTAGAATGAATATAAGAATTAACGAGAGGAGGATTGCATCTTCTAAATCGTCCAAAGTTTCCTTTAATTCCGCCTTGTCTCGTCGGGAACCTTGAAGAATTCCTGCAAAACAAAGCCGGAGGAGCAGGTGGGGGTCCTCAAGGAAAAACCTCCGATGCCCAAGTCAGTATCAAATACTAGAAATATGTTGAGGTTTCTTGGAGAAGAAACCTCTAGAGTAGGTGTGTGTTGATTCGCACTAGAAGCACGTAATCTTGAGTGTAAAGTATAGAGTGAGAGAATTGTTACCAAATATGTAGTGGTTGCCATATATTTATAATTGTAGAAGAGGTGGTGGCATTTATGTGAATTTTCTTTGTTGTAAAGGGCAATATTAATTATGCTAGTATTTTTAGGGAAGATTCTAGCTCTTCAAGGAAGAAGCTAGATCCTTGGGGAAAATGCCCGATCCCGAGGGAAGATGCAGATCCCTAACGGAGATGCCAGATCCCAAGGGAAGGTGCAGATGTCTGGATCTACATGGGAAATGCCAGATGCCTAGATCTACGGAAGATGTCAGATGCCTGGATCTACAGAAGATGCCAGGTCCCAAGAAAGATGGCAGATCCCTGAAGAAGATGGTAGGTCCTGAGGGAAAATGGTAGATCCCTCAAGGAATATGCTCTCTCGGCCAGATGCTAGCATCTTCAAGGGAAATGCTAGATCCTGAAGGGAGAGCTCTTTGAGCCAGATGCTAGATCCTGAAAGGAGAGCTCTCTAGGCTAGATACTAAGTCTTTTGGCGACTTTTCGGGAGTGTTTTCATAGAAGGCTTTATTCAAGCTCAAGGCTTCTGCCTTGTCGTTCATTCAAAGGGCAAGTGTCTCTTCCCCATTCGCTTATTCTCAACTAGTGACGCCACGTACTACTATGACGTGGAAGGAGCTGATTTAGTCCCTATCACCAAGTAATAGAAACAAAGGCAAGGACCACTAAGGACAAGAGCATAATGAAGAGTAGCAAGACATGAAATAAAAGTAATTTAAATTCATTATCATACCCCCTCCCCCAAACTTATTTTAGAAAATAAATTCTAAAATAAATTTGGAAGGAAAGATAAATAATGAATTTAAATTACACTTACAAACATTCCAAGCTATGATGATGATGGCGGTCGGGGCCAAGTCGCCCCTTGAGCAATTTGATAATCCCGGAATCTTTCCAATAGCTTCATTATCGATGTTGCTTGCTTCTCCATCCTCTCACTCATTTCCAAGTCCTCAAGTTGTGTGACTCTCATCGAAGTCACCCTCTCCTCACTACCGTTACTTGGGCATCTAAAGCCTTGAAGCTATCTTCCATGCCTTCGATTCTATTCTCGAGAGCCTCATACTTTTCATCATAGCAAGCACCACTCAGACCTTGATTATCCCTTCTAGACTCATCATCATTATCTTCCATGCCTTCCTCTTCCTCCACCCCCCGGTGTCCTCTTTCAAAATCATCTCGGCCTATCTCACCAAGAGCATGCTCATCTCCCTCACCTTGCTTGAACATTCAAACTCTCATGATCATTTTATGTAAGGGAGTATGCAAATACCAATTTACCCTTTCATTGAAATTTCTAACTAGTATGCTCATAGAATTGGGTAAAGGGTATAATTCCTTGCTATTAATTCAGAAGTAGTAAGGAGGGGTACTCGAATTGAGGAAACGTAAGTACCGGGGCTTGATAAAATCAAAGAGAAAATCACCTCCCATTAGTGGAAAGCCACTAAGGTTTCCTCTTATCTCACTTGCAATTGGAGTAAGCATGCCTCCAATATTGATCTTTCCTACTTCACCTCGAGCATGCTTCTTCAATTGAGGAAGAAATAAATCACAAAAACTTATTCTCTTCCCAGTGAGCATAGCATGAAGGATAAACAAATCATCATTCCTCACCGATGTGTTCTCTCTTCTTGCAATGATGGTATGCGATAAGATCTTCAACACCATCCGAAGCACCGGATTCCTCACTTCATTAGACTTGGAATATCCGTGTAGCACCCTGAATATTTTTAGCTACATTTTCCTATTTATTAATTATTTTAATTTATTATTTATATGTAATTAAATTGTTGAGCTCCGTAATTCGCGCCTCTAGAAAAATAATTTATACACGCATAATCACATAATTTTATATTAAGCATAATTACAATTATTTATTTACTAAGCATATCTATTTTTATTTTCCAGCCCAAGTATTATTTATTTAGCCCAATTTTTCCTAGAAAAAAAACCCTATAAAATCAGCCCAAGAAGTTATCTTCTTTCCCTCCTCTTCTCTCATTTTCTGACGGCAGAATACAAAGATTTGAATTACCCTAACAAAACTTTCCTTACAACATGAATGGTGTTTTGGAATGAATCCCTTGATTTCTGCACTTGACTTCTTTCAAATTCTTGATCGCTGCACTCACCCAAATTTAGATCCAAATGGCAAGTATAAATACGACCCATTGTCTGTCTATTTTCTTCACACCAAAAGCAAAGCATTATATTTCTTAGAAGTGAGTCTTTTTCCTACATCTTTTGTTTTAAAAAAAAATTAGCAAGTGGAGAAAACAAATAATGAGTTTTCTTCTTTTTTTCTGTATTCTTCCTCTGTGTTTTTCTCAACCTCATTCTTATTCTGCTTTGAACACGTATATATGGTTCAGGCTAGCTAATAGAGGAGGGTAATCAAATTATGGTTACTTTTTCCTCTAAAAAAATGGCTGACAAATTCTTCTTGAATAGTGTAGTCAAACTCCCAAAATATATGCACTTTTGTTTTCATGTTGCTGTGTAGGTATTAATTTATTTATTTTTTCATTAAATCCTATTCTTATAAATAATGAATTCTAAATCAATTTCTTTGATTTCGTTACTTGCAGAGCATATATATATCTATATGTATGAACTAGTTTTTATAAAGTTTTTCATAACAAATCAGAACATTATTATTATTATTATTATTATTATTATTATTATTATTATAAGTGTTTGACTATAATTACTATTAGTAGTAATTGCACTTTTTGAAGTATATAATCTTAAAATACATATACGTATACTTATATATGTATGCTTGTGTTTATATATATATATATCTCTACGTGTAGATTTAGTAATAATTTTATTTCCTAAAAATTTATTAGTAATTAAGATCATTTTCTTTTCTTAGGCGAGGCGCGTAGGACTTAACGATTTAATTGTAGATTCAAGGAGTCAAGTTGAGTCCAAGAAAGGTTAAGGTGGGGGAAAATGGTTGCATTTTCGTATTTATCCTTATTATACGTTTTGCTCAATTGATATGTGCGATCTGCAGTTCTAGATTACAAGCTAATGAGAATAAGTTTCGTCTTCCGACGTAAAATAGTGAAGTTTCATCTTCCGACGTAAAATAGAAAAGTTTCATTTTCGGACGTAAAATAAAGAAGTTCGTCTTCGGACGTAAAATAGAGAAGTTTCATCTTCGGACGTAAAATAAAGGAAGTTTCGTCTTCGGACGTAAAATAAAGGAAGTTTCGTCTACGGACGTAAAAATAAGAATAAGAAGAAGAACATGTTTACATATATTCTTTTGTAGTAATTCTTATAATATGGATAAATGCAACCCACTGAGTTTATAGTACTCACCCCAAAACTACTTTATCTTTTCAGGAGCAGATTCGGGCGATGAGCGGCGTGGTAATGATGGTTGAGTCGGGATTAATTTTTGATAAGCTAGTTCAAATCATGAATAATGTTATTATAGTTTGAGACTTCCGCTTTACAAATATTTTATTTGGGTTTTTCCAAGACTTATTTTCTTAATTTTTAGTAATTAATAAATGAAGTTTTCCTTTTCGTACCAATTATTTTATTTATGAAAATTGGGGCGTTACAATCCGGATCTATACCCCTCTTCCAAATTTGGCACGAGTTTTTTCCAAATGGCCTTTACATCGAACACTCTATCAACGAGTTGATCTCCTCCATGTGGCACACCAAAGGCATTATCGATTACCTCATAAGTCATCATATGCTTGCTTCCAAATAATTGAAACTCAATGTTCCTCATGACATGCATATGAGAGGTGTTCAATGTACTCAACATCTCAAGGACAACCTTCGAATATGTCCTTCGGTCTTGAATATTATCATCAAGAAAATTTCCCCATCCAATATTGTTGAAAAGAGCTTTCACATTTTCATAAAGCCCTAATTCCTCCAACACTTCACGAGATGGAAATCTCGTCTCTGCAATTCCTTTGGTGACTAAAGTAGCAAAGGCGGCCCTTTCTTCATGAGTGCTCAAGTGTAGGTTATGGGTTTCCGGAACTTTCGGATCCATTGTTCTTGAAGTGGTTTCCGAAGGTTGAGATGAAGAGGAACTATCTTTTCGCCTCTTATTGGAGTAGGTTACCAATGCTTTAGAGGGTGCTTTAGAAGGCCCTTTTCCTTTAGCTCCTTTATCCCTACATCAAATGAAAAATCCAAAGTAAGATTCAAGAAATTCATCAATGGATTGTCACTTAAAAACAATCACATGTCTCTTAGCCATTACCCCCCATTTGGCATTCATGCATTCAAGAAGTGAACTTTCAAACCAAATCCAGCACTTCATCATTAAAGCCCCATAAGTCCAAGAAAAATTCTTCTCAATCATTCATACATATTCAAGTGAAAATGAATTCAAATTCATATGAATAATCAAATTAAGAGACTAATGCAATGAATTCTCCTATTGCACACCTAAGAATTTATGAACTCATGACCTCTTCAAGCAATGAAACATTCAAGAAATGAATATTCTATCCAAAATCAAGCATATTCATTCCAATGTTCATCAAGAAATCAAAAATATTCCAAATTCATTCTAAATGCTCTCAAGTGCATAAGAGACATGGTTCATAAAAGAATACCAATTCCAAGACTAAATATAGCATAAACCCTAAAGAGAAGAATTAATGCTATCAAATTCATGCCCAAAATCATATTCTTCATTCAAGGATTTCCAAAATTCAAGAAAAACCCTAGCAAGAATTTCTACCTATTTTCATGAATTTGATAAGCAAAACATACATACCAATTCATATAAAATAAGTAGAAACACATAAAAGCAAGGACATAGAACTCATTATCTCATTGTCTTGAAAAAACTTGAAGAAATTCACCTCTTTCCAAAGAAAAATAAATTTTAGAGTTTTGTGCAAGAGTGGTGAAAAATATGATTTCTTTGGTTCAAAATGCAAGTTTTGGGATGGGTAATGGACCTATGGAAGGATTAAACTTGATTCAAAGTGACTTGAGAGTGATTGAGGGATGAAAATTGAAGTTTTAGAGAGAAAATGGGCTATGTTCTTGAAGGTTGAAGTTTGAAATTGAAAGAAAATGAAAATAAAATGCTCAAGACACAAAAATAGAAATAGGGGGAGAAAGGAGGGGGGGGGGACGGCGGTCTGGGAGGTCGCCGGCGGTCTGGCAGACCGCCGGCTAGGTTGCCGGTTTATTCCGGCTCGATTTTTAAGCCATTTTTTGGCCCTTCCAACGAGAGGGGCCAACTCCCGACCCTCTATCGAGACCCCCTAAACATGTTTTAATTTTTTATTTTTTTAATTGTTTCTATTTTTTATGGGTTTTTAGAAATTAAACAAAAAGTGAAACAAACATCAAAAATAAAAATTCAAACTAAACTAAAATGAAAAATAAAAGGATACGTGTTGAGGTCCCTCTCAATGAGTGCTTGTTTAACATCATTAGCTCGATGTTACCTCATTTTCTTCAAGGGTCGTTGAGGTAGACAGCCGACTCCTCACGAGTCCTCTCCAACTTGAAGTAAGGTTTGAGACGATGGCCATTGGCAAGGAACTTGGAACCATCTTCCTTTAAGAGCTCAAATGTGCCATTTTTGTTAGCTTTGTAGATGATGTAGGGCCCGGTCCATCGAGACTTAAGTTTTCCCGGAAAAAAACAAAGTTTAGAATTAAAGAGCAACACCTCATCTCCCGGACCAAGTTCCTTTCTCCGGATGCCCATATCGTGGAATCTCTTAGCCCTTTCCTTATAGATTCGAGAATTCTCATAGGCCTCGTTTTTCCATTCCTCCAACTTTACAAGATGATCAATGCGACTATATCCGGCTCTTTTGAAATCAAAATTGATGGTTCGAGTAGCCCAATAAGCTTGATGCTCAATTTCCAAAGGTAAATGACAAGACTTCTCAAATATGAGTTGAAAAGGCAACATACCAATGGGAGTCTTGTATGCCGTCCTATAAGCCCACAATGCATCATCAAGCTTGTTTGCCCAATCTTTTCGAGCGGTGGCCGTCTTCTCCAAGATTTGCTTGATCTCTCAATTTGCGAGTTCGGCTTGACCATTAGCTTGAGGGTGATAAGGTAAAGTGATCTTGTGCTTCACTCCATACTTGGCAAGCACACTTCCCAACCATTTGTTGTTGAAATGGGACCCCCCATCGCTAAGCGATGCCCTCGGAGTTCTAAACCTAGTCAAAATGTTCTTTTTGAGAAACTTGATAATCACTTTTGCATCATTTGTCGAAGTTGGAATGGCCTCGACCCATCTAGACACATATTCTATGGCAAGAAGAATATAGGAAAATCCACACGAAGTTGGAAAAGGGTCCATAAAGTCGATTCCCCACACGTCAAATAACTCCACCTCAATCATGACATTTTGGGGCATCTCATCTCTCTTAGAGATATTTTCTATCCTTTGGCAACGATCACACGTCTTGACGTATGCTTGACAATCCCTAAATATCGAAGGCCAATAAAAACCACTTTGAAAAATCTTCATTGCCGTTCGATTGGCTCCAAAATGTCCACCACTTGGTCCGTTGTGATATTCCTTGATGATCTTTTGCCAATCAACCTCTATAATGTATCTCCGAATCACACCATCGGCACATCTTCTCCACAAATGAGGATCACTCCAATAATAGAAATTCACTTCACGGAGAAACTTCTTCTTAGCATAATCCGTAGTGAGAGTTGGAGGTAACTCATGAAGAACCAAGTAGTTTGCATAATCGGCAAACCAACGTTTGTGAACTTTCAAAGCAAAGATTTTTAAGCAAAGGAGTTTTTCATCGGGAAAACACTCACCAATTTCCAACTTGCCATCTTCACCTTCAATTGGATATTCAAGACGAGATAAATGATCCGCTATGACATTCTCACAACCTTTTCGATCTCGAATCTCCACATCAAACTCTTGTAGAAGAAGAATCCACCGAATAAGGCGAGGTTTAGCATCTTTCTTGGCCATAAGTTGACGAATGGCCGTGTGATCCGAATACACAACGGTTTTGTTTCCAACAAGATAAGCCCAAAACTTGTCAAATGTAAAGACAATAGTCAATAATTCCCGTTCCGTTGTTGTGTAATTCCTTTGAGCCGGATCCAAAGTCTTACTAGCATAATGAATAACTCAAAATATCTTGTCTCGGATTTGGCCCAACATAACTCCCAACGCCCAGTCACTAGCATCACACATCAAAATGAAAGGGTCACTCCAACATGGGGTAATCAAGACGGGAGTTGATATTAAAGCCTTTTTTAGAGTCTCAAATGCTTTCAAACACTTGTCATCAAACTCAAACTTAACATCCTTTTCCAAGAGAGAACATAGAGGCTTTGTGATCTTTGAGAAATCCCTTATGAATCTTTGATAAAACCTGGCATGACCAAGAAAAATTCGAATAGATTTCACATTGGTTGGTGGAGGAAGCTTCTCAATTGCAATGATCTTAGCTCTATCAACTTCTAATCCATCACAAGAGACCTTATGACCAAGCACAATTCCATACTTGACCATGAAGTGGCATTTTTCCTAATTGAGTACTAAAGACTCCTCTTCACATCTTTGTAACACAATTGAGAGATTATCTAAGCATGTATCAAAACTTGAGCCAAACACCAAAAAGTCATACATAAACACTTCCATTATGTTTTCAATAAGACCATCAAAAATCGACATCATGCACTTTTGAAATATAGTCGGGGCATTGCACAAACCAAAAGGCATCCTCCGAAAGGTGAACACTCCATAGGGAAAAGTAAACGCCGTCTTGTGTTGGTCTTCGGGGGCTATCATGATTTGGTTGTACCCTGAATACCCATCAAGGAAGCAATAGTACTCGTACCTGGCCAATCTATCCAACATTTGGTCGATTAAAGGAAGGGGAAAGTGGTCCTTCCTTGTAGCCAAATTCAATGTCCTATAGTCGATGCAAACTCGCCATTCGGTGGCCAATCTTGTAGCAATCATCTCATTTTTCTCATTGGTGATCACGGTCATTCCACCCTTCTTTGGGACCACTTGTGTTGGGCTAACCCACTCACTGTCAGAAATTGCATATATCATCTCCACATCTAACAACTTTAATACCTCTTTCTGAACAACCTCTTGAAATACGGGGTTTAACCTCCTTTGAGGATGAACCTTAGGACGAAAACCATCTTCCATCAATATTCTATGCATACAAACCGATGAGCAAATTAATTAACACGTTTATGTGCATGTTGAGTGTGCTTTGCATGTGTTTGAGTCTCGATTTAGGTACTTAAATGTTAGAAATACTAGGGTTTTTAAACTTATAGCATACTTTGTGTTTTTGTCATTTTCACTAATTGATTTCATTTATGTTTTCCTCATTCTCTCGAGTGTCTTTATGCTTTTTGCAGGAATAATGGAGAATTTATTTGGCCAAATTAATCATTTAATGAGGAAGAGGAGCTCGTTAGGAAGCCATAGCAAAAAGCGGATCGAGATTCCGAGTTCGGACGAGGGAGAACGAGCCAAAACAAAATTGTTGCGCAGCGGGAGCAACATGGGCGCGACCACGCGCGCGACCGCTTCAGAAACTGCCCCCGGTCGCGCGACAATGAAGAAAAGTTGGACTTGGGAGCGCGACCTCCGGGAGCGGGCGCGCCACCCCATTTTTTCCTCCGAAAATTCAAATTTTCTCCCCATTTTCTATCTTTTTCTAATTATATTTTGACCCCCACTCAATGTAATGATAAATAGGATATTATACTTCATTGGTGTATCTTTTGCATACTTTAATATTTTAGAACCCTAAAAAATATTTCCTTCTTTCCTTTTTAGTATTTTGAAGATTGTTGGAGCTATACTTGGTGGATTTGCAATTCAAGACCATCTTCTTCTTCCTTATTAAATTCTCTTTGTTTTCATCATGATTTTATCTCTTTTTCATGGTTTAATTCCTTCAATTATGTCTAGCTAAATTTCCCTTTGGTTCCAATATATGAAGACATGAGCTAGATTCTTAGGTTTTTGGATATTGTAGTTGGATTTGCCCTCTAATTCATATGTCTTATGGTTTGGGACTTGATTTTATTGCATGATTGATTGGCCATCATTGAGTGCATACAAGGTGTTTGGTTAAATGCTTAGTAGACTTTAATTCATAGCACTTAGGATCAAATCACAACATATTAGTAATTCTTGCTAATAGGAGATTCTAGATATTAATTGTGCCATTAGGAGTTAATTCATGCGTCTTGAGTCCTAATCGGAGATAGATGTCATAGGTTAATCTACTTACATTGATTGCTTTGAGAAAAGAATTAGTGCATACAATATATAGAATTCCCATATGAATTAGATTAAAATGGTTAATTATAACAAATCCTAAAACCTAGGCCTCTTGTGATTATCGGATTATATTTGGAACCAAGCTTTCTACTATTGTTTGTTAACTCTTGCTATTAGTTATTATCTAGTTTGTTACTTTTCAATTACATTATCTGATAGAATTAAGAAAACACCAAACTATGAAGTTTGTTAGTTTGGATAGTAGGTTTAGTAGCTAGATTACTACTTGAATCTCATTCGTCATTGCATTCCTTGTGGATTCGACTCGATTATACATATCGATTATTATTGCTTCTCCCTACCCTCAAAGGTAGGACGGATCACAAATTCCCTTAATATCACCAATGGTCCATTTAGAGGTGCCCACGGTTCCTGAACCGGAACCGAACCGGCGGTTCCGGTTCCAAGATGGCCGGAACCGAAACCGAACCAGAACAGTAACGGTTCCGGTTCCGGTTCCTGGAACCGACGGTTCCGGTTCGGTTCCGGAACCGGATAGGAACTGACTTTTTTTAAAAAAAAATAACTTTTTTTTTGTTCGATTATGATTCAATGTTTCATTGTTTATTGATTTAATTTTAATTGTAAGACAATTCAAATTATAAAATGTAAAAAAAATACTAGAGAGTGAGATTATATAATTTTTTTTTTTATTAATCCTAAACCCTTGGATATCACATGTCAATTCCAAGGGCCGAGCCTCGTTAAAACCTCCGTGAGGAAAAAGAGTACTCGTCTTCTTCTCGTTACAATTTTTTTCTATTTTATACGTATTTTAATTCTTTGGTTACTTTATGCATGCATTTAATTTATTATTAATTATTGAATTTTATTCTATTGATCTATATGTTTTCGGTGAAAATTGTGGAGATACAAATCTGAAAGGGGCACACTTGAGTCAGCCATGGCTCACCGTGAGCCCGGCTAAAAGATTGACACTTTTATTTGTGTAGATTAGCTCTTTTATGTATAAACATTGACACTTTTTAAAATAGGCACTTTTATTCGTAAAATAATTATGTTAAAAATTGGCACTTTTATACATATAGATTAACACTTTTATGCATAAAGATTGACACTTTGACCCGGCCACACTATGTGACCGTTCTTACCCAAGTTTTTGTCAATCTGAAAGTGGGAAACTCGTTGCTGCATTGAATATTGTGACATAATCACATATATATTGACAAGTCTTTTATTTTGGAATTGATGTAATTTATTATAGATTTTAATGATTTAGAAAAACATGAATATTTTTGTTATAAATATTTGTTCTTGTTAATCAGTGCATTATCAGTTACCATATGATGCATTACTCAATTGCATCATTATTATATAATCTACTTCATGCATTCTGAATAAGCAAAAAATGCATTACAAACCTATTATATATGCTTTAAAACAAACTCCGTATTAATTTGAAAATAATTGCTTACGTTGCATTAAACTTGTATGAATAAATATATTGTAAATCTAATGCATAAATTAAACTACTATATCTAATGCATTACAAATTATGTTGAAATGCATTATACTGTAAACTAGATGCATCACAATGATATAATATATATAGAAATGCTCCCCTACCCACCGTGGGCACACTTAATGTGCCCACCGTTT
Source organism: Mentha longifolia (assembly GCA_001642375.2). Lineage (NCBI taxonomy): Eukaryota > Viridiplantae > Streptophyta > Magnoliopsida > Lamiales > Lamiaceae > Mentha > Mentha longifolia. The sequence goes on from CM038110.1 coordinate 36,734,002, forward strand.
ATGTGGCAGTGCCACGTCAGTAATATTTTCCATTTAGAGTTCGATTTGTTTTGGTAGGGTTTATTATTTTTTGGTAGGGTTTAATTTTTATGGTATGTATTTAAATTAATTTCCTTATACGTAATATTGACACGTCATCCGTGGGCATATTAAGTATGCCCATAGTGGGCATTGGATCATTTCTCATAATATATAATGCATAAGTTGTGTAGCGATGCATTATATTAATGTAAATCTAATGCATTACAAATTATGTGGAAATGCATTATACTGCAAACTAAATGCATCACATGAGATTTTCGGAAAAAGAAATATAATTAGAGAAAACTACCGAGTGATGCTCATTTATTATCTTTTTGTGTATTAGATTATTAAAAGACCAATGAGAATAGTGGGTGGACTTATTTGTTCAAATCCCACGATTTATGCTCTTCCCAAATTTAATGTACTCCATCTGTACTCGATTTACTGAACATGTTGACTTTTTAGATGATTTTAGAGCTTCATGATGATGGATTTTAAATTGAATTTTTTAAGATTAGTTTTTTTTACACGATACTACAACACTCGTAGTACTTGTAAAAAAAAAACTAAACTCCAAAAAATCGATTTTAAATCCATCATCACAAAGCTTTAAAATTATTTAAAAGTCAACAGGGTCAGTAAATCAAGGACGGAGGGAGTATATCACTTTTACTTCCTTACCCTTATAGAGCTTAAACTATGACAATTTTATCAAAATTATATCTATTTCAGATAAAATATGGACCGTTAGATTATGAGTAATCAATGGTTCAAGATCTTTCTTATTTCCCACTCAAATAAAATTTTGTACATGAACTCACACCATAGGTAATATATATATATATATATATATATATGGGTGTGTTATGGTAAAAAAACTTTTTAATGTATAAAATAAGAAACGTTATAAGCCGTTGATAATTGGAAATAAGCGATCAAGATTGATTCTCCATCATTACCAATTAGAACTATAACCGCTAAGCTCACGCCTTCTATGAGAGTAAACTAGTAAAAAAATCCAATCACAATAAGGAAAGTGCCTATGAACATGGGATTTGAGATATATAACCACCCAAATCAAAAAATAGATCCACCAAAAATGATAAGAAAAGATACATTATCTGCACTATAAAAATTGGGGAAATAAAATCTAAATAAAAATATTTCCAAAATCAAATACTATTGTATATCAAAATCTTATACATTAATGCTAGCGTCAAAAAAATCTTATGCATTGCTTATCTATTATAATGCAATTCTCATTGTAATAAACATATTTGTTAGTTTTTTTAATCTTGCCACAAATACAGAGTATATATATTTTTTATAATGCACCAATCGCATGTTATTAATGCATTAGTTTTTCTAAATCTTGCCACAAATACAGAGTATATATTTTTTATAATGCACCACCAATCGCATGTTATTAATGCATTTGCTATATTTAAAACATTCAATTTTTAGTCGTGAATGTTACTGATAGGATACGGCCTAGCTCCTAGGCCCAAGCATCAGGCCCAATATAATTGGACCCCGACAGTTAAGCTCGGCCCACGCAGCTCGGTCCAACTAAAGAAACTTCTTCACCAAGGCAACTCCTACATCGACTACAATTCAAGCTCCAAGAGAGATATAGAAGCTCGATGTGTATCCACAAAGGAGAAGATCAAGCCAAAGGAGTCCTAATAGGAGAAGACTTTGTATCATAGTCAAACTCCATGTAATTACCTATAAATAGGGGTTTAGAATAGATTGAGAGGGGGAGAACAATCTTGTAATCACTACTCATACAAGCAATAAAGATCTATACTATTTCCGCCCGTGGACGTAGATCTATTCCAATAGATCGAACCACGTAAATCCCTTTGTGTTCCGTTTACTTTCGTGTTCGTTAATTCCTTGTCTACATGCATTAATTACCTTACGAAAATAAGTTCGATCAGTTACCAGAATACAAAAATTAGGCCTATGCATTCATAATGCATTGAATCGTGCAACTACAATGCATCGTCCATAATGCACGTCTATAATGCACGATATGTACAAGTACAATACATTGTGCATCATAATGCATTATATCAATACTACTATAATGCATCGGTCATTATAATCTAACGTCTATAATGCACATCTATATTGCACGATATGTACAACTACAATGCATTATGCATCATAATGCATTATCAGTATATTAATGTATCGGTCATTATAATGCATTATAAGTACAATTATAATGCACCGGTTAATTTAGACAGTATATCATATTTATATCAATAGGCCATATCATTTCTCACTTCGTATTGATAATTATTTTTTATTTGATATTTCAGCTATACAAATATATTTATAAGCCATTTGATAACTATTTTTAATGCATATGTTGTACAAGCATAATGCAAAAAAAACTACAAATAATTAAAGAAAAACGTAAATTGCATCGAAGTTCATAAGAACTATCAAATATCATCGTTCACCCTGTAAGAATTCAAAAAATAATGCTACCACAAATTTCATTAATGGAGGGCAACAAATTTCAAATAATGCAAAAATATCATATGTATACTATACATGGTCGCAAGACATCATTTCAATTGAGGGCAACAAAATTAATATAGAAAACGTGACCAGCATATGGCAACTGACATGCCATTTTCTGATTACTCCAAATATTTAGTATCGATGAAAAAAAATATATTCTTCTTTAATTTTCAATTCACAAAAAAAGAAAAAAAATGATGTACGTTTGTTTAACACAAAAATATTTTTCTAGAGTAAATTAGGCATTGAATAAAATAGAAGAGGAAAAGAAAAAGATTTACCTTAAATAAACTCAAATGAATCTCACGATTTGAGAAATATAGCATTTATAAATCAACAAGATTACATTTATGCCCCTCATTAAATTTAAAACATGTCTTTTGAGTTAAAAGATGTGTTTAATCTTCACCATAGATCTTGTAAAATGTATGGTGTGGATTATTTCTCATTTTTTACTGAACTGTTACTTTTTATTTGATCTTCCCTCTATATATATATATATATGCGCGTGTGTGTGTGTGATTGCACGCGCGCATGTGTTTACTTTGCCGTAAAAGAAAATAAAGAAAATATAAGTAAGTATAAAAATTTATTTATCACTTTATACTTTGATGTATTAAAAATCCGATTAGATGGTACAAATATTTCGGGCACCTCGATATCTTTCACGATGGTATTCCATCTATCCCCTATATTAGTGTGGTTTGACTTTTTGCACACATTTCAATGTGTAAAAAAATTGATGTTAATATAAAATTTGAGTCGCACTTGATGTAATATACAGTAGTATATACACTATATTAAATAGAATAATGAAGAATAATGTACTATCAAGTAAGACTCAAATTTTATTTTAACAAGTACTACCTTCATCCCATTACATTAGTTTCCATTTGACTTTTGACTTTTGACTTTTCGGCATGCTTTTCTACCGAAACCTATGACGAGTTTTAACATATAATTTTAAAGTATTTTTTCTTTTACGGGATACAACCACACTCATGGTATCTCGTTAAAAAAAAAAACTTCAAAATTATATTTTAAAACCCGTACTAGGTTTCGGTAGAAACGCGTGCCGAAAAGTCAAAAGTCAAATAGTGACTAATATAATGAGATGGAGGTAGTAATTTTTAGTATATTGAAATGCGTGCAAAAGTCAAATCACGCTAATATGGAGACGAAGGGAATATAATTTTATACTTAAGAAAATCGTATGATAATTTTATATGATGTTTTATGACTTATGTAAAAAGACCTTGCTACCCCCAACTCTCCAAAAACATGAGTAATTGTTTTTTTGTGATGCATTTTTATGTTATGTTTCCTTCTAATAATGAGAACAATAAAGCTATGCAACCACATTATGGCCAACCATTACAAGGGTATTATAGTCAAATTAGATATATTAATATAATAAAATATTAGCAATGCTTAGTGGGCTAGATGCATTTTATTTTTTACCCTTTTTCTCTATTCAATAAAAGAGATTGTGGCTAGGGATGGCAATGGGTCGGGTACCCACCCATTTAGTCTTTCCCAAACCCAGACCCGTTAAAAATTTTCGTACCCATATCCGCCCCAAACCCGTTTAAAAATTAATTTTGGTACCCGTACCCGCCCCAAACCCATCAGATAATACCCATTAATTACCCGATAAAACCCGAACTCTATAACATTAATATAAATGGTTCTTTAAAATTTTATGTAACAAAAATTATAACTAAATATATATATCAATCGAAAGTCAAAACTATTATTTAAACATGTGAATCTCATTATAAATGTGAACTAACAAAATTATAAAATAAATCTCAAAATAAATACCAATAAGATATTAATTTTGATACATAAGAAAATAAAACCTAGAATTATGAATAGTTATTAATATTTAAATTTACACACATATACATACTTATATATGGGTTTGGGTAGTGAGTACCCGTAACTATCTACTCATACTCAACCCAAATCCGTTGCGGGTATCAATTTTATTACCCAAACCCGTCCCAAACCCATTTAGTTTTACCCAAACCCGTTCTATTAGAATCTGGATGGGGCGGGTACCCACAAAAACCCGACCCATTGCCATCCCTAATTGTGGCCGACCATAATGTTGCCAAATAGCAAATGAGAATTGTGTCTAATTTTTCTTTTCTTTTTAATAGTTTTTTTGAGAATCAAGCATTATGTTTTTAAAAAAAATAATTAACATTGTTGAGTTTGGCAAACTTTACGAAACATAAAGTAAACAAAATTTATTTCATTTTATCCAAGAAAAAGAATAATGCAAAGAAAATATAATACAAGTTAAAACAAAATATGGTTATCTATTGGTAAAAAAATATAAATAAGAGCAATTTAGACATTTCATATTTTATCCTTCTATTTCGTGTAAATTAACAACCTACACATATAATATAGATAATTGTATGCATGTATTATATTATTATTCAAAATAAACACCATAAATTTTTTTTGGGTCGTTCCTCTACGTATTATAAATTTATACAAGATTATATTATCATACTCTATTCCTGTAGTGGGCAAATTTCGTAAGCCCAAATTAATATGGCCCACAAGTCCGACAAGTCGGACTAGACAGCCAAAATGGCTAAGTAACTTACACAATGTACCCAACAAGTCAGATTGCGGTCCAATAACAAAGTAATAAGCCCAATCTTACAAATCTGGGCCACAAAACACCTATTCGGATCAAGGTGTCAACCACGTCGGTCGCTGCAGTCAACACGGTCAAAACGAATGACTGACTGCATCAGCCTGAGACCAAGTCAAAGGAAGATATCTCTTCCTCCAAATTCGGAACTGTCGTAGAAAGTGGAGGCAACCGATACGGCCACGTGAGAGGGAAATCCTTGGGGGCAGGCCGGCGTATAAATATCGACCGACTCGGTCAAGTCGCACACATACTATTCTATGCTCACACTCTCCACTACGCTCTCGACTGCTCTCTCTCGTACTCACTGCACTCTCTGCAGTCACTCTACGTCTGCCGCTATTGGAGTTAGCCCAACAAGCTTCCTCCGCTATCGATCCCTACCATCTTGAACCCTCTAACATCACTTCTGCCCTCCGAACGCTCCGAATCGCCCGTGATCTCCATCACTTACAAATTATTCTTTATTTATTGTGTTTACGTTTGATTTACTTTGGACTCACCATACTAACTTGAGCGTCGGAGGCCTTACGGCTGACACCCACACCGGTGTGATCCCTTAGGGCTCTAACGTCTCTGTCTTTGCATTGTGTTGGTTACAAGTTGGTAGTGCCCGGATCGACTGAATTGACCAGACAACCGTAATTGTAGATTCTACCTTTACAATACCTATAAATGAATATATAAAATAGGAATGGTTCCCTACCACCATGGGCACACTTAACATGTCCACGGTTGACGTGGTAGTGCCAGGTCAATAAGTATTTTTTTAGGGTTTAGTTTTTTTCGTAAGGTTTAATTTTTTTTTTGTAAGATTTATTTTTATATGGTATATAAATAATAATTTTCCTTGAATATAACACCACCACGTCTACCGTGGACATATTAAGTATACCTAAAATGGATAGAGAGCAATATTTATGTATAAAAAGTAAATGTACCCTCATAGAAAATTGAGTAAATGGAAAATGCAATCTACAAAAACCTTGTAAAGTTACCATTTATATTATTTTACTAATGAAGGGAAACTTTGCCTCTTCAATTCACTCTAAAAAGTCGTGCCTTTTTTTTTTTTTCTTAGAAGAGATTGACTTTATCAAGTAATTTAATTTGGCTATTTCAAAGTATTAAAATATGGGTGAAATTTAAACATACCCAAAACAAATAAGTTTATAAGTTTTATACTCATAAATTTAAAACTATAAGTTTTATACCCAAAAGCTATGAAAAGACAAAAATAACTTTAACTTTTGAACCCACTTCTAAGTTAAAGGTAAAAGGAATATGTTCTCTCTCCTACTACACGGTCCCGCCTGTCTCTGAATTTCTTTTTTTTTTTGTATCTCATTTTGGGTTCCAATTCATCTCAGCAAAACACCAAACATGGTACACATTAAATTTTTGTAAAAATAAAATAAATCAAAAATCAAAAATTCATTTATTGACAACAACCAAATCAGAAAAAATTCAATTACAGTGTTCTTACATTTATTGACGAATCAGAAAATAGAACAAAATGAAACAACAACAAAAGTGTAATACAAATTTATAAACATTAAAATTGTAGAGAGAGAAAAAATTTGACGTTCCTCTAGTTTTTTGGAATTTGTGGCTGTGAATTTGGTGCAATTTCGACGATATTTTGCTGAAAACTAAAAATGTATATTTCAATTTTACATATTTTCGTGGTATTATCTGTTAAAAAGTGAAAAAAATTTACATGTTCTTCTTTACATGGTTTAATATATATATTACACGGTTTTAATTTTTTTTTCCCAACTATATGATATTTTGGCCTTGTTTAAGATGTAATAAGTAGTTATGTTACCCTTTGAAAAATAAATTACTCGATAATCAACATTAAACCATGAATAATTAGGTTCTGAACATATGAATTGGTGTTACAAATATTTACACGGTTTAAAGCATTAAACCATGTAAACAACTTAAATATCCACGGTTGAGAATACTTACACGGTTGAACTACAATTACACGTTAATTTTATCCTTTTGACCGTGTAGAGTAAGTTATTACACGGTTTTATGTTAATTTAAGTCGTGTAATGTTAGGTTAAACCGTGTAACTAGATATAAACCGCATAACTGTAGATTTATTACAATTTTAGTGTTTTTGCTTCTAATTTGACTTAAATTTTCTGGTTCACTTTGCAGTGATGTCTGTAGTAAAAATATTTATTCGTCACAGTGGGCATTGGCAGAGAACCACTTATGTAGGGGGCGATGGTGTTCTAGTACATTTGGCCATGACTGAAATTACATGTAACAATCTATTATAAGAGATCCGTGATCAAATAGGCGAACAAGAATCCGAATATATCCCGGAGCACTCCTACTATTTGACGGATACAAGCGATCATGGAACGGCTAATGTAGCTTTATGGAGCGACATTGATTTGTTGAGATTGATTGTGAAGCAGAACAAAAAGGCAGTTTACATCATTAGCAAAGATAAGAATATTTCCCGGAGCACTCATACGATGCAAGGTTCTAGGATTTTTACGAGTGTGAATCTCGAAGAGCCGAGCTCGGAGGGACTACATTCGGAAGAGGAAAGGGTCGAGTAAGACGAAGAGAAGGTCGAGAATGAAACAGTCGTGGAAGAAAGGGCTGAAGAAGAAAGGGATGCATCGGATTTGTCCGATTTATTTAAGTCATTGACCATGGATCCGAGATCCGAGACAGATTGATAGGATCATTGGGCATCGCAACATTAATTCAGAGTCTCAACCTACCCGTGGCGACGACAATGCTAGGGTCGATCCGGATGTTATCCGAGCTTGGCTAATTCCCCATGTTCATCTAGACACTGCACTACCGTTAGGGTTTATCAATCGAGATTATTCCCCGCCCTCAGTTGGTGCATTGCGTGAAGGCGGCCTGTTCAAGAAAAAAGATGATTTGAAAATAGCAGTCAGAATTCATCACATAGAGAACCGACTTCAGTATAAAGTTGAAAAATTTGACACTTACCGTGTGGGGTTCATATGCAAGCAGGAAGTGTGCCAGTACTTGTTGCGTGCAAAGCAGAAAGGGGGTATTTGGAGCATTGGAAAATATACTGAACGTCATACATGCTCTGTCGATTTAGACGGGAATACACTGCTCCAATTCCCCACAAATGTTTTAGGAGCATATTTGCACGGAGATTGATCACTGATGGTGTCGGGCTGAAGCCGAAGGAGATAGCTAATGAGCTGCGAGCTAAGTACGGTATTGAGATTGATTACAGTTTCGCCCTACGAGAGAACATCGCTATAGAGATGACGTATGGAGGTTTCGAGGAGTCTTATCAGAGGCTTCCATCTTATCTGTACTTATTGAGGGAGAAGAATCCAGGTATTGCGTATGATTTCTCGACATCCTGTACCTCCGATCGATTGTGTTATATGTTCCTTGCTCTAGGATAGTCCATTCAAGCATTTTAGAGTGATTTGCTCCGTTCCATGATTGTAGTGAACGGGGCACACTTGAAGGGGAAGAACACGGGGACCATATTCGTAGCTTGCACGAAGGATGGGAATGAGCAAGTGTTTCCACTTGCTATTGGATTTGGCCCGATCAAGGATGATGAGTCTTGGACTTGGTTTCTCACTAGGGTGCGTCACTATTTTGGAGCACCAGAAGACCTATTGATAGTGTCCGATGGCCATATCAGCATCAAAAATGCCATTCGGAATGTCTTCCCACATGCTGCTCACGGTCTTTGCTTTTACCATGTGATGAAAAATATGGTGACGTATGGTAGGCACGCACTTGGAAGATTTGAAGCGGCGGCCTATACCCATCAGGATTCCACTTTCGACAAATACTTTGAGTCCTTAAGGGGTAGTGGAATATACCAGAGGCTGTGTGACATCCGCGTGCATCGGTGGCCGCATTAGAAGTGCCCGATTTCGCACACGAGTTTCATGACTTCAAATCTTGTGGAGACAATGAATGCTAGACTCCTATAGGTAAGGCGATTGCCGATATGCGCCATGATCGAGGCTTATAGGATAATTGTGGAGAAGTGGTTCGAGGAATATCGGGTGAGGGTCATCTCAAGAGATCATGAGCTCGCCGAAAATACCTTTGTGAGGATGTCCGCAGCCGCAGAATGGGCCCGACATTACACCACTCGTGGGATGCCAGTGGCAAATGTGTATAGGGTAGAGGGTGACTACAGGACTTACGTTATTAATCTTCATAACTCCACGTGGGAATGCAAGGAGTTTGATTTGGACGGGATGCCCTGTCGACACGCTTGTGCTACTCTTAGGCATGTAGTTACTTGATTTTTTATACAACATTTGTTGATTTATTTGGTGCTATATCTTTTTAATTATATTTATTCTATTTTCAGGTTTGCCGGCAGCCGTGCTACTGACTATGTCATTCTTGGCATCTCGGCACTTCAGTTTTTGCACAACCTTCGCCATCTCCCTTGCCGCCTTCGATTGTCTCTCCTGTGGCGGCAGTTTCTTGTGTGCATGCCATTGATTCGGGTTAAACCTCAGAATCAAGGGATCCGGCCACTGTAAGGATTGTGTATAGGGCTCATCAATCTCTATGTCTGGCTCGGGTTCGAGCGTGCGAAAGGTTATAAGCTACACAAAAATATTAAAAATTAAGAAACATTCTGTAAGAATAAATTAAAAGAATAAACATGCTTTATTAATAATGAAGAAAAATTAATTAAAAACAAAAAATTTCATAAATTTTAGAATAAGAATGTAATCAAGATTTCCTACCAGAATGATAATTATTTAATTATAAATAATAATCCAAATATTAATTAATTAAATATAAATTCTACAATAAACATGATTTCTTAGTAATTAAGAATAATTAATTAAAAAATAATAATAAATTATAGCTTAAAAATGTAATCAAGATTTATTACTCAATAATAGTTAATTAATAATAAACAATAACATGGATATTGATTAATTATAAATAAATTATAAACTAAATATACTTTATTAATTGATTAAAATTAATAAAGATCAATTACCTCATGGCTGTCGAAAAATGTAGTAAAATCCAAATGGGACTGTCGAGTGTGTGATTAACACGTATTTTATGTGCATGTTGAGTGTATTTTGAATATATTTCAAGCTTGATTTGTATGTTTTAATGTTAGAAATGCTAGGGTTTCTTAACTCTTAGTATACTTTAGACTTTTCTTGTTTTTCTCGGTTTTCGATCTATTTTTGTGAGAATTGGAAAGAGTATTCATGTGGCTAAGGATCGAAGACTAGAAATGAGGAAGAATCAAGCTTAATTAGGGTGAAACCTAGGTATGAAATGTGGAATTTAAATCTATAGAGTTAGGGTTTCACTAGTTTGATTTCAATTATGTTTTCCTCATTCTATCGAGTCTCTTTATGCTTTTTACAGGAACAATAGAGAACTCATTTGGCCAAATTGATCATTCCATGTCGAAGAGGGGTTCGTTAGGAGTCCATAGCAAAAAGCGGATCGAGAATCGGAGTTCGGACCAGGGAGAACGAGCGAAAACAGTGAAGCTGCGCAAAATGGCCGAACCGATGGAGACCCGGACGGCGACCGGCTAGACCGGCGGCCAGGCCGCCGGCTGGCCGGCTGAGCTACAGTGTTTGCGGCGACCCAGCTGGACCGCCGGCCAGGGCGCCGCTGTCCCTTCTCCTTTGTGTTTTGGCCGAGTTGGTTCATCCAACTCGGTCCAACTCGACCCAAAACTCACCTATTATGTATTTAACCCCAAAATCTTCCTATTTTATGGATCTTTTACATATTTTAACATTCTTAGAACCCTAGAAACATTTCTCTCTTTCCTTTTTAGTAAATTCAAGATTGTTGGAGCTACACTTGGTGGATTTGCAATTCAAGACCATATTCTTCTTCCTTATTGAATTCTCTATCTTTTAAGCATGATTTTATTTACTTTCTATGGTTTAATTCCTTCAATTATGTCTAGCTAAATTTCCCTTTGGTTCCAATATATGAAGACATGATCTAGATTAATAGGTTTTTGGATTTTGTAGTTGGATTTGCCCTCTAATTCATATGTCTTGTGGTTTGGGACTTGATTTTATTGCATGATTGATTGGCCATCATTGAGTGCATACAAAGTGTTTGGTTAAATGCTTAGTAGGCTTTAATTCATAACACTTAGCATCAAATCACCATATATTAGTAATTCTTGCTAATAGGAGATTCTAGATATTAATCGTGCCATTAGGAGTTAATCCATGCATCTTGAGTCCTAGTCGGAGATAGATGTAATAGGTTAATCTACTTACATTGATTGCTTTGAGAAAAGAATTAGTGTATACAATATATAGAATTCTCATATGAATTAGATTAAATTGGTTGATCCTAGCAAATCCTAAAACCTAGGCATCTAGTGATTATCAGATTATATTTGGAACCAAGCTTTCTATTATTATTTGTTAACTCTTGATATTAGTTATTATCTAGTTTGTTACTTTTCAATTACATTGCTTGATAGAATTAAGAAAACACAAAAACATGTCATTTGTGAGCTTGGATAGTAGTTAGATAATTAGATTACTACTTGAATCTTAAACGACCTAGCATTCCTTGAGGATTCGACTCAATTATACTATAATTGATTATTATTGCATTTTCCCTACCCTCAAAAGTAGGGCGGATCAGTGTGCCATCTCCTAAGTCGGGGTGTCAATATATCATTCAATCGATAGCCGCACGCTTGTCCTAATGCCGGAATTGCCTCGTAGGCCCACAAGTTTAACGCCCACACCGGTCTATATAAATGGTAGGCCCCACTCGCCCCAATAATCTCCGATGGGTCTTTCTTCATCACTCCTAGCTGATGACACATCACTTGGAACGACCACGATCTCCATGGAAAATTATACTACCCCAATCGATCTTCTACTAATGCCCATGCCCTATCTTCGATAGTCTGGTCATCACGGCATAGCACAATATAGTAGTACATGAGCAGGTTCGCGGCGCTCAAGTACTGATCCGGAGTCCCCATGCATATATCAGGATTATTGAAATCATTTAATAGCCTTTTATCCTTAATCTTCTGACCATTATACCTAGTATAGCAGAGACTAGTCTGGGGAAAGACATGATGACCGGTGTTGGGGTCGAAATTGGAAGGCCCGAATATTAAGTCGGTGACGAGACAAAACTCTTGTGCTCTGAAACGATTATCTTGTCCACCTACGTGAAACCACCTCTCAAACTCCGAGAATGACTTATCAATGAGCTCTCAAGCTAATAACTCATACAAGGCAAGGTTGGCGGTATCGTTTCTCTTAATTTGCAGCAAGTATCCAAATGGCCCTTCAGTGAATCTTTGCAAAAGCTCTTCCCCGCCTATACGCTTCAAAACAATTGGTATCTGCCTAATTCCAATGTCTCGAGTGTATAGGTTCACACGTGCCGGGAAACCTTGCATACGAGGCCGATACCATGCGTATCTAGGCTGCAAAAGGTACGTCAAAATGATTCGTTAGTCTCCAACAAAAATAAGCGAGTAAAAAAGGAAATAAATAGCTGCTCTGCCTTTACATGATTATTTTTATATTTTATCCGTGTACACGGTTAAAATATATACATAACCGTGTAAGTGGTCAAAACCAAGAAAGTCAACATCTTACACGGTTCTGTATATATTTTAACCGTGTACACAGTTAAAATATATACAGAACCGTGTAAGTATAAAGTGCTCAAAAACCAGAAATTAAATCTATCAAATTCGACCTTAGTAGACACAATTATGACGTTAATTAAGGCTTCTAAACACTTAATTATCATATCCCAACAAGATCTCATTGCATAAAATGCTTCACTAACTAATCGACTTTTGCATAGGAAAAAAAAAAAACCATTTCGACTCACCGGCGCCGGCGGCATAGGAAGATTGGCCCGTTCTTCCACCGTCGGCACTCGACGCATTTTAGGATGATAATTGGAAGAGCCTACGTCGTTGCCGGAATCTGAGTCGCTGGGCTCCATTTTTCAATCGTCGGCGGCAACAAATCTTCCACGGTATTTTTAAAATTGGAGAGAGAAGGGGAATCGTGAGAGAGAAGTGGGCCAAAATAGTTAAGGTTATTTTTGTCTTTTTATTATTTTTTGGGTATAAAACTTATAGTTTTAAAGTTGTGAGTATACAACTTATATAATTATTTGTTTTGAGTATATTTACCCATTAAAACTTAAAATATTGCACATACCCTAACAGTACAATACAAAACTCATGTTTAATTTGCAGGATCCAAATACACATCAAGAGCAACATATGAGGATCCTTACATATAAAGAAGTAGGAACGATTTAAAATAAAGAATCCATCTCAAAGAATCCGAAACGTGTCCATCTCCACAATATAAACAATTGTGACTTTTCCGACCAAAACATATGACGCCCACTTCGGTGGTTCGATCAAAACTTGAAAAGATAAATTCACTAATTTTTCTTAACTACAATCATTAAGCTGTGTTCGGGTGACAACTCACTTCAATAAGCACAACGATAAGACAACATTAATTAATATAAAATCAACCCACATGATAGGGAGTAATCTGTCAGCTCTCAACATGCATCTGAAGTGCAGAAATGATAAACAAACAGACGTCAAAATTCCGCCAGATCCTGCAGATCCGATATATCAGTGAATAGAGCATAGTGGGCTCAGATCCCCCTTTGTTCGTGATCTGTGTATAATAGGCCCAGATCACTTCCCCGTCATTACCATCCCTTTAACCCCAGATCCTTACACGAAGTGTAGAAAAAACGTGATTGTGGGGACCACTTTGGGGACCACTAATCATAACTAAAATATTCTCTCTAACTGACTTGTCTCCTCCAAAAAGACTAACTTAACTTCGTAACATAGAGATAATTACCCTTTTACCCCTACTCTTTATCCTACTATAAATACTTGATCTTCTTCACCAAGAAAAGGTACGCATCTTTACTGGTACTTTACCTCGGCTGCAAGCATTACTGAAGCGGATTTCTATTTCCCTTGAGCACATACTGACTTGAGCGTCGGAGTGCCTTCCCAGAGACCCTCCCCGCTCCTCCGGTGTTGTTTTGCAGGATTACGGTACAGATTCAGAATTCATAGAGGCTGCTTCGAGGTAGCATCACGAAGACGAAAAAGAAGCCTTCGTTTCGTTTTCATTTTAGATAAATGTTCTCTCATATGTATTCTATGATATTTCTCTTAATTTGTTGATGGAAAATAACCCAATCTATCAACTGGCGCCGTCTGTGGGAAAATCTGACTAAGGCGTAGATTTCTCTCTAAAACACGCTCTGAATTTTGATTCGATTTCTCTACTAAAAAACGTAGAAGAAAAATCTAAGTATTCGCATAATTGATATAGTACTAATCCCTGTTGTAATTCATTTGTTGATAATGATGAGAAATTTGCCTGAAATATGAGTAAAGGGTGTCTCAATTGCTTTTCGCTTTATGTAGGATTTGTGGTAAAAAGCAAGAAAAGAGGATTTAAGCAAATCCTAACTCCAGCAAAAGGAAATTGATCACAGTAAAGATCATTCTCTTAAATTCTTTTATCTTATTCATTGAATATCCACCGTGCTCCTACTAGGTATCGGTCTAGGCATATTCAATGAATATCTGTATAAAAAAAAAAGAAATCTTAAGTAAAAAGTTATATGTACCGTGTATGTTGATCTCCCTTTTTCCTATGGAAAACAGATTATTAAAGAATTATAATAGAAGGTCCACCATATCTCAGAGAATCTCGAGAAAAGGAGAAGAACTCGCAAATCATATACTTGGTGAGTAGAAATACATCACCCACACATATATCATACAACTTGAGAGATTTTTTGATAAAAGGCAAGATAAGCTAATGGTAAGCCCTGGCAAAAGATCCAGGCACAGAAAGGCTATCTTCAAGCTTAAACAAAAAATCCTCAAGATTGTTTAAGGGAAATGGTCGGGAAAGTCCCAACAAGGGAGCCCGAAGCTCCCTATCCTCCTATGAAAGGAGAAGCCCTAATTTCATATTAGGCACTAATTAAGTAAATGCTGCATATATCTTTGCAAATTTTCCTTAAAAATGGACCAACATTCCAGCGTAACCCAAATGATGGGATCATCTGCTGAAGGACAGGCAAACGCGCCTCATCCCACTCCAGGTTCTGGTGCCAATCCCGGTGCCATATCAGTACCTCCGGGAACTAATGTAGGGGAATCTGGTTTCTCCCCATTGATGCTGCAACAGATGAAAGCAATGATAGACGGGGCCCTGGAAGGAGCCCTAGAAAATAGACTAGCTGCCGTCGAGGCTAGTACTCTAGCAGATCCTATCAATCTATCCTCATTCCCCGAGAATAAGGGAAATCAGGAAAAGGCGAAAGGCAAATACGCATCCAGATCACAAGATCCTAAAGTCCTTAAGGACGTTATCACCAAGCTACCCCAGATCCAAGAGGATGGGCAATTCACAGACTATGGGTCTTCTAACGATGAGGTGCGGGAAACAAACACCGGTCAACAGATCACTCTTACCGATATGCTTCAAAAGCAGATTCAAGATCAACAAGACCAAATGAAGGTCATGGCCAAAGAGCTGGAAGAGCTCCGTAAGGCACACCAGGCATCTGAAAAAAGAAACGCGGAGGAATCTGTCCTTCCAACAGAAGAGACAATGGGCACATCTGTAGCCCGCACGGGGTAGGAAAGCAGATCTGAATATGGTCCTGACTATGTTAATGAGAACAACCCTTTCTCGGCAGATATTCAAACTGACCCTATTCCCAAGAACTTCAAATCAGTTTCTTGTGAGTATAAAGGGCAAGGAGATCCTGAAAAACATCTCATGAAATTTGAGAGTTTGTGCTTATTACATCAGTACTCTGAAGGAGTCAAATGTAGGGTATTTTTAACCACTCTTTCTGGCCCTGCACAACAGTGGTTTCAGCAATTGCCTAGGGACTCGATCCACTCATTCAAAGATTTAAGAAAAATCTTCCTACACCAATTTGTGAGCTCTAAGAGATCCACTAAGAATTCGTTGTATTTAACAACCATCAAACAAGGGGCCACTGAAAGCCTGAGGGATTATATGACCAGGTTTAACGAGGCGATACTGGAAATTCCAGGTGTGGGAGCCACATTGAAAATACATTCCTTTGTAGAAGGATTGAGGCCTGGGCACCTCTTTTCTTCATTAATGAAGAAACCCGCTGAAACCTTTGATGAACTTTTATCCCGGGTACAGAAGTATATAAACATGGAAGAAGCTATGAATGCTAAGAGGGCCGATGTAGCCTTCAAGAAAGATAAGAAGCCTGATGATAGAAAAAGAGGGGCTCCTGAAGGAAGGAAACCTGAGAAAAATGAAAGATTCCAACGGTCTCTCACACCACTTACTAGATCCCCAGCTGACCTGTTAGAAGTGGTGATTAAGAAACCAGGGGTACAGATCCCCCCAGGTAGGGACCAGCCTCCAAGGCGACCCCCTTCCGATAAGTTCTGCAAATTCCATAATGATTACGGGCATACTACCAATGAGTGCCGTAATCTGAAAATAGCCATTGAAAAACTCATACAAGAGGGTCAGCTATTGGAATATGTCAAAAAAGAATCTGGCCAACCCAAGAGGCGTAAAGATGAAAGGGACGGAAAACTCCTACAAAAAGAGACATCAACAGAAAGTTCAGCCAATAAAGGCGTGATCTCTATGATCTATGGGGGAGTACCACATCCTGAAATATCTTTCGGGATCGAAGATGACAGATCCCTAATCCATCCTCATGAAGTTGCCCTAGTTATTACAACAGGGATCGAATGATATGGGGTGAAAAGAGTATTCGTAAATACGGGAGCAGGGGTGAACGTAATCTTCGAGGACTGCTTTCTGCAAATGGATTTGCATAAACCACTAGATGGGGTGGCCACAACATTACATGGTTTTGCAGGGGGTTTGGTCATGTCATTAGGCTCAATAGAGCTGATGTTAACCTTGGGAGATGGAGATTTGCAGATCTCTAGGCCAACTACCTTCCTGGTAGTATGGCAAAAATCAGCTTCTAATGTAATACTGGGAAGGACAGCTCTCAGTAATTTTCAAGCGGTGGTGTCAACCTACCATTTAATAATGAAATTTCCGGTGGGCAACCGGGTGGGATTTGTCTCAGGGGACCAGGTCCTGTTACGAAAATGTTATATACAATATGTGAAGGCCGGTGAGGCTAAGAAAAGATCTGGGGAACAATTGAGAGATCCCCAGTGGGTAGCGGGACGTGAAGATAAACGGATGAGGACTACAGAGCCTGCAACAAAAAACAATTCTCAAATTCAACCGGCTGAGGAGCTGTTGCTGGTGGAATTGATGCCTAATAAAACGGGATTTACTACACGCATCGGAACACAGATGCCAGATACGATAGCCAAAGCATTGATAGCATGCTTACGGAAGAATGTGGATGTTTTCGCATTCTCTTCATCTGATCTAGTGGGGATAGACCTAAAGGTCGCCTTACATAGCCTTAACGCGGACCCCCAGGTCAAGCCGGTGAAGCAGAAGCTTCGACAATTCGGGGTAGAAAAATGACCAAGTCATTAAAGAAGAGGTACAAAAGCTGCTAGATGCTAAACATATATGGGAAATACAATTCCCAGAATGGCTATCCAACGCTGTTATGGTGCCTAAAGGCAACACTGGCACGTGGAGAACGTGCATAGACTTCAGGGATCTGAACAAGGCGAGTCCTAAAGATCATTATCCCTTGCCCAAAATTGATCAGATGGTGGATTCTACATCTGGATGCGAGCTACTGTCAATGATGGATGCATACCAAGGATACCACCAGGTGAAGATGAACCCAGATGATGTCAATAAAGCGGCTTTTGGGGTCTGTGTTGGAACTTTCGGTTTCCAAAGTATGCCTTTCGGCTTAAAAAATGCTGGAGCCACATACCAGCGTATGATGGACAAGATATTCAAAAAACAAATTGGAAGAAATATGGAGATTTATGTCGATGACATACTAGTAAAAAGTGTGAAAGCTGCAGATCACATCAGTGACCTAGAGGAAGCTTTTGTTGCGGCCTCGATTTTATCATTTAAAACTAAACCCTGCCAAATGTGCCTTCGGGGTGCAATCGGGAAAATTCTTGGGGTACGTGGTAACTCCCAGGGGAATCGAGGTAAATCAAGCCAAAGTACAGGCTGTGTTGGAGATGGTTCCTCCCAGGAACATCAAGGAAATATAAAAACTCAACGGCAGAATCCTAGCCCTAAGCCGTTTCATTTCCAGATCCGCTAATAAAAGTTTGCGTTTCTTTAAGGTGTTAAGGAAAGGTAGCCAGTTTGAATGAACTCATCAATGTCAAGACGCTTTTGAGGAGCTCAAAAAGCATCTGCTCTCTCTCCCAGTGTCACAAAGCCATCACCGAAAGAGGTCCTGTATCTCTACTTTGCAGTAGGGAAAGAATCTTTGAGCTCAGTGCTTATCAAGGAAGATGGATCTGTCCAGATCCCAATTTACTACGTAAGTAAAATGATTCAAGGACCGGAAACAAGATATGCCGACATAGAAAAGGCCGCAATGGCGGTAATGGTCACTGCTCGAAGGTTACGACCTTATTTTTTATCCCATAAGGTCATGGGAATAACCAATATCCCGCTCAAGCAGGTGTTGGGGAAGCCAGACCTATCTGGGCGGATGGTGAAATGGGCCATAGAACTCAGTGAGTACGACATAGAGTTCGAACCTAGAACTGCTATAAAGGCACAGGCCTTAGTTGATTTATGCAAGAAACCACCCGGGGTGATGAAAGAGAAGAAAAGGTGTGGAGAACCTATGTAGATGGGTCGGTTACCAAAGAGGGATCTGGAGTTGGGATATACATACTTGATCCCGACAACAAGGAACACCGGGTCGCCATCAAATTCAATTTTGTGGCATCAAATAATGAAGCCCTCATTAGATCTATGCATATCCTATGAAGCATGAATGCCAAGAGAGTGGAAATCTATTCTGATTCCCAACTGGTAACGCATCAGTTATTAAGAATGTGCGAGAGTAAAGAGGAAAGGATGATAACCTACGCCTCTGTGGCCGAAGCTTTGCTGGCCAAATTCTCGAAGGTAGAGATCATTCAGATCCCTAGGGAAAAGAATAAAGAAGTGGACAAACTCGCCAGGATCGCAAGTGCCATTGAAGGCACATGGGACGGGGATCTGACCATACTACAAGCAGATACCAGATCTGGCCTAACAGAAATTAGCACAATACAAGAAATCAAAGACTGGAGAACGCCTATCATCCAGATCCTTAGAATGGAGGGACAATATAAAACCAATGTCGATAGACGTAAAAAGATGATTATGGCAAAATTCTTCCTACTTGAAGGATTCTTGTACCGAAGATCTTTCACGCATCCCTATCTCAGATGCCTATTTGAGCCGGAAGGGGAATACCTATTGAGAGAAACACATGAATGAGCTGCTGGTGCTCATACGGATTCAAGGATCTGACTAGAAAGGTCTTAAGAGCAGGATTCTTTTGGCCCAGTATTGAAAAAGATGCCAAGGAATTGGTGAAAAAATGTGAGCCTTGCTAAAAAAATGGCAGATTGATTCATAGACCTGCAGAGGAGATGGGAATCATGTCTTCCCCTTACCCCTTTGATAAGTGGGGAATTGATATTGTGGGAAAATTCCCTACAGCTCCCGGTGGGCGGGTTTTCTTGATTGTCGCTATTGACTATTTCTCCAAATAGGTAGAGGCCGAAGCTGTAGTCAAGATCACAGAGCAGGCCATGAAAAAATTCATCTGGAAAAACATATGTTGTCGCTTTGGTGTTCCCAGAACTCTCATCTCCGATAATGGAACCCAGTTCACAGGTTCATCTGTGCAAGCATGGCGCCAAGAAATAGGAATCCAACAGCGCTTTGTAGCAGTAGCCCACCCGCAAGCCAATGGGCAAGTTGAAGTTACGAACAAAACTATTCTATCTGGAATTAAGGCCAGATTAGGAAAAGCAAAAGGGAACTGGGCGGACGAGCTAGACTCAGTACTCTGGGCTTACCGCACTAGCCCCAGAACAGCCACAGGGGAGTCTCCTTTCAATTTGGTATATGGATTGACGGCTGTGTTACCAGCAGAAGCGGAAGCAAGATCGCATCGAATTTTAAAATATGATGAAAATCAGAACCTGGGGTTACTCAGGGAGAATCTGGACCTGATTGATGAGCACAGAACAGAAGCTCAGAATAGAGCTGAGCGATATAAGCAACAGGTGCGGAATGCTTATAACAAGAGAGTCCAGATACGACGATTCGAAAAAGGAGACCTGGTGCTGAAAAGAGCGGATGCTCTCAAGCCCATGGGAAAACTGGACCCTAATTGGGAAGGACCTTATGTCGTTACTAAAGTACTCAAAGGAGGAGCATATGAGCTCAGAGATGCAGAAGGGAGAGATCTGCCCAGACCCTGGAACATCAACAATTTGAAAAAGTATTATGTTTAAAGCATTCTAATAGTGTGATAAATTTAAAGAAAGGGAAGGTATGCAAAAACCAACCCATTATCTGTTATGATGGAAGTTCATGAAATATAATATTTTTCTTTTTATTATCTTTAAGAAATGAATTATAATTCATTCGCTTTCCTATAATTCACTTGGGGGGGAGTAGGGTTATACCCCCTACTATCCATCTACTCCTAGAACAAGTATCTATTTATGAAAATTGATTCAAAATTTTCAAAAAACATATTTGCAAAGGAAAATAAAGCATGGAGAAATGAAATAAAAATATACATCCAACCGATTGGCATACGAAATCCATATAAGTAATACATGATAAAAAGGAGAGTACTAGTGGAGCCAATCCCACTGACATGGCACATCTACGTCTTGGAAAGAGGGCCTACTCTTGCAACTTATCCCCGCCATCTGGGATCTGCTCGTGCAGATCCGGGTCGGCGCCAGGTGTCAAAGTACCTGGGGAGTCGATGACCTGATGAAGAACCTCAATTGAAGAAGTGGTTGCCCCTGTTATTCCCGCAATAGTTCCCGCCATAACTTCCTCGAGAAGGTTGACTCCTTCCTATATCTCTAAAAAATCTTCCCGAGCAGGAGCCTCGACCGCCGGGTCTGAAGAGAGGTGATCCACGGGATCTGATAGGAGGGAGAGAGGCTGAGGCATCTGTGACGGAGAAGGGGATGAACTTTGCTAGTCCGGCACCTGGTCCGTCATCTGGCTTAACACCTGGGGCACCTCCTGGGCCATCATCGGACTGGGCGTTGGGGTCATCATCTGATCCGTGAGGGGAGTTTGAGCTGGGGAGTGGAGCTGAAGAGCTGGGTCCGATTCCCTAAAGGGCCCACCGAGCTCTAAGGTTCCTTTGCTATTCAAGAGCCCATTCAATGTGATCCCGCGCGGGGATCGAAGAAAAGACGCTTCCTCCGACGCTTGTATAACCTTGATCTCTTGCAAGGAATCTCCCGTCTGCAAAAGACGGAGGTATAAGTTAGAATTTTTTAAGTCACCTGAGAAGGTGAAACAGGGAAGAGGAGATTCCTTACCCATCGCCTGTAATAAAGAGAAGTCCACAATAAGGACAAACCAAACGAAGGCTGGTAGCTCATAAATAATAAAACAAGGCCTTATCACGATATATTATATGAACACTTACCATTTTAAAAGCCTCCTCCAGGAGCCTGTATATCCCAGCTTGAGGAGGAAGAAGATAGTAAGGAATCTCTTCCCAAGCAGGCAAGATACTTTCATGCTCTTCAGGCCGGTATAGAATTTCAGCGGCAGATCTCAAACCCCGCATATACCAAGGGTTGTGGGCATTGAAGTGGGGATCCAGTTCCAGAGTAGGGGTCTCCTTTTCCAGGAGATCCAAGATCTTCTCAATATCCAGATCCTTCATTCTGTCCTTTAGGGCCAGTTGAGTGAGAGCCTCTTCTATAATAGCCCCAACATAGAAACCCAGGGGAACACTCATCCTTTCCCAAAAGTCTTCTGAATGGAGGAAGGCTTCTAGGAGATCTCGCACAAAGGCTTGGAGGAAAGCCTGGCCATAGGGCATCATCAGCAGATAAGATCTGCAACGGTGGGCCCCTACTGCAGACACGGTAACAAGCCCCTTTTGCAGGCCCGCTTCAGTACCCTTCTTGGTCGCGTTGTCATAGGCTCGCTCCAAAGCATCTTTATGACTCTCAGATGCTTGAGCTAGATCCGCCTTGGCCTTATCACAAGACCTTTGGAGATCTTCAGCACGAGTCTTTTGATCAGCCAGGTCTCGCTCTAGCTGCTGAAAATGAAGTTCCCGTTCTTGGGCAAGCCTCTCCCGCTCTACCTCCCACTGCTTCAATTCTGCCAGCTCTCGCTCCAGAAGTCTGGCTCGGTCATTTAAAGCCTTGACCTCGGCTGCATGCTCTTCACTGCGCGCCATTCTCAACCGCATCACCTCTGCCTGCAAATGCTCGTTAGAGGCATGTACGCCCGACATATCCCCCTTCATGGGATCATAGGCCAATGCTCGAAGAGAGAGCATTGATCTTGAAGGCTACAGCCTGAACACAATAACAATAATAAGTAAATAAATGATATATGAGCATACAAAAAGAATATCTTTGAAATCAAAGCTATTTTTAATACCTTGATCTCGTGAATAGAGGCTTGTCGGACAAGCTCTACAGAAGACAATCTGTTCAGATGCCTCCAGTCTTCAGCTCGGGGAATGCTGTCTAAAACATTGGAGGCAGTACCTCTATCGATGCCCCAAACTGTGCCAGGGAAGCTTACGCTAACTCCAGGAACGTTGTAGGAGGCAGTGGGGACATCCAGACCCTTCATACGCAAAGCATGAAGCATAGCCAATGTGGCTTCAGAAGCAAGGCTTTCCACCATGGCTTGTTCTGGAGGCTTAACCACCGTATAAGGATTGGCAGTAGCATACCTGGCCAAGGTACTAGAATACCTCGGATGCCCTAGGGCAGATGGCTCCACAGAAAGAGGATTGGGCGCCAAAACATTAGAGATTGGCATGCCTACTCTACGATCATCGCTGGCGGCAGCAATCTTCTTTCTCTTTGGGTCTGTGGAAGAAGAAGAATCTGAAGACCTCTTCTGTGGGACAGAAGGTTTACTAAACTTGGTTGAAGCTGGTACTTCAGCAGTAGAAAAAAGGTCCGACAAAAATCCTTCAAAAGCCTGAAGATCCAGGTCTTCGTCCAAAGGAAGGGCTGCCCCTTCAGACCAGGAAGAGAGACCACGATCCACCCCTGCAGCCAAGGGATGGGGAGGACGTGTTGAAGTAGATACGATAGCTCGAGGAGCAGATGCCTCCTTTATAACCACACCAGGCAAAGCGGACTTTCCCCTAGCCCGAAGTGCAGATCCCTGGGTTGGGGTAACAATCCCAGATCCCTGCACAGGACAGGTAGTCACTGTGGAGGGAGTGATCTGGGAAGTAGGAGGAGGAGGTGGAACGGAAGGCCTCGAACTCGGCGCGACTCCTGTCGTGGTCACGGGACTGGAGTTGGGAGTTGAAGAATGAGCTTCTGCAGAAGCAGAAGCTGCAGGATCTTGTTTAGAGGCTGCAACCATAGCAGCCATTCGCTCCTCGAACTGTTTCTTGGCCTTCTCCCGAAGAACGGATTTGGCCGACATATCTGAAAAAGTAAAGCAACCATAAATAAGAAACGTGAATAAATTCAAGTCACACGCATAAAAACACTCGAATTCAAAATAAGAAGTATTTACCCATAGAGGGATTCCAAGGAGTCCCAGGCCTCAAACCAAACAAGGACAACACCTCTTCACTAAGAAGAAGTCGCTTTAACATCCCATGACCTACTGGGTACTCTATAAGTAGGTCATTAAGGATATTCTTTTCCCAGGCAAATAAAGTAACCTTCTCAAAAGAAGGTTTATCTGTCTTAGGCTCGGCATACAGAGGTATGTCATGAATATTCCAAGAATTGGGGGAAGGAGCACCTACAGTTAAATACTGGGGATGCCATTTCCTATCTACAGATTCATACTGGCCATAAAATTTATGAAACCATCCTATAGGAGAAAAATATAAGTGATACCTGCGATGTTTTAACTCGTGAGTTCTAAAAAATAAAGACACCGGGTCTTCCACCCCATATAATGTAGTTGCTATGAAAAAGAAAATAGCCCTACGAAAAGAAGCAGGGTTCAATTGATTCAAAGGGATATTATATCTCGTCGCTAAACTAGATAGAAAAGGGGGAACAGGAAAACGCAAGCCTGCCAATTGACGGAGCCAGAAAATTTTATGATTGGCTCGAGGGAGTAAAGGACGCTCACTAGGCCCCGGAATGTCCACGGTAAAGCCTCTTGTGTTACCTAGTGTGCTGAGAATTAAGGCTAATTCTAGGGAAGTTATAGTGGAAGATTCATATTCAGCAAAAGGGATAGGTGACTGCGCGGCAGCTCTACCCTCTTTTTCCTCTTCACTCTCAACTAACTTCTTCTTACCCTTACCCTGGGCACCTTGCCTAGATGAAGAAACCATCTTTCTTTTTCGCTTAAATATACTAGAAATAAACTAATGCGAATAAAGAAAGAGGAAGAAAGAAAGAAAAGGAAAGGTACCTGCGTGCTGGGGAAGAAGAATTGGCTGCGATGAAAAGAGGAGAGGAAAAAAGCAAGAAGCAGTTCTTAGAAAGGCATAAGGAAAGCTTCTCAAGAAAAAAAAGAATGGCGAGAAAAGTTCTAAGTGTTGGTCTTCCTCCCTCTAGTTATCTTATATATCTCTCTTGTGAACTAAAGGGGGTTAAGAAGAAAACCACCCACTACCTGCTGTAAAAGAGCACGTCTCGACGGTTAATGAGACGTGGGTGAAGAAGTTATGATGGTAAGAAGTGGCGGCGGTTTTGGGTCCCGATAAAGGAAAGGGTAATGGCCCTAGAAAGCCGCAAAGCGTAAGAAATACGCTTTGGTAGGGGAACGGAACCCTCGAGAAAGGATCTGTAGGTAGTAGGACCTGGAAGAACGGGCTTCGGGAACTGCAGAACCCTCACTAGGGGATCTGTAAATAACGAGACCTGGAAATTTAAGCCTTGCGAACCACATAATACTTCCAAGAGGACCTGTGTGAAATAGGACCTGAAAATACGTGTCTGAAAAATCACAGAATCCACATAAGAGGATATGTGTAAAGTAATACTCGGAAGTCACAGAACCACACAAGAGGATCCGATTGCCTGGTGCATGATAACTTGCAAACTACAGATCCTCAAAAGAGGATCTGTATACCTGGAAACCCAGAACTTGGGCCGGTATGATACAGATCTGATAATATGAGGTTAGCAGATCACAAATCCCTCTGCTGAAGTTAGTAAGATAATTTTTGTTCCATCACCAGAGATCTACAAGGCAATTTTGCCAAGACAAACATACAAAAATAAACAATATATATATATACAGTAACTCCATATAGGAGTAAGCTCAGAAATTAAAATGCATATGTATGGGCATGTCTACATGCATGAGCGAAGTTCATGTATACAATGCTTCAAAAAAAAAAATCAAATCAAATCATCATCATCATCAAAAAAATTGATTGAAAAATTCGTTCACAGGAGTAAGCACGAGATGTCACTCTCGCCATACTTCTACGGAAGCAGGGAATGGCAAATACTACCCAGATATTCAAGAAATAAAATCGTAAGAATTTCTTGAAATAGGATGTCACTCCAATAAGTGCTTCTGGAAATATGGATAACATAAAATGTATCAGATGTCACTCTCATATTTCAAAAAAAAAAAAAAAAAAAAAAAAAAAGAAGAAAAGAAAGAAATAGAGGCCTCAGACATTTTAATTGTTCATTCAAGAAGAATGAATATTGACAAGAAAGGATCATCACAGGCTCAAAGAACGGAACACAGCCTCTGATTAAAGCATAGTATTTCTATCATCACAATACCTCTTAAAAAAAAGAGGACTGCTCAAAAGAATGACATTACTCTACTGATTACCAGAGAGGAATATCTTCGGCTGCAAAACTTAACCTCCTTTCCCGTCGTAGAAGATGACCGGATAATGAGGGGAATCTTCTGTATTTATAACGAAGGAAATAGCGGGAAAAATAGACGGTTTAGATGGAGCCTAATGAAATCAAAGGTCTAAAAATTGGAGGCGTTACGGCTCCCCTAGGCGAAGCCATCATTACACCTCGAGTAAGGTAAGGCCGATGTCAGTAGACAAGACATCTTCCCTTTTCTAGCGTATTAAAGAAGCCAACCATGACTTGGAACTTCCATAGGTTGTTCCAAGGACCTGGGGGGGAGTAGTTGATAGGGAGTAATCTGTCAGCTCTCAACATGCATCTGAAGTGCAGAAATGATAAACAAATTGACGTCAAAATTCCGCCAGATCCTACAGATCTGATATATCGGTGAATAAAGCATAGTGGGCTCAGATCCCCCTTTGTTCGTGATCTGGGTATAATAGGCCTAGATCACTTCCCCGTCATTACCATCCCTTTAACCCCAGATCCCTACACGAAGTGTAGAAAAATATTCTCTCTAATTGACTTATCTCCTCCGAAAAGACTAACTTAACCTCGTAACATAGAGGTAATTACCCTTTTACCCTTACTCTTTATCCTACTATAAATACTTGATCTTCTTCACCAAGAAAAGGTACGCATCTTTACTGGTACTTTACCTCCGCTGCAAGCTTTGCTGAAGCGGATTTCTATTTCCCTTAAGCACATACTGACTTGAGCATCGGAGTGCCTTCCCGGAGGAACCCTCCCCGCTCCTCCAGTGTTGTTTTGCAGGACTACGGTGCGGATTCAGAATTCATAGAGGCTGCTTCGAGGTAGCATCACGAAGACGAAAAAGAAACCTTCATTTTCATTTTAGATAAATGTTCTCTCATATGTATTTCTGTGATATTTCTCTTAATTTGTTGATGAAAAATAACCCAATCTATCACCACATATGGATTCTCATCTTGGTCTAATGACAAATGACTAGAAAAATACGAGTTAATAGATATGCTATCATAATAATCTATGTATTTCTTTTCTTTTCTTTTCTTTTCATTTTTCTCTTCTTTTCTTTAATGACAAACGAAACAAGGAATTGCTATCTGAAAATGTAACTATTGGAGCTTCTGAGTTAGGTGTTGGCGTGTATCTATAAATTGAATGTTGGAAACAAGATTTAGAAAAAAAAAAAAGTTTATCTATTTTTCGAGTATTTTTCTTATAATAATAAAACATTAATTTTGGACGAATTAAATGTTGTATGATCGATCAACGATTCGAGTAGATGATCGTGGTAAATTTATTTTGTCAAAACCATATTCAGTGAGTGAAAAATATATATATAATTACATGTTGTGTTCATGCTAGAAGTGAGATGCATATTGCTAATTGTTCCTTAATGAATCAGGAAGGGAAGAAAGTCGAGCAATTAATCTCAAATTCAGAAGGAGCTAACATATGGCAGTAATTATGGTTCGGTTGAAACCGAAAGACTCGATGTGTACGCATCCGCTTGATGGAAGCTGTAGTTACAACAACCCTTGTGAAATACTATCAGAGAAGAAATATACTCTCACCTTCTTTATATTAAATATACATCACTGATCGATCGTCAAATTTTAGAGTGATTTGTATGAAGGGAAAATAAAGAACGCAAGAATTTACGTTGTTTGATCTTTGATTTGATCTACGTCCAAGGAGAAAAGAGTTTCTTGTATTAATACTCTCGAGTTATAGAATGTGTCCTTCAATCTATCATAACATCACTATTTATAGGCACCCAGCAGCAGTTACAGCCGAGGTCGTGGGGTGTCATATCAGCAATCGTGGGTTAGAGATCATGGGTTGGAGATCGTGGGTCGGCCGAGCTTCTATGCTCTTGGGCTGCGCTGCTGGATTGGGCCGAAGTGTCTTCTGGGCCTTTTAGTGGGCCGAGCTCATCTAGGCCGAGCTTATTTGCCGAGGTCTAATTATATTGGGCCGGTGCTTGGGCCTAGTAGCTGGGTCGTATCCTATCACACCCCCCCCCCCCCAAAAAGTATAGAAGCGAGGACATGATTAATAGCTGGGGCATAGTTGAAGTTCATATTGCTTCGTTTAGATGAAGTAGGGATTGAACTGCATTGCCCCCATCAAATTTTAGATTTTGACGTAGTCGAAGTGAATGTCGCCTTGTTTAGACGAGGTCGGGATCGAATTGCATTGCCTTCGTCGAAATGTATACCGCCTCATTTATATGAGGTCGAGTACTAGCTGCATTGCCCGCGTCATTTATATGTGGTCGAGTGCGAGCTGCATTGCCCCCATTGAAATTGGGATTTCGACTAAGTCAAAATGCATACCGCCTCGTTTATACGAGGTCTAGTGCTAGCTGCATTACCCCCGTCGAAATTGGAATTTTGACGAAGTCAAAATGCATACCGCCTTGTTTATACGAGGTCTAGTGCGAGCTGCATTGCCCCCGTCAAAATTAGGATTCCGACGAAGTCGAAATGCATACCACCTTGTTTATACGAGGTCTAGTGCTAGCTGCATTGCCCCCATCGAAATTGGGATTTTGACGAAGTCGAAATGCATACCGCCTCGTTTATACGTGGTCTAGCTTGAATAGGTTGGAGATGAAGGGGCACGACTGTTGGAGTCCAGAGTAAGTGGGACACGTGTCGCTTCCCTATGCGGGCAGGTGAAGAGGCGGGATTTGAAAAGGCGGAATATTTGCTTATAAAAGCTTCCAGCATACGCCTTAAAACATTTTCCCCCAATTTACCTTCCCGACTTTAAGAGAGAGAGTAAAAACCCTGAATCATTTTCCCCCAATCGAAATTCTGCAACTGTCGCCGCCATTCGCACCATTTTCAGGGAAATTTTTGTGAAAGCCTCAACAAGTAAGTTTCTTCCTCGTTAATATCTTCTTCTTCATCTTCTCTCCCGGTAGATATGGATAGGGTGAACATAGGGGTTGCGCCCTCGCCGTCTAGGGTAATTCTGGCTAGGGTTTTTTGAACGTGTACACTCGGTTGTTGATCCCACCCAGCCTTCGAGAAATTGAATTCCTACCCTTAGTTGGGTCAGACGCCGCCCTTCAATATGCCTCCACCATGAGTGAGTCGCATATGCAAAGTTTGGCTCAGAAATTTTTGTTTCCGGAGTCGACGGAGTTAGTTCTGCCACGTATAGATGATAGGGGTAGTTCGCCTCCTGTAGGTTTTTTTACTGTGTACGAAGATTATCTTCACTTCGGTCTTCGCTTTCCTTTGAATCCCATTTTTGTCGAACTTCTAGAGAAGCTCGAGTTTTCATTAGGGCAGTTGGCGCTGCCCTCCGTCAAACAGATCGTCGGGTTTTGTGTCGAGGTCGGTCGCCTTGGCAGTTCGGCTTCTGTAGATTTGTTGCTTAAGTTTTTTAGGCCTAAGCGGGGTCCGACGGGGTGGGTTTACTTTTCTCCCCTCCATGGGTTTAAGTTGGAGACACCCTCCAAGGTGCCGAACTGGCAGAAGAAATTTTTCTTCTGCCGGACTGAAAGGGTGCCTTTATATCCTTGGTCCAAGGTCAAGTTCACGCCTCAAGTCACTGAGAAACCAATTAGTGATCTTGAGACGAGCTTGGTGAACCTCGGCCATATTGAGAGGGATTATTCTGAGGCCGATCTTGCGAGGTATGGGCTGAGCCCATATGACGGCACTGTGACCGTGGATTTGGGTGAGGCC
This sequence comes from Mentha longifolia, assembly GCA_001642375.2. NCBI lineage: Eukaryota > Viridiplantae > Streptophyta > Magnoliopsida > Lamiales > Lamiaceae > Mentha > Mentha longifolia. Next base: position 36,763,964 of record CM038110.1, read on the forward strand.
CTGCTTCATATATTACATGAGGTGTTATCTGTTCGAGGTTTAATATGTGTTTTCATGTTGCAGTGAATCCCCAAGATCTCCAGGCCGCAGTATAGAGGAAAAAGAAGAGGGCGAGGCCCTCTCTTGCTGTAGTACAGACGGTGTCTGGTACGTCGGCTGAGAGAGCAACCGACCTGACTAGGTCGGTTTTAGAGAGTTCACAGCCAGGTTCACCTCGGGCCGGTTCGCCTCCACCTCTGACTGTGGGTTGTCAAATTCAGGGAGTTCAGCTCCCCTCGATTGACGAGGTGGGGGCTTATGGGGGTGGTCGACTTTTGGGCCAGGATGCATACCGGGAGATGTCATTTCCCGAGGTGAGTAGTATTCGGTAGATTAGACTTTTATGTCAGGTGTGTGTTCTAACATTTCTTTTCTTTGTGCAGGAGGCCGAGGTGACTGTGGCCGGACTGAACAGCCTGGCGAACTTCGTTACTGGCGGAGTTGCCAAATTCTGGAAACTCTCTGCCGAGGTCGAGGCAGCGAAGACCGATCTTTCGGCAAAGGTGGCTGCGGCCGAGTCCAAGGCCAAGATGGCGGCGAAACGGGAGGCTAAGGCCCTCGCCGCCACCAAAGAGGCAAAGAAGAAGGTTTCCAACTGGAGGCCGAAGTTATGGAGTTGAAGTCTTAGCTCGCTGAGTAGCAGGAGAAGATGGCCCGTGCGGTTGCTGGCCAAGGTGGTATGCTCCGGGCATTCGCCGAGCGTATATTCTGGTCCTGCCACTTCGGTGGGGCCGTTACACAGCTGGTGAGTGCTATGAGCACGTCGGTCTCTGCCGCAGTCATTGATATGATTGCCCAGGATTACCCGGACCTGGACAAGGCCAAGTACGGGTATGAGGCATGGTCTGAAGAGGAGATGCTGTGGGAGTATGCCGAGGTGCTTGTGGAGAGTACTTCGAAGGTGCCGGTGGTAGAAAGGCTGGCCCAACACAAGTCCCTTTTGTCGGAGACGGCGGTTCGGAATTGTCCCGTCAACAAGGATGACAAGCTGGAGGCTGTTATTGCCGGGCTGCCGAAGGACCCAGTAACCGACGCCGCTAGAGGGAGGTCGGGGGAAAGCGATGCCGAACCAGAGGTCGACAGGGATGAAGGAAACCATGATGGGGTTTAACTGACTCCTCCCATGTGTTCTTTCTCCCCCTTCTCCTTTTTTTTTTTTTTTTGTTAGCCTTGTACTCCGTCACCATTAGGGTGACGCTTCTTTTGCCGTATTCGGCTATAAATAAAAACGCCTCTTGTTGAATCATGCTTGTATCTATTCTTTGTAGTTTGCTCCAGATTTTTACGATGCTTCACACTTCGTGAAAGAAATATCCGAACTTCATCAAGCTGTTGAAGTAGCTGAGATCGATGCTTCGAACTGGAAAAAACAAGCTGATAACATCAGATCGAGGCTGAAGTGAGACTTCGAGCCGCTCGGGAAAAACTTGACGAAGTGCAGATGACAAGGACCAACAAGCTCTGGATGACATCAAAACTTTCAAGGAGATGGTCGAGGAGCATACGGAGTATGAGGCCATAATTCACCGACCTGGGGGATCCACAATTTCTGAGACCTATAGTAGGGTCAAGGACCTCAAAGCTCGGTGCCGAAGCTATAGGGAGCAATATGGAAATGACTCCTGGCAGCTTCGGGATGAATTTAAAGAGCTCCTACGAGTAGCGAGCATCTATGAGACAGTTCTTGATCGCTGTCCGAAGTTGAAATGACGTATTTTGTCAGAGGTTGAGTTTTCGACTTCGGCTACCCCTGGTTCGAACTTGAGGCTGCTTGACCGCACTTCTAGGGAATTCTTGGAAGGTGAATCTTCAAGTTCGGCCAACCGTGATCCTAGGATTGTCGCACGCCATTCTAAAAAATTCTACAATCAAGAGCGGCGGTTGGTGCCTGGATGAGGTCGAGGTCAAGCGAGCCAAAGTGTCTGAGGTCGTGGAACTCAGAGTGGCCGAGGTAGAGGTCGAAGTTCAGCTCTCGGACGAGGTAGAGGCAGGCTTAGTGTAGATGATATTTTGAACTTTAACTCTGGTAGGGATTTTGGCAGAGATTGGCTTAGCTTTAGTAAGCCTAGGCCTCCGGGTTCCTCGTAATACTTGTACATTTTCCATTTACATGAAATAAAACGGAAATTTTGCACTTTTATTTGAGCTTTTCATCCTCATTTTTAACTAAGGTAGATTTCCCTATTTTAAACGAAGGCAGCTTACTTCGCCATGAAATAAAGTTCGGCTTTAACTGGCTTACTTCGTCATAAGACAAAGTTTGACCTTAAATAGCTCACTTCGTCATAAGATGAAGTTTGACCTGACCCTAAGTGGCGCACTTCGTCATAAGACGAAGTTTGGCCTGAAGTTGCTCACTTCGTCATAAGACGAAGTTTGGCCTTAAGTGGCACACTTCGTCATAAGACGAAGTTTGGCCTTAAGTGGCATACTTCATCATAAGACGAAGCTTGGCCTTATATAACCCATCCTCTTCATAAGACGAGGTTAAGGTTATATGGGTTCCTTATTTGTCGAATTTATTGATAGGGGTGGTCCCCTCACGTGCGTTTAGATGTTACTCCAAAATTGGAGTTTTGGTTTGTTTTTGTATTCCTCGTCAGGAATTTAGTTTATGTTTTGAGATAAAATGTACAAGTGGAAGAAACATGCAACACTAAAATATGCAAGACTTGAACTTTATTGATAAAAATAAGACACTTTTTAAAAAGATGGACACAATCAACCTAACAAGCTATTTACACACACTTGCTTCCACTTATAGATAATATCTCTTCAAATGAGAAATGTGCCAAGTTCGGGGTATTGGCTCACCAGATAAATAGACAAGCTTGTATGACCCTTTGCCGAGGACTTCTTGAACTCGGTATGGGCCTTCCCAAGTGGCTTCTAGCTTGCCGAGCTTCTCCGCCTTACTGACCTCGTTATTCCGAAGCACGAAGTCGCCTATTTGGAATTGCTGGTGCTTCACCTGGTTGTTGTAGTACCGAGCTACTTGTTGTTTGTATCGAGCTTCCTGTATATAGGCTTGTTCCCGCTTTTCTTCTAGCAAATCCAGGTCAGGTCGAAGTTTCTCTTCGTTGTCCTGGGCTGCGAAGTTAAGCGTTCGGGGGCTCGGCAAGCCGATCTCTACCGGGATCACTGCTTCAATTCCGTAGACCAAACTATATGGTGTTTCACCATGTGGGGTTTGGGGAGTAGTCCGGTAAGACCATAGAACTTGGGGTAAGTTTGCCGCCCAATCTCCTTTGGCCTTATCCAGTCGGGTTTTTAACCCTTTGACTATCGTTCAGTTTGTAACCTCGGTTTGGCCATTTGCTTGAGGATGAGCTACCGAGGTGAACTTTTATTGGATATGGAGTTCGTCACACCATTCTCTGAAAGTAATGTCTGTGAACTGGGTTCCATTATCTGAGACGAGGATGTGAGGTATGCCGAAGCGACAAACTATGTTCTTCCAAATGAAGTTTAGGGCGCTTTTGCTTGTGATCTGTGCCAGAGGTTCGGCTTCGACCCACTTCGTAAAGTAGTTGATGGCTACAATAAGGAATTGTAGTTGGCCGGGAGCTTTTTTGAACGAGCCGACGATGTCTATTCCCCACTGCATGAACGGCCAAGGGCTTTGCATGCTGGCCAGTTCGGTCTGTGGCAACCTTGGAACCGTCGCATGGATTTGGCACTTCGGACACTGTTTGACGAGGTTGATAGCATCCTGTAACATGGTGGGCCAATAGTATCGCGATCTCATGATCTTCTTGGATAGGGCACGAGCTCCGATGTGACTGCCACAGGACCCTTCGTGGACTTCGCGCAATGCGTAGTTCGCTTGGTTGGGCCCCACACATCTTACGAGAGGCTGGAGGTAGGATTTTCTATACAACACTCCTTGTTCTAGGACGTACTTGGTGGATTTTGCCAGGAGCTTCCTAGCCTCGACCTTATCAGCTGGGAGTTCACCTTTTCCTAAATAGTTGCGAAGTGGAGTCATCCAGTTCGGTCCGTCTTCGGTTACTACATTAACTTCGGCTTCATCAATACTTCGGAGTTGTACCTCTTCCACTGGAGAGGTCATTGAAGACGACGCGAGTTTGCTCAGTGCGTCAGCTCGATCGTTGTCTTCTCTTGGGATTCGCACCAACTCGAAGTATGAGAAGCTCTGTTGTAGGATCATGGCCTTATGGAGGTATTTCTTCATTCGTTCACCTTTGGCCTCATACTTGCCTAGCATATGGCTCACTACGACTTGAGAGTCGCTGTGAACTTAAATGGCTTGTACTTGGAGAGCTTGGGCTAGACGAAGTCTAGCGATTAGAGCTTTGTACTCCACTTCGTTATTTGTGGACGGGAAGTTGAACCGGAGTGCATAGGTGGTCTCCTTCCCTTCCGGGCTGATGAGTAGGATCCCGGCTTCGCTTCCTTTGTTGCCTAATGCCCCATCCACGTAGACCTTCCAACAGTCTTGCGGCGGTTGGTTTGGTGCTTCGGCCTTTGATTTGTCTTCGGCAGGTCCGGCGGGCCTCTACATCTCGGTGAACTTGGCTTCTACTAGGAAATCGGCCAAGGCTTGCCCTTTAACGGCCTGACGAGGTACAAAGGAAGTCGCGTACTCGCCGAGTTCTACAGCCCATTTGGCGATTCTCCCGGATGCTTCTGGTTTTGTGAGCACTTGCCGAAGTGGGAGATTGGTCAGCACTTGTATTGGATGCACGTAGAAGTACGGTCGAAGTCTCCTTGCTGCATTTACCAATGCAAGTGCGACATTTTCCAAAGGTTGGTACCTTGTCTCCGGTCCTTTGAGGGCTCAGCTTATGAAATAGACGGGTAGTTGACGACGTTTCTCTTCTCTTACCAGGACCGCACTGATTGTCTCATCCGAAGCGGCAAGGTATAGGGAAATGACCTCGCCCTCTTTTGGTACAGATAAAGTAGGGAGGTTTGCGAGGTACCTCTTTAGGTTATTGAAAGCTTTTCTGTGCTCGTCGTTCCACTCGAAGTTTGGCGCCTTCTTTAGTATCTTGAAGAACAAGAGTTGTTTTTCGGCGGCCTTAGACAGGAAACGACTTAGCGCAGCTAGGCAGCCCGTCAGCCTGTGCACGTCGTGGATTAACTTCGGCACTTGCATTTCTTGGATGGCTCGGACTTTTGATGGGTTAGCCTTTAAACCTTCGCGTGAAACCCAACACCCTAGAAATTTTCCAGATCGGACCATAAAAGTACACTTTTCTGGGTTTAACTTTAAATTCACTTCACGAAGTATGCTAAGAACAACTTTGAGGTCGTTTACACAAGTGGCAATTTCCTTGCTTTTAACGACTATATCGTCTACATACACTTCGACAATTCTACCGATGAAGGCCTCGAATATTTTGTCTACCATCCTTTGGTATGTAGCTCCAGCGTTCTTCAGTCCGAAGGGCATCTTTTTGTATGCATAGATACCAAAGTCGGTGAGGAAGGCGGTCTTCGGCGCGTCCTCGGTGCTCATGAGGACTTGGTGATACCCCTTGTACAGGTCTAAGAAGCTGAACATCTTGTGGCCAACAAGAGCTTCGACCTTCTTGTCAATGTTGGGAAGGGGGTAGCAGTCTTTTGGGCAGTGCTTGTTGAGGTCGGTGTAATCTATGCACATCCGCCATCCCCCTCCCTGCTTTTTCATCATTACGGGGTTGGCCAACCAGGTCGGATATTTCACCTCGAATAAAATATCGGCCTTTTGCAGTTGGCGCACCTCGTCATGGATCACTTGATTTCTTTCTGCTGCAAAGGCTCGCTGCTTCTACCGAACTAGTTTCACCTCGGGATCGATGTTAAGGTGATGAGTGATGACGCTTGGTGCCACCCCAGTCATGTCTAGGGGCGACCAAGCGAAGATATCTCTGTACTCCCGAAGTAGCCGGATAATTTGACTTCGGAGCTCGTACTCTCCGACGAACCCTACTTTGACAATCTTGGCAGGGTCATCTTCGTATAATGCGATGTCTTCAACCGGCTCGATAGATGATGGCGACGTCGGCTCCATCTCTTCGGAGTCCTGTAGTTGCTATGCCTGAGGGTGCTGCGTCCCGGAGCCTCGGAGTGTGACCTGCATGCACTCCTTTACCTGCAGCAGATTTCCCCAAAGCGTGATCACTCCGTTTTTAGATAAAATTTTGATCATCAGGTGGTAGGCCGAGCAGATCGCCTTCGTCGCTATTAGCCCATCCCTCCCCAAAATGATGTTATAGGGGGAGCTGGCTTTTACGACGATGAAGTGGATTATCTTCGTAGTAGATAACGGGCTCTTCCCAACGGTCACGGGAAGTGAAATGATGCCTTCCGTCGTCATTTCTTGCTGTGCGAAGTTCTTCAGTGGCATGGGTGCCGGCTTTAGACGTGCTTCTTCGATATCGAGCTTATCGAAGAAGTCTTTGAAAAACACTCACAGAGGCTCCACTGTCAATGAATATTCGGTGGACCAACTTGTTGGCCACCACGGCCTCGATTATGGTGGCATCTTGATGAGGTATGGCATGGGGGACTGGATCATCACCGGAAAAGGTGACGACCTCGTCCTTCTTGAACCTTTTCTGGGCAAGTTCTTCCCGCTGTTGACATCAGGCCTCGGCTTTCAACGATGACTTCATCGCGCCTTGAGGCATCCCAGTAATGGCAGTGATGACTGCATCATATTTAGGTTGGTCTTCGTCTTTGTCCTCGTCATCATGCCTTGACTTCTTGTCATGATGGGGGGCGTGGTTGTTCCCCCCCTGTTCTTTTTCCGCTTGCCTTTTCCCCGAGGTCGGGTTTCTTACTGGTTGTGACTTTGGTACCTCCCAAGGGTACCATCGCTTACCAGGTGTTCGATATCCGAGGTGAGATCTCGGCAGTCCTCAGTGTCATGACCATAATCGTCATGGAACTTGCAGTACTTCTCTTTGGATCGTCGCTTCGATCCGCCTCGGGACAAGGGAGGTGGCTTCTCGAACAAGTTCGTGCATATTTCAGCCTTGGACTTCGTCAGCGGTGTAAGCTGATTCCGATCCTGATTGGGCCGAGGTCCGAGGCGGGACTCAAGAGGTCCCCGCTGTGACCTGTCAAGAGCACTTCGTCGACCTTGCCCATGGTCGGTGTGCTCCTCCCTCTTCTTCTTCTCATTATTTTCGGGCCGATCTGCTGCCCGTTTTCTCCGATCAGCCTCGTCCGCCTCCGCGAATGTATCAGCAATCCTCCATAGCTGCTTAGAAGTCGTTGGACGCGCCTTCACGAGCTCTCTGAAGAGAGTCCCGGACTGAATGACGTTTTGAAATGCCGAAATGAGAACGTCGTCGGAGAGACGATCGACTTTAAGGCTCTCATTATAGAAACGGGCCAGGAAGTCGCTGATCGTTTCTCCTCGCCCATGCCTTAAGGTGAGGAGCTGGGCCGGGCTGATTTTCACCTCAGCTTTCTGGAAGAAACGACGCTCGAAGGCGTCGAGTAGGTCAGCGTACGACCCTATGCTACCGTTAGGTAGGCTGTCAAACCAGCTTCTGGCGTTGTCCACCAGCAGCTCGGGGAAGACTTTACACATGTAAACATCTTCGGCAAGTCCTTAGTTCATCATGTTGTACTAGAACCGTGATAAGAAGTTGCTGGGATCGTGTGACCCATTGTAGGGCGGGATAGGAGGTACTCTATACGTCGACGGGAGGGGAGTATAGAGTATCCTATTGGTGAAGGGAGTGGAGATTCGACCGTAAACGGTGAATTTTCCCTGGTAAGGGTTTCCTTCGTCACGCCGAAGTGGAACTGCGTTTTGACGAGGTGACGTTGAACCGCGCTGAGGTGAAGTGCGGTCGTTGTTCCCACGACAGTTGTTGTTCCGTCGCCTTCGGGAAAGTTCAGCAATCCTGTCTCCAACGATCTGGAGACTTAGGGATCGCCGCTGTGACGGTTTGACTCCGTCTTCTCCACCTCGACTCTGTTGTTGATGTTGATCGACAAACTTAAGGAAATCTCGTTTGTGGAGGTCCAAGTACGCCTTCAGTGCATCTCCAAGCTCGGGTTGGAGTGCGGCGTTTCTAGGTCGGTGACCGCCTTAGCCTGGCTCACTGCCGCTAGCTGAGTCACCTGACTGGCCTGGTGACACATCCTCTGGTGGCCTTCAAAAGTTTGGTGGATTATTGGTTGTTGGTCACGTCGGACTCGGGAAGCAGTTTGCTGAGCTTGGCTTGCGTCGATCTCCTCCTCGTTGGCCGGTGTGTAAGGTGGATTGGTGGATGGGTCAACTTGGTTCTGCTTCGCCTTGACAGCAGCAGCGGCAGCAGCGGCGGTGGTGGAGCGGGTTTGTTTCACCATCGTTTCTTCACTCGAAAATGTTGATCGATTTCACAAAAAGAATTCCAAGTTGTTCCCACAGACGGCGCCAGTGATCGATCGTTGAATTTTAGAGTGATTTGTATGAAGGGAAAATAAAGAACACAAGAATTTACGTGGTTCGATCTTTAATTTGATCTACGTCCACAGAGAAAAGAGTTTCTTGTATTAATACTCTCGAGTTACAGAATGTGTCCTGCAATCTATCCTAGCATCACTGTTACAGAATGTCGCTAAACATATGCTTATGTGTGAGAATTACAATTTACCCACACATAACACAAGTGTCACCATGTGTCCCTATTTATCCGTAGCAAAAAACTATTACCTACACTTATGGATATGTGTGAGGAAATTTTTTTAGCTACACACATATATGCGTCTCAAAAGACATCTTATATGTGTGGATAAATTTATTTTTGCTTTAATTTATATATGACGTGGAAATGAGGTGGATGATGACATGGAAGTGCAAATTATTATTTTTAATTAGATATTGGAAATTATATTATATATTTTTTGAAGTGTGGATAAAATATACATTACTAATATGTGGAGAATAATTATTTAAAGTGCAGCTAGAATATGAAATAATACTTGCAGCTATAAAAATATAATAAGACTACAATATAAAATTTTATTTAGAATTTAGTATAATTACAAAAGCAAACAAATTTCATATGTCAATTAAAGAAAAAATATTACAGAATTGTACAAAATAATCCGGCCCTTCTATTTTCCTTCAGCTTTTGCTCTCGATTTCATCAACAAACTTCATTTGTTCCTGCTATGACAATAGAAGCACACTTGACTAAATTATTTCCTTCCACATCGAAAGAACAGTGAAAATTATACTAGTTATGGTGGAACATGAAGAATACCTGGGACATCATACATCAACACCAATTCCTTGAATTTCGTGTACTTGAGTATCATCAGATCATGTGCAGATTATTTCATACCTTGAATGATAGCAGATAATTATGTTTAGATCAAGTCTCCTCTTGTGTTGGCCATTAATTCGACCCCAATTCAACTCTAAATTTATCAAAACATGTAGTTCAATTTGCAGAATTATCACTCATTGCTGCAATTAAACAAGGAGCGCGTATATGTCAGACTAAAACAACAATAAATTCAAAAAAAAAAAAATAGTAAATCACTCCTAACCTAAGAAATATATCCAGCCAACGAACGATGGTAAATATCCATTTACTTGAAGTATAAGAAATAGTGATTGTAAAAATAATAAAATCGAAAAGGATATAAGGAGAGAATTAGTGGATTTACGATACGAAGCAAGATGCTGAGCTAGCGGCACTAGAGGCCTCCCTCGCCACCCGCAATTTTTCAATTAGGTCGACTTCCTCCACCCCTCAATGCCTCAACCTATTGTTTATCGGCCATTGATATCGAGATAATGACAGTAAAATCTTATTGGGGTAAAGCAAAATAGGAGGAAGATTGTAATCGCAATATACAATGAGAGAGAGAGTGAATTTTGGAGTAGTTTAAGTATGAGATGGAGTGAATTTCGGGCAGTTTCATATGCTGCAGCAACGTGAAGGAAAGAGCGCGTATCCAGTTGTTTTCAATTTTCGGGAATTTCAGGAGGGATTTATTTTGACGTGGGGGGAACCGAAATTTTTTCTCATCCATAGTTTAATTTTTTATTAGTTGTTTAATATGTATTACTATAATTTTCTTGCAAAAATAATTGATTATTATTATACGATTTCATATTTGAAAATAAATACCGAATAAATGATTAAGTGCATATATTGTACGAAACTTATATGATTTTGCTGATTTAAGATTTTTTGCTGAATAAAATATATATGAGGATAAGATATTCTTCTTTGTTTAATATCACATAATAGATAGAATTATTTATAATTAAATTCTTAGGAAATAATATATGAATAACAAATAAATCTTACATATCATCTAAAATTTTAGAGATACTTAGAGATAAATACGACAGAGATTTATTATAGGGTTAGCATTAATTCTTTTTCTTACTCAGCAATTTCTTTGGATATTGATCAAACAAAAATAAGTTATCATCAAAATATTAATAACGTGAATAATTTCTTGTTCATGTGACTGATTACTTGACAAAAATAAGTAATTCTAAAATTTTACGTGTGTGGCTAATAAAATTTTATAAATTTACCGCGTGGCAAAACAAATTTTAAATTACATAAATAAAATTATGTGCAACGGAGTATCAAATTATAAGAATAAAATGTAATGTAGTATTTGCCACACATATTAAATGTCAACAATTAAAAATAATTGTCCGAATTATTTACTTACACATTTGTTAATCATGTAACATAATTATGCGTAGCTAAAAAATATTTACCACACATATTAAACGTCAACAACTAAAGATAATTGTTCGGGTGATTTACCTACACATTTTTTAATCATGTGTAGCTAAAATAACCACACAGAATTATGTGTATCCGAGTATGTGTAGCTAAAACTCCAGTTTTTTGTAGTGAATTATAGGCACCCAGCAGTAGTTACAGCCGAGGTCGTGGGGTGCCATATCAGCAATCGTGGGTTAGAGATCATGGGTTGGAGATCGTGGGTCGGCCGAGCTTCTATGCTCTTGGGCTGCGCTGCTGGATTGGGCCGAAGTGTCTTCTGGGCCTTTTAGTGGGCCGAGCTCATCTAGGCCGAGCTTATTTGTCGAGGTCCAATTATATTGGGCCGGTGCTTGGGCCTAGTAGCTGGGCCGTATCCTATCAAGCACCTCCTTAAGATGAAATTTCTTAATCCTTCTCTAAAATTCCTTGCTCAGCGCGTTAATCAATTTGTTTTTTAAATAAACTTATTGTATTGAGCAACACTGGTTCAAAGCTCCCAGTCGAAATCTGTGTTTAGTGTTCAGATCCTAAGTTCAAGAAAGAAGTTTTTGACAGGAGAGACATGTTGCTAGATCTCGTACCTACGGCCGAATTCATAGGTTCCCTTGCTAGGATTATGTACCTTCTATCGAGATGAAAGGTCTGGCCAAAAGGATATACACAAAGGTACAGGTACTTGTTCAAATTCTCATACCTACCGCCAAGTTAATATGCTGGTTCCAGATACTCGCCTAAAATAGTTTGTGGATGCTAAATCCTCACCGGAGTCAGGTGTTTTCTTACCTACATCTTTTATAAATTCTATGGAATTTATGTGTTCTAAAACACTTGCAGATTTAGCACCCACTGTTGGGGAGGTTGTGAGTCCCTTCCGAGTCATAAAAGAGTTATGAGATTATCTTTGATGTAATTGCAATAACAAATATGTCTTTGTTTTCGATCAAGGATTCCATCTGAATCGTCAAAAAAAAATATATCTTTTTCTTGAGTTGTTATTGAGCAACACTAGTATAAATTATGCTCATGAATTAGGCAATGTCATTGCTTTTTAATAAATGTAATTTATAACTTCACCTTCGAGAGCCTTTCTTATGCTATTAATATATGTACTTAAGAAGCTCTATAATATACTCCCTCCATTTCATATATATTGACACCTTTCTTTTTAGCTTTTCTGGCACGCTTTTCCACGCTTCTCGATGATAGGTTTTAAAATGGATTTTTGAAGAATTCTTTCTTTTACGGGATATTACGACAATCGTAGTATCCCGTAAAAGAAAGAATTCTTCAAAAATCCATTTTAAAACCCATCATCAAGATGAGTGGAAAAGCGTGCCAGAAAAGCCAAAAAGAAAGGTGTCAATATATATGAAATGGAGGGAGTATGATTTTTTCCCCCACAAGGATGGAGTATAATCAAGCATCAGGGAGTTTGAATTTCTTCATTCTATTTTCTCTGGGTTAAGCTCGATGCATATTTTGTAATGAGCAAATTTTGATAATTGCTAATCATATTTTGATGATTATAACTGTAGACAGGATTAAGGTCCTGAAGCTTGAGAATGCAAGTATTCTGATAAGGGAGAAACTGTAGCTCCCTGAATGCATCATATTATGATCGAGTAAAATGCAATAGTTTGGCACGGCATACGCATAGTTTGGTTGGACTCAAGAAAGCAATAGAAGGGAAGAATCCCACTATCTAATAACATGTGTTTTGAAGAGCGCCAAGAGATATAAAGTTTTATCTGCAATGAAGAGGAGAAGCCAATAGCATAACCCTTTAATATTTTAAGCAATTTCCTCTTATTTTACTTGAATACCTCTACATGCCTAATGTGCACGTTGGATTGCAGATTAAAAGTGTGCTTCATAGCAATGAAGCCAATGTTGGAGGAAATTCGTTGCTAATCTACGGCGCAAAAATATAGTTAACAACAACATTACGTGTGACGCGACAAATTCTGCCACCTTTACTCAAATGGAATCGCATAACCACAATGCTTCCACCTTTGAAAATTATGCTAATGCTCTTATTCTAAGTTCATCATTTAAATTAATTAGAAATTGTTATGCTTACTGAATTTATGTTTCAGGGAACAAAAGGGAAATAAAAACGCTGCAAAACATAGCAGCTGTGAAGCTTGTGAGGTAAACGGTATGGCCGTTTTCATAGACATCCTGTTCACATATGGAGAAAATACACTTGAAATGGAGGTAGCACGCATGCCCAGTACGTGTTCGACAGAATGTCTCAAAAAATAGCGTATTGCTCCAGCCTATTGTCGGAGCCTGCCAATCATTCCGTCACATATCGCCTTAGATTCCGGTCTAAGCCGACATGGTGCTGCGTCGCATTGCACAAAAACAACCTCTCTTAATACAATTATTCAACCTTGAAAGCGATTTATCCTTGCTTTAACTTCAATTTTGTAGTATAATTGTGTAAATGGCAGTACCATGGAAAGTATAGGAGAAAATTGCTTGCGTGTATCAGTGTCCTCCTCTACCCAGAAATGAGAAATTGAAGGAGAAATGCTGTAGCAATCTCGTATCCCCAGCAATTTGAAAAATATTCACACGAAAACTTGCCCCGCAAGTGTTCGAGGAAATGTCTAATAGAAACATAGCTCTGACCTTCGTTGTCTCTGTCCACAGTGGGCGGGTACAGCCAATTGTCAAAGTTGTCTAGATTGCTGCGGCCGATGTTAAATTCTCATCAAGCTGTACCGCAATAAATGGAGCCGCAAATCATATCGTTCTTCGATACTTTAAGCATTTCTTTCTTATTTGATTTAAATGCCTTTGCAAAACTAATATGAATCTTTCAATGGCAGATTGAAAGAATGTCTCCTAGCTTCTGCTGAAGATAGTGTAGAAGGAAATTTATTGCTAGGCTACATCAGAAAAGTGTAGCTTTCAAAAATCAGCAGGAGTTACCTCCACAACTAGCTCACCTTTATGTAGAACAAGCAGGGCTCTAGCGTTATCCAAGATTGCACAGCTACATCATCTAAGCTGCACCTAAATTCGAAGTTATTTCCTCGAGAAATTCTAGTAATCAACCTCCCTATAAAGACTTAACATGAATCTGGTATTCTCTCAAAATACCCTTTAATTATGTTTAGATTCCCTGGTAAATTTATGTCCTCCCTACTCTAGCTATGGAATCTTGAAAATATACAAACCGTTAGATATTTTTTCTCCATGTAAGAAACTGCAGAGTAGTGGATGGGAATCTTAAATTAGAGTATAAAGCTTTTTATCTCTATATTCAACAAATATAATGCTCTCTCTTCAAGCTTCCATATGCTACTAACAGTTGTGCTTGAGAAACTCTATGGCAGGGATTTTTCTCTTCACCGGAATGGAGAGTAAACAAATAACAAAGAGATTAAGGTCATGAAGTTTGAGGGCGCAAGCACTCTCATAAGGGCTGTAAAAATATCTTGGATAAAAATCAAGAGCAATATGCAGCACACCTGAATGGTTTGGGATTGTACTCCCAAATATAATAATTTTAGTGGCATTAATTAATTAATTCTGCTGGTCTTGGTAATTAGTTAAAGTTAACAGCTCTTGTAGCATGTGCAGGGAGAATATTCAAAAACCAGTAGGTGCTCACGGAGAGGTCTTCTGCCAGATCCTCTCATCACCTTGAATTCATAATCTTGTGACTGTTTAAAGGACATGATCTGTCAAAAGAAGAACAGGCGTTCACTCAAAGAGGCACCTGCACACAAATCTTCCTACCTTCTGCCAAGTCTGCATACCTGCTGCCAGATGCTCTTGGTTTGGAGGTTAGAAGCACCAAGTTGAAGAAAACAGGAAAAATTTGGGGAATTCCTAATCTAATCTTCATTTCAATCAAATTAGGCGGAGCATTAACAACCAACTTTTATGATAATTCATAGAAAATTCATTACACTTCTTTGTCAAAACTTAAAAGCAGGGAAAATAGGCGAAAAGGCAGATCCCCATAATGCTTGTTATCAAATCTTCTAAGAGGCACCTGTATACAAATCTTCCATCAGAAGTAGCAAGTGCTTACATGAGGAACTACTTGCGAACAAGCCATGGCTAGACGCTAGATACCAAAACAGAAATCCATGCAACATTTACGCTCATGCTCAGATCTTCATGACCCTTTGCTGACAGGTTTTTCATTAACGATGTCCAGATTTCTGATATCAATAAAGGGGAGCAATCCTTTTCTTGCATAGGGTTGTTGGATAAATTAAATATGTTTATAGTTTGAGCAAAGTTCTTTCTATTCTCTTTTTCTGCTAATGTACAACCCTCCACCTAAGGGCTCTTACGTATTTTACTAACTTTGTGCTTGAAAAAAGATTGATAGCACAGGGTGATTTCCTTTACGAAGGAATAACGCAAATAAATAAAAGTAAAAAGGGGAGAATGCATTTAAGCCAAGTGCCATGCAGAAGCGTAGAGGCACAGAAGCGCCAGAAGTAAAGGCCCAGAAGCGCCACAAGTACAGAGGCGTAGGAGCACCAGAAGCAAAGACGCAGAATTGCCACAAGCTCGCAGACGCACGGAAGCTCCAGAAGCGAAGGCCCAGAAATGCCAAAACGCAGAGGTACAGAAGTGGCGAAAGAGTTAGAAAGCCAGAAGCAAGGTAGAGTAATTCTGCCTATAATCAGCCCCTCACATCTATCATAATGATCTCAAGAAACGGGAAGAGCACAGGAAGTCTCAACCCTAGTTTTCACTTTAATTGATTTTTTAAGAAACTAAACTATGTTATTTATTCCACTATCCAGGTGGTGTATAACTACGCCCTTAAGGGCCCTCATATTTTACTAACTTTTGTATTTCAAAATGTTTTGTAGCATGGGGTGACCCGTGTTGGATCCGGGATCCCTCGGATGTACATTTAATTAATTACAATAATTATTAACATATGAATTCAGATCTTGAAAGCCGAAATAGATCTAAATCATATATACCTGTTTGCGAATCACCGGTGGAATTCTGAGTCTAGGAAATGATCTTCCACGCACTAGATCTCTACACACGAGATCTAGCTCTGGATCGTAAACCCCGAGATCTTCTGGAGTATTCCCTAGCAACGTGAAGAATTTCGAGTGGGCGATAATCTATCTTCTCTACACTACCCAGAAACCGGTGACCCTTCTCCCAAATTTATGAATCTGAAAATCACATAATGTCATTCTCCACTTATCCCTTATTTATAGATAAGAAGTAGAGTGATGGAGAAGTCAGGGTTTGGTTAATGGGCCAGGCTATGCTCTATTGGGCTACTCCAGGGATCTTGAGGAGGACATGGACTGAGCCTTCTAATATAATTAAATAATCCAAGTATTATCTGGCCCCGAATACTCTATTTAATTATATTAATATTATAGCCTTTCTATTATAGTAAATTAATATTGCATCGCCGTCCATTCCCAAATTACTACATACCGGGCTCCTCTTTGAATTATATTATTTCCCGTGTTTAAGATATCGCATGTCCATTAATTAATTTAAGCTACTGACTGCTCCAATTAATTAATATCTTATACCAAGAGTGTACCCGTTCGATCTCATTATTATATTGGAACTTAATCCACCTGCAGGGTTTGATATAATAATCCTTAGAACGCCTCAAGGGGACATCATCAACTCGGCGCACCGAGACACGATTTCTAACTATAATATTAATTATCATATTTATAATATTATTACCCAGGATACGGAGATTCTTTGAGTTGCGATAACTCTCACTCATGGTAAAAATCAAAGCAATAACTATTATAAATACATAATTGAATATTATGACAACTAGAATTAAGAAATAATAATCATCCGAGATGTGATCCTAAATAAGTCAGTATAAAAGGATTTATCTCACCTCGATCCCGTTTAGTGCAACTCTGATCGTATGCACTAGTATAAGCTAATAGCCAAGACCAACTATTATCCAGCATTATACTACAACCTTAACAAGTAATTTGTCCAAGATTACTTTCGGTTGCGAACACCATTTAACTATATAAGAAAATGATAATATGATCTTCCGTGCGACCACCCACACCATATTATCTATAATATATAGTACCGGACATTTATTTGCGTAACATAACACGAATTAATATGCAAATCATATGACAATATTTATTTCCATAAAATAGGAAGATACAGTTAATATACACGCATAACAGTATGTTTTGCAGTATATAACCCCAACAACTCGCTCGTTGAAAAGTGAGCAACATGAAAGAAAGAGGAGCAAATATTCTTGCAAAGAAGCACTTGAGGCCAAACAGAGCATCTATCTTTGAGAACCTCAACTACACAAAAACTAGAAAGCCTCTGGAAAAATTGGTATTCATTTAAGCCTTGATTATATTTGAGCTGAGACGTCGATTTTCTTTCATGCTAATTCATTAATTTTCACTAAAAAATCTATATGCATGTCACTTATTTCTGTCTCTTTCCGTGATTTCCACTTGAAATTTTCTGATATTTTTTGGAAATTCTATGGAATTTTCTGGGAAGTGAAGGAATAGTGAAAACTTGGCTAAGACCAAAATTGCTGAAAATTAAATTGGAGTCAATTTTTAGTTACTCACTGTATTTTCCCTTAATTTTTTGTGAGAAAAAAGAAGGACAACTATACTTGAATCTTGAAAGGTAAAGAAGAAAGTATCAACTATTGTTGCTACTGATTCAGGTGAGTTCAAAATTAGTCCTATGAATTTGAATTGTAGATGCTACAAGCACACACTTGGGAAATGATAAATAAAATAGGAGATGGAATGAGGTAATGATAACCAAAGATAAGCCCTGGCAAAAGATCTAGGCTCCGCGGCCATTACACTCATAGCCAAATCCTCCTTAGCACAGAGCCACTGGCAGAATGGAAAGGATAAACCCTGCTTATGCTACAGTCTCAAGTAGTAATCTAGCTACTAAACCTACTATCCAAGCTACAATATATCATGTTTTTGTGTTTTTGATTGAGTAAAAACAATTGAAAAGTAATTAACAAAGCTCAAACTTAACTAAGCAAGTAACAAGTGGCAAATGATATAAAATCGATAAGAGAAAGTATGGTTCCAAATATAATCCAATAATCACTAAAAGCCTAGGTTTATGGATTTGCATGGATTAACCATTTTAATCTAATTCATATAGGAGTTATATATATAGTAAACATCAATTCTTCTCTCGAAGCAATCAATATTAGTGGATTAACCTATGACATGTATCTCCGCTAGGTTTCAAGATGCATAAATTAACTCGAAATAGCTCAATTAATTATCTAGAATCTCCTATTAGCAAGAATTACTAATATGTTGTGATTTGATGCCAAGTGTTATGAACTAAAGCCTACTAAGCATTTAACCAAACACCTTGTATGCACTCTATGATGGTCAATCACTCATGCAATAAAATCAAGTCCCAAATCACAAGACATATGAATTAGAAGGTAAATCCAACAACAAAATCCAAAAACCTAATTTTCTAGATTATATCTTCATATATTGGAACCAAAGGAAATTAGCTAGACATAATTAAAGGAAATGAACCATAGAAAATAGAAGAAATCATGCTTAAAAGAAAGAAAATTTAATGAGGAAGAAGAAAATGGTCTCCAATTGCAAATCCAACTAATGTAGCTTCAACAATCTTCAAAATACTAAAAAGGAAAGAGGGAAAATGTTCTAGGGTTCTTGGGAGAATAAAAAATGTTCCAAAGATACACAAAATAGGAAGATTTTAGGTTTAAATACATAATAGGTGAGTCTTGGGTCGAGTTGGACCGAGTCGGAGGACGAACTCAGTCACTAATGGGAGAAAGAAGGGCCGGCGGCGCCCCAGCCGGTGGGCTGGCCGGTCGCCGCCTCGGTTACAGCCTAGGTCGCCGTAGAAGCTGTCCCTCAGCCGGCCAACCGGCGGCCTGGCCGGCGGTCCAGCCGGTCGCCGTCCGGGTCGCCGTCGGTTCGGCCATTTTGCGCAGCTCCACCGTTTTCGCTCGTTCTCCCTCGTCCGAACTCCAATTCTCGATCCGCTTTTTGCTATGGACTCCTAACGAACCCTTCTTCAACATGGAATGATCAAATTACCCAAATGAGTTCTTCATTGTTCCTGCAAAAAGCATAAAGAGACTTGAGAGAACGAGGAAAACATAATTGAATGTGACCTAGTGAAACCCTTACTCTATATATTTAAATTCCACATTTCAAACCTAGGTTTCACCCTAATCAAGCTTGATTCTTCCTCGTTCCCGGCCTTCGATCCTTAGCCACATGAATACTATTCCAATTCTTACCAAAAATGGATCGAAAACCAAGAAAGAACGAGAAGAGTCTAAAATGTACTAAGAGTTAAGAAACCCTAGTATTTTTAACATATAAGCTTATAAATCGAGACTCAAACACATTCCAAAACACTCAACATGCATATAAAATATGTGTTAATCAACTATAAGTTTCTCCTGAAAGTTAATAAACTAATCGATTGATCTATCTTATGTCTTTTAGAAGGACAGATAAAGATTTAGAATTCGCCCGAGTCATAGGTTTGCATCACTCTACCATATGTGATACTTCTCCTAATAGGATGGAAGAACACTTTTGCATAGCTCCAGCAGCACAAAGCAAGAAGTGGCACTGAAGTATCCATGCCACCAACATGGATGAAGCATAGGCAGGTCTCATAGAAGATGCCACTTAAAAGAAGATGGATTCAGCCTGCGCCTCTGCAGACTCGGATATGCATCTGCACATCTGCAAACTTAGATATGCATCTGCACTTATGCATCTCGGATCTGCATCTGCATCTGCTTTTCGCAGACTCGGATATGCACCTACACTTCTGCAGATAGAGTTAAATTTGCACTTTTGCAGACAGATTCTAATCTGCACATCATCAGACAGACTCTTTGCGCTTCTATCGACAGATTTTGATCTGTGCTTTTCCAGATTGATTCATATCTGCACTTTGCAGACAGAATCAGATCTATGTTTCAGCACACAGATTTAGATCTGCACCTGCGCTTCTACTAAAAAAAAAAATAATAATAATTTTTGCATTTCTATAGACAGATTCTGATCTATGTTTCTGCAGAAAGATTTTGATCTACGCTTCTATGAATAGATTCAAATCTGTATCTACCTTTCTACGAGTAAATTTGCATTTGCACGTGAACTTACTTTACACAGATTCAGCCAACACTTCTGCAGACTAGGATTTGCATTTGCACCTGCACTTTTCAGACAATTCTGATCTGCGCTTCTACAAGCAAATTCGCATTTGCGCATGAACTTACTTTACACAGATTCAGCATGCACTTCTGCAGACTCGGATTTGCATCTGCATCTGCACTTCTGCACACTCGGATTTGCATCTGCATCTGCACTTCTGCAAACTCAGATATGCATTTGCATCTGCACTTGTGCAAACTCGGATTTGCATTTGCATCTGCACTTCTGCAGACTCGGATATGCATCTACATCTGCACTTGTGCAAACTCGGATTGGCATCTACATCTGCACTTCTGTTGACAGACTCAAAATTGTACTTCTACAAATAGATTTAAATTTATGCCGACACTTCTGGCATATTCAAATCTGCATCTGCGCTCCTGCCGTTGTATTTGCATACACATTTCTGCAAATTAGGAAGGACCATAATTGGCTAAAATAGACCATCGAGTCTATGAATTATAATTCTTTCCTTTTCTTATAATTCACTTGGGAAAGAGTAGGGGTATATCCCCTATATCCCGCCGTATAAGGCGAATATCTATTTCATAAAATTGATTTTTTATGAGAATTTTTTTTTCCAAAAACAAAATAAAAAATAATAATAATAAAAAATAAAAAATAATTACTTGCTCCTGAAAGACGTTCTCAAAACAAGATCTCTCGGAGCAGGGGAGAGTAGCTAATAGGGACTAAAATCAGCTCCTACAACGTCATCATAATACGTGGCATCACTAGTTGAGAATAAGGGAATGAGGAAGAGACACTTGTCCTTCGAATGAACGACAAGGCTTGAGCTTAGATCAAGCCTTTATGAAAACACTAGAGGAGGTGAAATCATTATCTCGGAAGCTAAGCCTGAAAAGTTGTCAAAAGACTAGGCAAGTCCATGAGGGATCTGTCATTTTCCCTTGGGATCTGGACCTTCCCTCAGGATCTGGCATCTCCACTAGGGATCTAGACCTTCCATCGGGATCTGGCATCTCCGCTAGGGATCTGCACCTTCTCTCGGGATCTGGCATCTCCGCTAGGGATCTGCACCTTCCCTCGGGATCTGGCATCTCTGCTAGGGATCTAGACCCTCCCTCGGGATCTAGCATCTCCGCTAGGGATCTGCATCTTCCCTCGGGATCTAGCATCTCCGAGAAGCTAGTATCTACCCCAAGGATCTAGCATCTTCCTTGAAGAGTTAGAATCTTCTCTAAAAATACTAGCATAATTAATATTTCCCTTTACAACAAAGGAAATTCACATAAATGCCACCGCCTCTTCTACAACTATAAATATATGGCAACCACTACATATTTGGTAACAATTCTCTTACTCTATACTTTACTTTACACTCAAGATTGTGTGCTTCTAGCGTGAATCAACACACACTCACCCAAGAGGTTTCTTCTCCAAGAAACCTCAACATTTTTCCAGTACTTGATACTGACTTGGGCGTCGGAGGTTCTTCCCGGAGGACCCCCACCCGTTCCTCCGGCTTTGTTTTGCAGGAATTCTTCAAGGTTCCCGGCGATACGAGCTGGAATTGAAGGCCATTCACTAGGAGTTAGAGGATTCGATCCTCTTCCCCTGGATTCTCATAATCATTTTGAGGACTCGATCTTTCATGAACTCGATTCGTATTTCTATTGTTGTTGATCTTCAACCCGGATCTAACCCCTAGCTTTGAGAATCCTTATCCCTTTACTTGTGATCTTCATTGTAAAGGATTCTCATCCCAGAAACCCCAAAACCAAGTCTATTGTGTTAGATTGAGTTGCAAGGTTGTAAAGGTTTTGTAGAAAAGATTTTTTGTTGTAAGGTTTCTCGAGAGCCCGTGAAATCTCTGAGGATTCAAGTACAAGTTTGTTACTAGCCTTGAATCACTTCCCCTTGGAAGTATAAAACAAGGAGTACCGAGTGAAGGTATTCATCCTGTCGAGGATAGAGTGGACGTAGGAGAGGTACTCCGAACCACTATAAATTGTTTCTCTTTACTTTAAGTTATTTATAGCTTTAATTATATGCATACACACTCACACGCTTTAAATAACAAGATGGTTTTAATTGCAAGAAAAACTCAAGTCTCACCTTATTCTGCACACTCTCATGAGCTAGAAGCTTTGAAAGCCTCACTAGCATTCGAAGCTCTACTCGGTAAAAAGGATGAAAAACGAAAGAGAAGTTAAACACTTCTCAACACACGTATTCACCTTCCCCCCTCTACGTATGTTAGTCACTTTCGGGACCAACAAGTGGTATCAGAGCAGGGGTTCTAACTGACCTCTGTTTCTGTGTACTGATAATGCGAAAGCGCTATAGTAGGTCTACCTGAATAGATATTTTAAAAATCTTGCATTAAAACCCCACTCACTACATATTGCATTTTTCTAATCTCTTTTTCAAGATATCTTCCTCAGCTTAGCTTCCTCAGTTCTCGATAGAGGGCTACAACATGTGGAGCTTTCGCGTGAAGTCCCATCTCACTTCACTTCATGACCGCATGCATGAAGTTATCGAGAACGGACCCATCATAATCATGAAATGTCTATTAAGGAACCGTGAAAAGTAGAAACCCGTCGACCTAGACAGCAACCCAGTTGATGAGGAAGAAAGCACTTCCACCGATGTCTATGTCGTGAAGCCGAGAGAGGAATTTACGGCTAATGACTTCAAAGCTGATAATCTAGATCGTGTGGCGCGCAACGTGATCCAGTTAACCATCCCCGATGCCTATCTCCCAAGAATCATGAAATGCAAAACGGCGAAGGAGATATGGGAAATTCTTGCCCTAATCTCAGAGGGCACGGAGAAAATAAAGGAAAATAAACTCTCTGTACTGATATAGGAGTTTAATGCTCTCACGATGAAGAACAATGAGAGCATGGAGTCTTTCGAGACTCGAGTTCTAGGAATCACCACAACTGTGGCTTCCCTAGGAAAGGAACTCACCTTCAAAGAAATCAATCAAAATGTAGTTCGTGCTCTGTCTGGAAAATGGCAGACAATGAAGAAACTCTTTCTCTCACAAAAAGAATTGGGAGACATGTCTCCAGAAATGATGTTCTCCGAATTCAAAGCGATCGAATTTGACCTAGTCAAGAAAGCGCTTCGTGAGAATGAGGAGGAGCTTCCAGCGAAACCAAAGAGTCTAGCTTTCAAAGCCGCAGTAGAGACCACCACCATCGAAGCCGACGTTTCCAATAGCAATGTCGTAGAAATGTCGAGGGAAGAACTGGAGGATTACGCTCTCTATCTTGTTAGAGGGTATAACAACTCCAACGCTAGAGCGGCCAAGTTCCACCCCACGTGATGGGAAGAGGGATGACAAATATGCAGCCATCCCTAGAGATAAAGCTAACATTGAGTGCTTCGAGTGCCACAAAATGGGGCACTATAGAAATGAATGCCCGAAGCTCTCAACCACGGAAACGGACGAGGTGAAAGCTCATCATGAAGATAGCCATCGTGCTCTAGTAGCCGACGCTCCCGTTGAATCCAAAAAGCCCATCGACCATGATGAAGATCAATTCACAGATGATGAATACGAATATGATTATGGTTGCATGGCAATAGAAGCTGAAATGGAGGAGGTAAATTTTCCTGAACCTAATACTCTTCCATTATCACTAGGTAGTGAATATGGTAACGGTGAGGATGAGGCTTTCAGCTTGGAAGGTGATCTTTTTGACGACTATTTAGAGTTGCTCAAGAATCACGAATCCTTGCAAGAAGTTCTCGTTCGGTTTAGGTTGGAGAACGACAGATTAGCCAACACACTCATGTCCAAGGAAAAGGACCTATTCGAGTTAACGGTTAAGTTCGATGATCTTCATGAACGCCACCAACGTACCATATCCACTTCCAAAGAACGCAAAGCCACACTCGATCGTCTCAATAGTGCTACTGTAGCTATTGAAACAATTGAAAGTTCTTTCAAACCCTAAAAAAGTTTTAAAGGAATCGGCTTTGGTTCTACCCTCACAGCTTCATCCAATGCTAGTACCGAAGCATCGTTGAAAAGCTCCAAACACGCTACTAGCAAAGGAAAAAAGTTAGTCGGGTTTATGGCTGAAACTTCAAGGCAAGCTTCCAAAGCGCCTTTGAAGGTTCAATTAGAAATGCTAGGGTTTCTAAACTTTTAGCATACTTTTTACTTTTCTCATTTTTTTTTCGGTTTTCGATCTATTTTTGTAAGAATTGGAAAGAGCATTCATGTGGATAAGGATCGAAGACTAGAAACAAGGAAGAATCAAGCTTAATTAGGGTGAAACCTAGGTTTGAAATGTGGAATTTAAATCTATAGAGTTAGGGTTTCACTAGTTTGAATTCAATTATGTTTTCCTCGTTCTCTCGAGTCTCTTTATGCTTTTTGCAAGAACAATGGAGAACTCATTTGACCAATTTGATCATTCCATGTCAAAGTGGGGTTAATTAGGAGTCCATAGGAAAAAGCGGATCGAGAATCGGAGTTCGGACTAGGGAGAACGAGCGAAAATGGTGGAGCTGCGCAAAATGGCCAAACCGACGGCGACCCGGACGGCAACCGGCTGGACTGCCGGCCAGCCCGCCAGCTGGCCGGCTGAGCTGCAGAGATCATGGCGACCCAGGCGGCGGTCGGCCAGGGCACCGCCATCCCTTCTCCTTAGTGTTTTGACCGAGTTAGTTCGTCTAACTCGGTCCAACTCGACCCAAAACTCACCTATTGTGTATTTAACCCCAAAATGTTCCTATTTTGTAGATCTTTTGCATATTTAATCTCCCAAGAACCCTAGAAATATTTCCCTATTTTCTTTTTGGTATTTTGAAGATTGTTGAAGCTATACTTGTTGGATTTGCAATTGAAGACCATCTTCTTCTTTCTTATCAAATTCTCTTTATTTTCATCATGATTTTATCTCTTTTTCATGGTTTACTTCCTTTAATTATGTCTAGCTAAATTTCCTTTGGTTCCAATATATGAAGATATGATCTAGATCCTTGGGTTTTTAGATTTTGTTGTTAGATTTACCTTCTAATTCATATGTCTTGTGGTTTGGGACTTAATTTTATTGCATGATTGATTGGCCATCATTGAGTGCATACAAGGTGTTTGGTTAAATGCTTAGGAGGCTTTAATTCATAACACTTGGCATCAAATCACACCATATTAGTAATTCTTGCTAGTAGGAGCTTCTAGATAATTAATTGAGCTATTTGGAGTTAATTTATGCATCTTGAGACCTAGCGGAGATAGATGTCATAGGTTAATCCACTAATATTGATTGCTTCGAGAGAAGAATCGATGTTTACTATATATAGAACTCCCATATGAATTAGATTAAAATGGTTAATCCTAACAAATCCTAAAACCTAGGCCTCTAGTGATTATCGGATTATATTTGGAACCAAGCTTTCTACTATTGTTTGTTAACTCTTGCTATTAGTTGTTATCTAGTTTGTTACTTACTTTATATTTCTCATTAGCTAATCAAAAACACAAAAACATGTCACTTGTAAGCTTGAATATTAGTTAGATAATTAGATTACTACTTAAATCTTAAACGACCTAGCATTCCTTGAGGATTAGACTCAATTACACTATAATTGATTATTATTGCTCTCTACCCTCACCCCTATAATTGATTATTATTGCTCTCTTTACTATAATTGATTATTATTGCTCTCTATACTATAATTGATTATTATTGCTCTCTAACTCCATAAAATCAATGACCACATTTTTAACCCTAGGTTTCACCCTAATTAAGCTCGATTCTTCCTTGTTTCTAGTCTTCGATCCTTATCCACATTAATGCTCTTTCCAATTCTTACAAAAATGGATCGAAAACCGAAAAGAAACGAGAAAAGTAAAAAGTATGCTACAAGTTAAGAAACCCTAGCATTTCTAACATTTAAGCACATAAATTGAGACTTAATCACATTCAAACACACTCAACATGCACATAAAATACTTGTTAATCACTCCCCCAAACTTAAGTCATTGTTCGTCCCGAACAATGAAATGAACGATCAAAACACTTAACACGTATGGAGTGTGCATTTTGAGTTCTTCGATGCCTCATATCACCTCAAAAACCATTTTAGTTCAAGGAAATTCTAATGTCAAACCAAACATTCATAAGATCAACGACTATCCTAACTTAGAATTCAATCACTCAAGCATCTTAAACTCTAGACCTCTCAAGGCACATATGTATGACTCGATCCCTCAATATATGGAAATGGTAAACACTCATCGAAATCATGCAATACATATCTTTAACCATAAGCTTGCCTATCAACTCAAGCTTCTCATACTACAAAGCATGCACAAATTAGGATCAAAAAGATCTTTATTAAGCTTGTAATGTAGGGACATTGGTTAAGGTAGAGAATTTTAGGTTAAGTGACTTCAATTTTTATTCAAGTACCCTTACCCTCTTTCTTCACCTTTCTAAGTATGAATTTCTTCATCTTCCACCTTGTCCAACCCCTTTTTATCAAATGAACCTAAGCTTCTACAAAATATCTAAAGGAACACTCCTTTATGCTCTTATTCTTCTCTTTTTCTTGTAAGAACTTTGTTCTTACATTTTTTTTTTTTTTTTCAATAAGAACTTAGTTCTTATTCTTTTCTTTTCTAACTTTGAGCTTATAAGAGTACCCTTTCATTTCAAAATAAATCTCTAGACCCTTCACCATCACCCACCATTTTTCATGCATTTTCAGCTTTCACCAAGGTTCCCTTAACCATCCTTCACCCCCTATCATCCGGTTCAAGAAGAAAAGGCTCTATTCAAGGCTCAAAATGGGACGACAATGGTAATGATGTATAGGTTAGTGTTTATGGAAAATAGGCTATGCAATGATGGCCTAAGATCATCTCCTAATCATGCAAACATGTAATACTTCCAACATGAGTATCAAGGCAAGTTCTAGTAAAGAAAATACAATGCGAAATCAAGCTCTCAAGAAAGGATATTCACTATGTAAAATGCATAGTTTAAGGCTCAAAATCTTCTCAAGCTTTTTGCTAGAGCCTAAGTGCCTAAGATCAATCCTTCCAAGCTATTCAAGTGAAATAACCCTAATCATGCTTGACTCAAACTTGAGAAATTTCAAAAATTGTTACCATTTTAGCATCAATCATTGACATCTCACCGAAATGCACTTGAACAATTAAACACGTTCTTTTGCACTCAAGCATGCAAGCATTCATTCAACTTTTTTCCAATTCAAAAACTCTTCAATTTTCCAAAAATTTTCACATTCAAGCTCATATTCAAAAACCTTCAAACTAAAGAAAAACTTTTCATCAATTATGCTCCTTCACCCAAACTCACCAAAATCAAACATCAAGTATTCAATATTCTTTCCTTAACCCCAATATTCCTTCCAATTAACAAAACACACAAACATAACATGAAAACATACTAAACACACTAAAGCAAACCAAACTCTCACATTCATACTCCAAACAACACCTTTCAAACTAAAACCCACCAAGCATACAAGATTAATCCAAAGATACACAAAGTCATGAAACTACCAACCAAGTAAAGCAAATAAGAAAGGAACAAGTAAAGGAATGGAAAAGATATAAAAATGTAAGTAATTTAAGTTTCTTATCCTACCCCTCTCCCCCAAACTTATTTTAGAAAATAAATTCTAAAATGAGTTTGGCGGGAAAGATATATAAGAAATTTAAATTACACTCACAAAGGTCCAAGCTATGGTGGAGGAAGTAGGGGCCATGTCACCCCTTGATTGCCTTGGTGCATCCGAAAGCTCTCCAATAACTACATTATCGAGTTTGCTTGTTTTTCCATTCACCTCTTTGTGCTTCCTCAAGTTGAGTAATTCGCATTGAAGTTACTTCTTGTCTCATCACCGTAACTTGTGCATCAAGGGATTTAAATCCACGCTCCATGCTTGCCATCCTCCCCTCAAGGGCTTCAGACCTCTCTTCATACCCTCTTTCTCTTGGAACTTGCTCTCTTCTTGAACTTGGCTCACCCCTTGACATTGGTTCACCCCTTGTAGAATCTTCCATTTCTTCATCTTCTTGAGCAAAAGGCATTCCCTCACCCCCCATTGTATATTCATCTTCTTCTCCATAATTGAAAATATGATTCTCTTTGATGAATTTATGAGTGGGGGTATTCAAGTGCCGATTCTCCCGATCATGTAGATCGGTTACCAACACGCTCATTGCATTTGGAAGAGGGAGTGTCCCTTCATCATCTTGAATGAAATAAAAGGGAGGCCTAGATGATACAAGAAACCTCATGTTTCTTAGCTTCTCAACATCAATTAAATATGAACCTCTCATCGGAGTATATCCACTAAGATCATCATTGATTTTCTTAGCCAAAGGGGTGAGCATTCCTCCTATTTTAATCTTCCCATTTGGTGCCTTTGCTTGCTTCATGAATTGAGCAAGGAAAATGTGAGAAAAGCTTATGCGCCTCTTGGTTAGCATGGCTTGAATAATGAAGAGATCATCAACTCGAACCGAAGTGTTCTCCATTCGTGCCACCATAGTGTGAGCAAGGATCTTCAACACCATCCTTAGGACCGGATTTCTCACCTCATTTGATTTTGAGTATCCCGCTCTAAAGCCTTCCATTATGATTGGCCCAAGTTAATTCCACATGAAACTATGCTCAAAAGCTCTTTCCACCAACACATCACCGCCATGTGACACTCCAAAGATGCCATCTATCTCTTCCAAACTCAACTCATGACGCTCTCCAAATAATTGAAATTTGATGCTTTGCATAGTATGGATGCTCTCATCTTCCAATGTGCTCATAAATTCAAGAACCACCTTGTTATATGTTCTCCTATCCTCAAGAGTATCCTCTAGGATTCTTCCCCATCGTATGTTATCAAATAGGGCTTTTATATTGTCATAAAGCCCTAACTTCACCAATGTCTCAGATGGAAATTGAGTTGGTATAACGGTTCTTGACACGAGAACGGAAAATCTTGCTCTTTCTTCATAAGATTCCAAGTGAATGTCATGAGCTTCCGGTGTCTTTGGATCTCTTCTTGGTACTTGTGAAGATGAAGAGGCATCATTTCTCCTCTTTTTGGAGAGAGAGGCCATCAATTCCTTAGAAGTGATGGTGGCATTTCCTTTCCCTTTAGAATCCTTTTTCCTACAAACCACAAACAAGGCAAAGTGAGATTTGAGAAAATAATCCAAACTTTGTCAAGGTGTAAGCAACACTTCACACAAGTATCACTCTCCATTTAGCATTCATATTTCCCAAGAAATGAAATTTCCTAAAAAAACAAGCAAGAATTTCATATTTTCTTAACAAAAAAATTAAGCACTTCCAAACTCATGCATGAGTATTCACATGAAAATGAATGCATATTCACATGGAACTTTAAGTGAACAAAAAGAATGCCATGAATTTCACTTTGCATATCAAGAATTCATAAATTCATGCCTTCTTCAAGTCTTAAAGCACTCAAGAAATGACTTTCCCACTAAAGAGCAAGCATATCCCTCAAAATTTCATGAATCATGCAAACCTTCATTCAAGCTCAATTCAAGCATGCCTAAGTGCATAAAGGAAGAATAAATACAAGCCAATGCATGCTCATTTCCATGGTTCATCCACAAGTTTCTCCAATAATCAAGAAGAATCCTAGGTAAGAATAGGTAAGAATTTCTACTTAATTTCATGAAAATGATGAAGTAAATACTCATACCACTTCATATCTTTCAAGTAGAACTCATGGGTGCAAGGGTATAAAGCACATTACCTTATCTTCTTGAAGAAACTTGTAGAAACTCAACTCTTTACCCAAAAGAACCAAATTTTCATTTTTTGGAGCTCAAGTGGGTGAAAAAATGAATTATTCGGTTCAAAATGTAGATTTTGGGATGGGTAATGGACCTATAGAAGGAATTAACTCAATTCCAAGTGATTTGAGAGTAATTAGAGGAAGAAAATCTAGGTTTTTAGAGTGAGAAAGTGGGTTTGTTCTAAGAAAAGAAAATGAAAAACACAAAATGCAAGAAAATGAAATAGAAAATGAAAAATAGAATTTAAAAGAGGGGAGGAAGGGCCGGCGGCGCCCTGGCCGGTCACCGCCTGGGTCGTCACCTAGACCGCCGAAGATGCTGCCACCCAGCCACCCAGCCGGCGGCCTGGCCGGCGGTCTAGCCGGTCGCCGTCCGGGTCGCCGGCAGCTTGCCCCGCTTCTTGTTTTGGCCGTTTCTGACGTGTTTCTCGACCTTTTTCAACCCTTTTCGAAGCACCGAGACGTTTTTGACTTCCTCTTGAGTCTCCATAAGCATTTTTCAACCTTCCTTTTCAACATTTTCTATTTTTTTATGATTTTTCTCAAAAATTAAACAAAAATTGAAATAAACACAAAAATCGAAAAATGAAATAAAAACTCACAAAAATGAAAAAGAAAAGCATACGTGTTGAGGTGCCTCTCAACAAGCGCTTTATTTAACGTCGTTAGCTCGACATAGTCTCCAAGATCAAGCATCATTGAGAAGAATGGTCGACTCATCCTTAAACTTCTTCTAATTGAAATAGAGCTTAAGTTGATGTCCATTAACAATGAAGGTAGAACTATCATTCTTGAGAAGTTCGAATGTGCCATTTTTGAAACTCTTACTCACAATGTAAGGACCGGTCCACCTTGATTTGAGTTTTCCGGGGAAAAGATGAAGACGAGAGTTAAATAGAAGAACCCCGTCTCCCGGAATGATCACCTTGCTTCGAATCTCCAAATCATAAAACTTCTTGGCTCTTTCCTTGTAAATCCAAGAATTTTCATAAGCCTCGTTTCTCCATTCCTCTAACTCCACAAGATGGTTTTTCCTATTTAATCCGGCCTCCTTAAACTCAAGATTAATCTTCTTTAAAGCCCAAAACACCTTATGCTCAATCTCCAAAGGCAAGTGACAAGATTTTCCGAACACAAGTTGATACGGAAACATACCAATGGGGGTTTTATAGGCGGTTTGATAAGCCCACAAAGCATCATCTAGTTTCTTTGCCCAATCCTTTCGAGTAGTGATTGTCTTCTCCAAGATTTGCTTGATCTCCCGGTTTGCAAGCTCCGCTTGACCATTGGCTTGAGGATGATATGGAGAGGTAATCTTGTGCTTCACTCCATATTTAGCAAGAACACTCCCCAACCACTTATTATGGAAGTGAGACCCCCCCATCACTAAGCAATGCCCTTGGAGTTCCAAACCGAGTTAATATGTTCTTCTTCAAAAACTTGATCACCACCTTGGAATCACTAGTCGAAGTTGGAATGGCTTCGACCCATCTTGAAACATACTCAATGGCAAGAAGGATATAAGAAAAACCACAAGAATTATGGAATGGTCCCATGAAGTCTATCCCCCAAACATCAAACAATTCAACCTCAACCATGATGTTTTGAGGCATCTCATCCCTTTTTGTGATATTTCCCATCCTTTGACACCTATCACAATTGTTCACAAATGATTGACAATCCCTATAAGTCGAAGGCCAATAGAATCCACTTTGAAAAACCTTCCAATCCATACGATTTTCCCCAAAATGACCCCCATTTTGTCCCTGATTAACACGTATTTTATGTGCATGTTGAGTATGTTTGAATGTGTTTGAGTCTCGATTTATGTGCTTAAATGTTAGAAATGCTAGCGTTTCTTAACTTGTAGCATACTTTCTACTTTTCTCGTTTTCTTTCGGTTTTTGATCCATTTTTGTAAGAATTGGAAAGAGTATTCATGTGACTAAGGATAAAAGGCTGAGAACGAGGGAGAATCGAGCTCAATTAGAGTGAAACTTGTGCTCTTAATTGTGGACTTTCAAGTTAATAGTTAGGGTTTCACTAGTTTGATTTCATTTATGTTTTCCTCGTTCTCTCTAGTCTCTTTATGCTCTTTTCAGGAACAATGGAGAACTCATTAGGCCAATTCGATCATTCCATGTTGAAGAAGGGTTCGTTAGGAGACCATAGCAAAAATCGGATCGAGAATCGGAGTTCGGATGAGGGAGAACGAGCGAAAACGGTGAAGCTGCGCAAAAGGGCCGGACCGACGGCGACCCGGACGGCGACCGGCTGGACCGCCGGCCAGGCCGTCGGCTGGCCGGCTGAGGAACGGTGTTTACGGCGAACTGGGCTGCAACCCACGTGGCGGGTGGCTGGGCCGCCGTCCCAACCGCCGGTTGGCCGCCCCTCTTCACTCAAACTCGCCCGAACTCATCCCGGTTCACCCCGATTCGTCCCAACTCAACCCAAAACTCACCTATTATGTATTTAACCCCAAAATCTTCCTATTTTGTGGATCTTTTACATATTTTAACATTCTTAGAACCCTAGAAACATTTCCCTCTTTCCTTTTTAGTATTTTGAAGATTGTTGAAGATTTGTGTTGATGATTTGAAGATCCTTCCACCATTTTCTTCCTTATTGAATTCTTTATCTATTGATCATAATTTCTTCTATTTTCTATGGTTTAATTCCTGTAATTATGTCTAGCTAAATTTCCTTTTGGTTCCAATATATGAAGATATGATCTAGATCACTAGGTTTTTGGGTTTTGTTGTTGGATTTACCTTATAATTCATATGTCTTGTGGTTTGGGGTTTGATTTAATTGCATAATTGAACTGGCCATCATTGAGTGCATACAAGGTGTTTGGTTAAATGCTAAGGAGGCTTTAGTGTTGGGGTTATATACTGCAAAGCATACTTTTATGCGTGTATATTAACTGTATCTTCCTGTTTTATGGAAATAAATATATTGTCATATGATTTGCATATTAATTCGTGTTATGGTTATGCAAATAAACGTCCGGTACTATATATTATAGATAATATGGTGTGGGTGGTCGCACGAAAGATCATACTATCGGTTTCTTATGGTTAAATAGTGTTCGCAACCGAAAGTAATCTTGGACAAATTACTTGTTAAGGTTGTAGTATAATGCTGGATAATAGTTGGTCTTGGCTATTAACTTATACTAGTGCATAAGATCAGAGTTGCACTGAACGGGATCGAGGTGAGATAAATCCTTTTATACTGACTTATTAAGGATCACATCTCGGACGATTATTATTTCTTAATTCTAGTTGTCATAATATTCAATTATGTATTTATAATAGTTATTGCTTTGATTTACCATGAGTGAGAGTTATCGCAACTCAAAGAATCTCCGTATCTTGGGAAATAATATTATAAATATGATAATTAATATTATATCTAGAAATCGTGTCTCGGTGCGCCGAGTTGATGATGTCCCCTTGAGGCGTTCTAAGGATTATTATATTAAACCCTGCAGGTGGATTAAGTTCCGATATAATAATGAGGTCGAACGGGTACTACTCTCGGTATAAGATATTAATTAATTGGAGCAGTCAGTAGCTTAAATTAATTAATGGACATGCGATATCTTAAACACGGGAAATAATATAATTTAAAGAGGAGCCCGGTATGTAGTAATTTGGGAATGGACGACGATGCAATATTATTTTACTATAGTGGAAAGGCTATAATATTAATATAATTAAATAGAGTATTCGGGGCCAGAGAATACTTGGATTATTTAATTATATTGGAAGGCCCAGTCCATATCCTCCTCAAGATCCCTGGAGTAGCCCAAAAGAGCATAGCCTGACCCATTAGTGAAGGCCCTAACTTCTCCACCACTCCACTTCTTATATAAATAAGGGATAAATAGAGAGTGAACATACATGATTTTCATTCTTCACAATCTGAGAGAAGGGGCGGCACTTCTGGGTAGTGCAGAGAAGATACATTTTCGCCCACTCGAAATTCTTCTCGTTGCTAGGGAATACTTCAGAAGATCTCGGGATTTACGATCAAGAGCTAGATCTCGTGTGTAGAGATCTAGTGCGTGGAAGATCATTACCTCGACTCAGATTCCACCGGTGATTACGCAAACAGGTATATATGATTTAGATCTGTTTCCTCTTTCAAGATCTGAATTCATATGTTAATAATTATTGTAATTAATTAAATCTACATCCGAGGGATCCCGGATCCAACAACTGGTATCAGAGCCGACTCGGCTCTGTAGATTTAATTATGAATAATTATTAGATTCATATTATTTGTATTGGATGCAATTGATTTGATTTTGTAGAGATCCAATTGTCATGGTTAATATGAATGTTTATGGTTTTAATTTTGTATTAAAATCAGCCTGTTTGTGGCTATGTTTGTAAACACACGAGGGTTGATCGTGTTATATTAGATTTATTTTTGATTTTATTTTTTGTAAATTCAATGTAAATCTTGAGATCTATGTAATCGATCAAACCACCATGAACGGAGGATGAAGCAAACCGATCGATGGTGGTTGTAGTGGAGAAGAGGAGTCGGACGTCCCATCGGACATCAAAAAGAGGATGGCGGCATTGCGGTGGTGATGAAAATTGCGGCTAGGGTTTCGACTACCGTGTAGATCTTCGATCACCGGTGCTACAGCGGGCCGCTGCACCATCTTCTCGACAATGACGACGTGCCGGAGCTACGGTGGAAGCAGTGGGAGCAGCGGCGGCGGTGATCGACCGCTGAACGTGGCGCTCGACTGCCGGCTGCTACACGGAAGATCGGCGTCCTAGTTGATGCCGATGGGCTGCTGCAGGTCGTGGGGAAGGACAGGACGCGCGACGGATAGCGGAGCAGCGGCGGGAGCTCATGTCGCGTTCAGCGGCGGCGGCGACTGTGCAGCTGCTCCCTGCTGCGTTTTCCGGCGTCCGGCGATAGCGACGGCAGTGGGAGCAGCTCCGGACAGATCTCACCAACCTCGGGTGTGTGGCGGCGGTTGGTGGTGATAGGAACGACGGCGGTGTTCCGGTGAGATGTCGCGGCGGCGCGTGTGGTGCACGCGTGGCTCGGCGGCGGCGCGTTGACCGGATGGTGACCGGCCGTTGAGTAGCTTGTTCAACAAGTTTGTGTTTATCCGGAAAAGATTTGATTTTATCTGGATAGATTTATTCTTATCTTTCAAGATTTAGTATTATCCAGGTAAATATGATCTTATTTGATAAGATTTATTCTTATCAAGAAAGATTTGATCATATTTAAGGGGATATGTTTCTATCTTTAAAAGATTTGTTGATATCTAGGTAAATATGATCTTATCTGATAAGATTTAATCTTATCAGGAAATATTTGATCATATTTAAAGGGATATGTTTCTATCTTTAGTGATTTGATCTCATCTTGGATAAAATTAATCCTATCCAACCACCATGCCTGATTTGGAAATTAGGGTTTTCCGCACCCTAATAAATCGAGCTGAACAGTGGGATATCTCCGACGGGTTTCCTCGACCTTGTGTGAAGATGTAGCGGCGGCGGTGGCGGCTGAATTGACGGCTAGGGTTTCGGCGAAGGTTAGGGTTTCTAAAACCCTAAAGGGCTGAACCTTAGGCTCGTTTCTTGGCCCAATTTCTCGGCCCAACGATCCACTCAAATATTTTTCAAGCTCGTTCGAAGAAACTGAAGGCCATGATAATTGGATAATTATTTTTAATTAATTATCTTGTGATTGTTTATTCGATGTTTTGTGGATAGCATGTTGTTTAATTATTCGTGATTTTAATTACATGCTATGCTTGAAAAATGAAATAAAACCTTGGTTTAAAATGACTAAGTGGTATTATATTAATTTTAAATTTTCGATTAATTTTGTATTTTTCGAAAATTCTAAATTAATCTAGCCTCCATAATTGGTTTATAAAAATGAATTAATTAGCATGTGCTCACTGATCCGGGCGTATCCCTACGGAGGTGCTAATTATGGATTTCATTGGTTTAAACTTCCTAAAAAGAATTGGAATTTCAAAATATGGATTAAATAACATTCGCTCACTGATCCGGGCATATCCCTTCGGAGGTGTTAATTAATTTCATTATTTTGAAATTTCGATGGATAATATTGAAAAATAGTTTTATATCGATATCACCTCCCTACGGTAGGGGTATTCTTATAAAACGGTATTTTTCGGAATATTAAATTATGGTATTTCACTTAGATGTAAATTAATTAATTATTTCCTGACGGAAAAGTAATTAATTTAATTTACATGGCTAGGAGTGACCGACTGTTAATTTCATCAATCATAAGGTGAAGGTTGATTGGATAATGAAATTAAAGGCGTAAAAACCTACTTAAAGAGATTATATGTAAACGTCCACCCTACGTGGCTTGCATATAAAATCTTAAGGAGTCGGGGGTTGCATTTATATTGTCTTTAAGGTTTTACAATATAATTATGCTTCAAAGTATATGACATTAACTTTGTGTTAGTTATTTTTATTTCCAAGCTATACTATGTTTTTCGGTTCACTTGATTAAATACTCAATGAAAAACAAATTCGAGAGTTCCAATTATCACGATTGGAAATGTAACTTTGACATTGTCTTGACTGCTAACGAACACAAGTTTGTCCTTACTGAGGAATCTCCTTATGTACCACTAAGGAGAGTATGCCTAAACAGTGTGAAGCTTAGTTTCACGGAGATGTTTAGTCATCATGGATACCAAGTTCGACAAAATATTCTTTTGTCGATGAAAATGGTTGAAGGTACTCCTATTAGGGACCATGTTCTTAAGATGATCAATTGTCTTAAATGGAGATTCTAGGTTATGAAATCGATGGGGAAACTTAGGTCGATGTCATAATAGAATCGATCCCTATGAGTTTTGATGTGTTTCGGTTCAACTATAACATGAATCAATTCATGTACAATCTAACTGAATTGCTCAATGAACTCATCAATACTAAGATGTTTCAAACCGGTTCTCAAGCATTGATCACCACAACTTCTACTCATTTTAAACTAAAGGATGGTTAAAGGAAAAAGAAGCAAGGTGGTGGTGGTTAAGGAGGTGACGCTCAGAAGGTGAATAACTACTCAAGGTGGGATAAAGAAACCAAGAGGAAAGTGTTACTGTTGTAAGCAGAAAAGATAAATTTTGGCGGTCTGTCCTCATTTGAATGGAGGCAATGGTCAAGGTATATATTGTGCATTTATTCAATGCGGTCGAGATTACCATCACAGTGGGAGACACTACGAAAGTAGTAGCCATTGCAGTGGGAGACGCTACGAAAGTAGTGGTCAGTGCAGTGGGAGACACTACAAAAAGTATAGGTCAATGCAGTGGGAGACGTACATTAGTTGTGCGCAAACTGCAGTAAATAGCACAACATCAATTCTTTAAATGTAAAGAACCTTCTAGTATGAATCAAACATATATCTGGTATCTAAAGTTTTGGTCATCTTAGATCTAAGGGCAATAGATTAGAAAGTATGTTGGATTTGATTCATGCGGACGTGTGTGGTCCAATATCGGTACAAGCTAAGGGGTGGCTACGAGTACTTCATCATTTCTTGATGATTACTCAAGGCAGGGATATATTTGATGAAATAGAAGTCTGAATCCTTGATAAATTCAAGGAGTTCAAGGCTAAAGTTGATTATCATCATGGTAAATATATCAAATCTCTTCGGTTTGATTGAAGAGGTGAATACCTTAGTGGTGAATTTTTAGAACACATGTCAAAAGTTGGAATCGCATCCCAGCTTCCTGCGCCAAAAATACCACATCAATGTGGCATGGTGGGACGAAGGAGCCGAATATTCTTCGAAATGATTCGGTTGATGATGAGCTATTTTGATTTACCTTTTATGTATTAGGGTTTACAAATAACGGCGTACGTTCTAAACTTGGTCCCTTTAAGGACCTCATACTAAATATGGTTATTTGTAGGATACCCTAAGGTAACAAGAGGTGGTCTATTCTATAGTCTTATAGTCCAAAAGATCGGAATTAGCACAAACACTTGATTTTTGGAAGAAGGCTATGTGAATAGTAATAAACCCACTAGTGAGATCATTTTAGAAATGAGGGGAAAAGGCGGTGCCGGAACCACCCGTACTAGATGTTACACCACAAACTACACCACATGTTGACACTAACACAAACTCTCAGGTAGAGCCTTGTCGTAGTGGGAGGGTCATCTTTTCAACATGAAAGATGGTTGTGTTTGGGAGAATCTTCGGATATCTTACCAGGTAAAGATGACATTGACCCATGGACAAACAGAGGTAATCCAAGAGAAAGATGCACAGCTTTGGCGAGTTGCAGTGGATTTTGAAATTGAATCCATGCATGATAAAATGTGTATGACATTGTAGAAACTACCTAAAAGGGTAACTCCCGTTTAGGTAAGGGAATCTACAAATGTAAGAAAGGATCTGACGGTAAGGTTGAGACTTTTAAAGCTAGGCTTATGGCGAAAGTCTCGCCTGTTGCTATGCTTAAGTCGATCCGGATTTTCTTAGCCATTGCGGCTCATATAAATCTGGGGATTTGGCAAAATGGATGTCAAGATCATTTTTCGAAATGACAGTCTTGAGAAATCCATTTACATGCGTCAACCAGAAGGATACATTGCCAAAGAGAATGAACATCTGGTTTACAAACTTAAGCGATCCATTTATGGACTTAAGCAAGCATCTCAGTCTTGGAACACACATTTTGAGGTAATCCAGTCATATGGATTTATTCAAGTGTGATTATGAGAGCTGTGTGTATAAGAAGTGCAACGGAAATGATGTGATGTTTCTAGTATTATATGTTGATAACATACTCCTGATTGCCAACAACGTGGAGTAGTTATCGGACGTACGGATGTGGTTGTCCAAGAAATTCAATATAAAGGACTTGGGTAAAGCTGTTCACATTCTTGGGATTAAGATCTTTTGTTATCATAAGGAGAGAATGTTGTGCTTGTTACAAGTGGTTTATATTGATGTGGTAGTAAAGTGTTTTAGCATGGAAAACTCCGAAAAAGGTTAATCGCCATTTTGATAAGGAGTTCATTTGTCTAAGGAAATGTGTCCTAGGACATAGAGATAGATAAATGACATGAAGGTGGTTCCCTATGCCTCTGCAATAGGAAGCTTCATGAATGTTATGCTTTACACCAGATCTGATATTTGTTATGCTGTTGGCATGGTTTTCAGATACCAATCTAACCCTGATCATGGGCACTAGACTGCTATAAAGAATATAATCAAGAGAACGAGATTATATGTTGATCTTTCAGTTTGACAGTCTATTTCCATTTGGGTTATACTGATTTCCAATCAGATATGAATTTTCAAAAGTCTACCTCAGGATGTGTTTTATACTGGGAGGTGGAGCCATTAGTTGGAAAGCTGGATGGCTCCAGAACTTCTTGTTGGACTTGGATATGATTCTAAATGTGCTTCAGACGATCACAATCTATTGTGACAGTTTTGGTGCAGTAGCAAATTCAAAGGAATCATAAGACCATAAGGCCAGTAAATACATCGGAAATAAGTACTTTATATTACGAGTAATCGTAATGAGAGGAGATGTTGTGGTGTTAAAGATTACGTCGGAAGATACCCTGATAATTTCCTTCACGATTAGCATGCCATCGAAGGTTTTCGATAAGGGTGTGAAGGGAAAGGGAATCAGACGTATGGCAGCACTGCTTTGAGTATAAGTGGGAGAGAATTTAGTGTAGTGGTATACTTAAAAAGCATGCTTTGAGTATAAGTGGGAGATTGTTGGGGTTATATACTGCAAAGCATACTTTTATGTGTGTATATTAACTGTATCTTCCTGTTTTATGGAAATAAATATATTGTCATATGATTTGCATATTAATTCGTGTTATGGTTATGCAAATAAACATCCGGTACTATATATTATAGATAATATGGTGTGGGTGGTCGCACGGAAGATCATATTATCAGTTTCTTATATTGTTAAATAGTGTTCACAACCGAAAGTAATCTTGGACAAATTACTTGTTAAGGTTGTAGTATAATGCTGGATAATAGTTGGTCTTGGCTATTAGCTTATACTAGTGCATACGATCAGAGTTGCACTGAACGGGATCGAGGTGAGATAAATCCTTTTATACTGACTTATTAAGGATCACATCTCGGACGATTATTATTTCTTAATTCTAGTTGTCATAATAATCAATTATGTATTTATAATAGTTATTGCTTTGATTTACCATGAGTGAGAGTTATGGCAACTCAAAGAATCTCCGTATCTTGGGTAATAATATTATAAATATGATAATTAATATTATATCTAGAAATTGTGTCTCGGTGCGCTGAGTTGATGATGTCCCCTTGAGGCGTTCTAAGGATTATTATATTAAACCCTACAGGTGGATTAAGTTCCGATATAATAATGAGGTCGAACGGGTACTACTCTCGGTATAAGATATTAATTAATTGGAGCAGTCAGTAGCTTGAATTAATTATTGGACATGCGATATCATAAACACGGGAAATAATATAATTCAAAGAGGAGCCTGGTATGTAGTAATTTAGGAATGGACGGCGATGCAATATTATTTTACTATAGTGGAAAGGCTATAATATTAATATAATTAAATAGAGTATTCGGGGCCAGAGAATACTTGGATTATTTAATTATATTGGAAGGCCCAGTCCATATCCTCCTCAAGATCCCTGGAGTAGCCCAAAAGAGCAGCCTGGCCCATTAGTGAAGGCCCTAACTTCTCCACCACTCCACTTCTTATATAAATAAGGGATAAGTGGAGAGTGAACATACGTGATTTTCATTCTTCACAATCTGAGAGAAGGGGCGGCATTTCTGGGTAGTACAGAGAAGATAGATTTTTGCCCACTCGAAATTCTTCTCATTGCTAGGGAACACTCCAGAAGATCTCGGGGTTTATGATCAAGAGCTAGATCTCGTGTGCAGAGATCTAGTGCGTGGAAGATCATTACCTCGACTCAGATTCCACCGGTGATTACGCAAACAGGTATATATGATTTAGATTTATTTCCGCTTTCAAGATCTGAATTCATATGTTAATAATTATTGTAATTAATTAAATCTACATCCGAGGGATCCCGGATCCAACATTTAGTTCATAACTCTTGGAATCAAATCACACCATACTAGTAATTCTTGCTAGTAGGAAATTCTAGATAACTAATTGAGCTATTTGGAGTTAATTTATGCATCTTGAGACCTAGCGGAGATAGATGTCATAGGTTAATCTACTAATATTGATTGCTTCGAGAGAAGAGTTGATGCTTACTATATATAGAACTCCCATATGAATTAGATTAAAATGGCTAATCCATGCAAATCCTTAAACCTAGGCCTCTAGTGATTATCGGATTATATTTGGAACCAAGCTTTTTACTATTGTCTGTTAACTCTTGCTATTAGCTGTTATCTAGTTTGTTATTTACTTTATATTTCTCATTAACTAATCAAAAACACAAAAACATGTCACGTGTAAGCTTGAATAGTAGTTTTAGTAACTAGATTACTACTTGAATCTCATACGCCATTGCATTCTCTATGGATTCGACTCGATTATATTACATCGATTATTATTGCATCTCCCTCACCCCTAAAGTGAGGGCGGATCAGTCCCTCATGACAATCTTCAATAATCTTGAGCCATTCACCATCCATAACACATCTTCTAATAAGACCATCGGCACATCTCCTCCATAAGTACGGATCTTGCCAATAATAGAACTTCACCTCTCGAAGGAACTTAGCCTTTTGATAATCCGAGAAATTTGGTGGCAACTCTCGAAGCACAAGATAATTAGCAAAATCAGCAAACCAAGAATCCTTGCAATTCAAAACCATGATTCTCTCATCCGGAAATCACTCATTGATATTCAATCTCAAGTCTTCACCTTCAACCGGATTTTCAAGCCTTGACATGTGATCAGCTAGCACATTATCAACTCCTCTTCTATCACGAATCTCCATGTCGAATTCTTGTAGAAGGAGAATCCAATGAATCAAACGAGGCTTTGCATCCTTCTTGGCCATGAGATGTCGTATAACCATATGATCCGAAAAGACAATAGTGTGATTCCCAACAAGATATGACCGGAATTTGTCAAAGGCAAAGACAATGGCCAAGAATTCGGTCTCCGTTGTTGTGTAGTTCCTTTGAGCACCATCCAAGGTTCTACTAGCATAATCAATGACCCGAAACACTTTATCTCTCATTTGCCCCAAGACTACTCCTAAAGCATAATCACATGCATCACACTTCAATATGAAAGATTCACTACAATTGGGCTTGATTAGAATAGGAGTAGAGATGAGGGCTTTCTTCAATGTCTCAAAAGCTTTCAAACATTCTTCATCAAAGACAAACTTCACATCTTTTTGCAAGAGATCACAAAGTGGCTTTGTGATCTTTGAAAAATCCTTAATGAATCTTCTATAGAACCCCGCGTGACCAAGGAAACTTCGGATTGATTTCACATTTGTAGGGGGTGGAAGCTTCTCTATAGCAACAATCTTGGCTCTATCAACTTCCAAACCATCTCTAGAAACTTTGTGCCCAAGCACAATTCCATCTCTAACCATGAAGTGGCACATCTCCCAATTCAAGACAAGAGAAGTGTCCCTACACCTTTGCA
This sequence comes from Mentha longifolia, assembly GCA_001642375.2. Classification (NCBI taxonomy): domain Eukaryota; kingdom Viridiplantae; phylum Streptophyta; class Magnoliopsida; order Lamiales; family Lamiaceae; genus Mentha; species Mentha longifolia. The sequence goes on from CM038110.1 coordinate 36,806,415, forward strand.
ACACCTTTGTAAGATTATCCAAACAAGAATCAAAGCTCTTCCCGAAAACCGAGAAGTCATCCATGATACCTCCATAATATTTTCAATCAAACCTCCAAAGATAGACATCATGCACCTTTGGAAAGTGGCCGGAGCATTACACAACCCGAAAGGCATCCTCCTATAAGCAAATACTCCAAAGAAAGACATCATGCTTTGATTGTTTCCCGAATACCCATCAAGAAAACAATAGTACTCATAGCCCACCAAACGATGCAACATTTGATCTATAAAGGGCAAAGGAAAATGATCTTTCCTTGTAGCCGAATTCAAAGCCCTATAATCGCTACAAACTCGATATCCGGTGGCAACCCTTGTAGCAATAGTCTCATCATTCTCATTCTTGACCACAGTCATCCCCCCTTCTTCGGAACAACTTGGGTAGGACTCACCCATTCACTATCCGAGATGGCGTAAATCATTCCCGCATCTAGTAACTTCAATACCTCTTTTCTCACCACTTCTTGCAAGACCGGATTCGACCTCATTTGAGGTTGAACCTTAGGATGACAATCATCTTCCAATAGAATACGATGCATGCATATAGATAGACAAATACCCTTGATATCATCAATTGACCAACGAATAACATCCGTAAACTCCCTAAGGACACGCAACAACTTGTCCAATTCGGACTATGACAAGTGTTGTGACACAATTACAGGTAAAGAGTCATTATCACCAAGGAAGGCGTACCTTAGGTGAACGGGAAGAGGTTTCAACTCTTGAGAAGTGTTTGAAGAAGATTCCACCTTAGTTGAACTCCCACTCTCCCCCGGTTGGTTGATATCAAGGTAATGAACCTCATCATTCAATGATCCTTGGTTTGCTTCCAAATAAGCAATAGATTCCAATAAGTCATCACAAGTATCATCCAAATCAGAATAAGAATAGAAAGAATTAGTGATGATTTCTATGAGATCTTTTGCCATAGATATAGGCAAAGTGGTGATTGAATTGCATTCCTCATAGGTTGAGTCATCTCCTCGCTTCATAGCATCAAAGATTGAAAGAGTGCGGGTCTCTTCATTCACTCTAAACGTGAGATTCCCGTCTTGCACATCAATAAGAGCTCTTCCGGTTGCTAGGAAACGCCCAAGAATGAGGGGCATATCCTTGTCCTCCGGCATATCCAAGATAACGAAGTTCGCGGGGAAGATGAACTCCTCAACTTTCACTAATATATCTTCAACCACTCCTTGAGCATAAGATATGGAATGATTGGCCATTTGGAGACAAATAGAAGTAGGTTTGATCTCTCCAATATTCAATCTTCTAAAAATAGACAATGGTATCAAATTGATGCTAGCTCCAAGGTCACATAGGACATTCCCAAACTTTTTCCCTCCAATCACACATGCTATTGTGAAGCTTCCGGGATCCTTCTTTTTCAAAGGCATTTTCCTTTAAATCACCGCACTAACCTCCTCCGTTAGGCTAATTGTTTCAAATGAACTAAACTTTCTCTTGTTAGCAACAACATCCTTCAAGAACTTCACATATCCGGGCATATCTCGAAGTGCATCAAGCAAGGGAATGTTGATTTGTACTTTGTTGAATATCTCCAAGAATCTCATCAACTTTTCGTCAAACTTATGCTTGGCTAGTCGATGAGGAAATAGAGCCTTTGTAATAACATCCTTAGTAGGAAGAGGGGCCTCTACTAGCACTGCCTTAGGAGCTTCTCCTTGAACTTCTTTCCTTGAATTCTCTTCATTGGCAGGAGACTCCTCATAGGGTATGTCTTCAACAAGAACTTCCTCTTTTCCACTTGTGGATGTAGCATGATTCTCATAGGCTCTTCCACTCCTCAATGTGATAGCATTGCATTGGTTCTTTGGGTTTACCTCCGTATTACTTGGAAACTTTCCCGGAGTATGTTGAGTGGTGGCTTGGTTAGCCATTTGACTTATTTGGCCCTCCATCATCTTCACTTGCTTTGTCAAAGAAGTGAGAGAATTCTCCAATGCACTTACCTTTTGCCCGGTTTGTGTAATAAACGAGTTTCGTTGATTTGCCATTTGTTGGACAAGTTGCTCAATAGAAGGAGATGTTTTCTGCAATTACTCTTTGAGAAATGTGATTAACACGTATTTTATGTGCATGTTGAGTGTTTTGGAATGTGTTTGAGTCTCAATTTATGTGCTTATATGTTAAAAATCCTAGGGTTTCTTAACTCTTAGTACATTTTAGACTTTTCTCATTTTTCTTGGTTTTTGATCCATTTTTGTAAGAATTGGAATAGTATTCATGTGGCTAAGGATCGAAGGCCGGAAACGAGGAAGAATTGAGCTTAATTAGGGTGAAACCTAGGTTGCCGGGGAATGCATAGTTTAAGTTTCAATAGTTGATTTGGTTATTGAATTACTAATTCAAGCATTCTTCTCTTTTGATTTTTGCTTTGTAGGTGTATGCACACAAGGTCTAAAGGAAGACTCGTTCAACCTTTAATCTTGAACTTTGAAAGAAGACATAGAAGACGGAATTCTATTGAAGAACAAGACATGGCCAACAATCAAGATTATGAGGCTCTTAGGAAGGAACTTGAAGATATGAGAGCTTGGTGAGATGAGCAAGAAAGAAGGGCAAATGAGGCTCCACCACCTCCTCTCAACCATATGTTCCAACATCCAACGGAACAATTCCAAGGAGGAGAGTGGGGGACGATCAATGCTAACAATTTTGAGCTTAAATCCGGACTTATTCAAATGGTGAAGAATGAACAATTTGGTGGAAGTCCCACGGAGGATCCGAATGCCCATCTTAGCATGTTTCTTGATATGTGCGATACGGTCAAGCTAAATAGAGTGCCAAGTGATGTTATTCGTATGCAGATGTTTGGGTTTTCTCTACGGGATCGGGCTAAGGATTGGTATAAGGGATTGAACAAGGCCAACATTCATACATGGGATGACTTGTGCAAGGCCTTTCTCTCCAAATACTTTCCACCATCTAAAGCTCAAAAGCTCATCTCCGACATCTCACACTTCTCTCAACAAGGTGACGAGACCTTGTTTGAGGCATGGGAAAGATATAGAGAGTTATTAAGAAAGAGCCCTCAACATGGTTTCAACGAGGGACAACAAATCACCACATTCTATAGTGGCCTCACACCTCACATGAGAAGCATAGTGGATGCTACTTCCGGAGGATGCCTTGTGAATAGAAATGCAAAGGAAGCTCTAAGGATTCTTGAGGAAATGGCTTCTAACAGTTATCAATGGCCCATGGAGAGGGCTCCATCAAGAAGAGTTGATTCTATTGATGATAAGAAGTATGATGCTCTAGCAATGGAAGTTGCTAATATGAAGAAGCAATATGAAGAAGAGAGGAAAGCTCAATCTCAAGCTCAAGTTCAAAGTGTTCATCAATATCAAGAGAACTTGGAGCTTAGTGGAAGTGAAGACTTGAATTTTGTTAACCAAAGGCAATATGGAAATTTCGACAAAGGAGGTTTCCAAGGTCAACAAGGAGGATTTCAAGGAAGGACACAAGGAGGAAATTCTTATGGATATCAAGGAGGTTATTAATCATACAATCCCAACAATTGACCTCATCCTAACCTCTCTTATGGTAATCCTAACAATGCTCAATTGCCACCTCCCGGATTTTCGGTATCTGAAGGAGCTATTGAGGAACCAAAGAAGAATTCTCCATCAATGGAGCAAATAATGCAACAAATGTTGGCAAATCAAGCTCAAATGTCTTCTCAACAAGGAAATTTCATCACACAAACCAGGGAAAAGGTGAGTGCCTTGGAGAATTCACTTACATCTTTAACTAAGCAAGTGAAGATGATGGAGGGCCAAATAAGTCAAATGGCTAACCAAGCCACCACTCAACACACACCGGGAAAGTTTCCAAGCAACACGAAGATGAATCCTAAAGGGTGTAATGCTATCACCTTGAGGAGTGGAAGGGCTTATAAGAATGAAGCTACATCCAAGAGGAAAGAAGAAGAAGTTCTTGTTGAAGACATACCCTATGAAGAGTCTCCAACTATTGACAAAGAATCAAGGAAAGAAGTTCAAGGAGAAGCTCCTAAGGCGGTGCTAGTAGAGGCTCATCTTCCTACCAAGGATGTTATTACGAAGGCTCCATTCCCTCATCGTTTAGCCAAGCCTAAGGTTGATGAGAAATTGATGAGATTCTTGGATATATTCAATAAGGTACAAATCAACATTCCTTTGCTTGATGCACTTCGTGATATGCCCGGCTATGTGAAGTTTTTGAAGGATGTCGTGGCTAAAAAGAGGAAGTTTGGTTCATTTGAAACAATTAGCCTCACGGAGGAAGTTAGTGCGGTGATTCAAAGAAAATTGCCTTTGAAGAAGAATGATCCCGGAAGCTTCACAATAGCATGTGTGATTGGAGGAAAAAAATTTGGAAATGTATTATGTGATCTAGGAGCTAGTATCAATTTGATGCCATTGTCTTATCTTTAAGAGGTTGGATATTGGAGAGATCAAACCTACATCTATTTGTCTTCAAATGGCCGATCGTTCTATATCATATGCTGAAGGAATTGTTGAAGATGTTTTGGTAAAAGTGGAGGGATTCATATTTCCCGCAGATTTCGTAATCTTAGACATGCCGGAGGATAAGGATATGCCTCTCATTCTTGGACGTCCTTTCCTAGCAACCGGAAGAGCTCTTACTGATGTACAAGACGGAAATCTCACTTTTAGAGTGAATGGAGAGACCCTCACTCTTTCAATCTTCGATGCAATGAAGCGAGGAGATGACTCAACTTATGAGGAGTGCAATGCAATTACCACTTTGCCTATATCTGTGGCAAAAGACCTCACGGAGGAAATCATCTCCAATTCTTTCTATTCCTATTCCGATTTAGATGATGCTTGTGATGACTTATTGGAGTCCATTGCTTATTTGGAAGCAAATCAAGGATCATTGAAGGATGAGGTTCATTACCTTGACATCAACCAACCGGGGGAGAGTGGGAGTTCAACTAAGGAGGAATCTTCTTCAAGTGCCTCTCAAGAATTGAAACCTCTTCCCGATCATCTAAGGTATGCCTTTCTTGGTGATAATGACTACTTTCCCGTTATATTGTCACAATACTTGTCAGAGTCCGAATTGGACAAGTTGTTGCGAGTCCTTAGGGAGTTTAAAGATGTTATTGGTTGGTCTATTGATGATATCAAGGGTATTTGTCCATCTATATGCATGCATCGTATTTTATTGGAAGATGATTGTCGTCCCAAGGTTCAACCTCAAAGGAGGTTGAATCCGGTTTTGCAAGAAGTAGTGAGGAAATAGGTGTTGAAGCTATTAGATGCGGGAATGATCTACGCTATTTCAGATAGTGAATGGGTGAGTCCTACCCAAGTGGTTCCGAAGAAAGGAGGGATGACTGTGGTCAAGAATGAGAAGGAAGAGGTTGTTGCTACAAGAGTTGCCACCGGATATAGAGTTTGCATTGATTATAGGGCTCTAAATACGGCAACAAGGAAATATCACTTTCCTTTGCCCTTTATTGATCAGATGTTGGATCGTTTGGCGGGCTATGAGTATTATTGCTTTCTTGATGGGTATTCTGGATACAACCAAATTGCCATAGCCCCGGAGGATCAACACAAGACGGCCTTTACATGTCCCTATGGAGTATTTGCTTATAGGATGATGCCTTTCGGGTTGTGTAATGCTCCGGCCACCTTCCAAAGGTGCATGATGTCTATCTTTGGAGGTTTGATTAAAAATATTATAGAGGTATTCATGGATGACTTCTCGGTTTTTGGGAAGAGCTTTGATTCTTGTTTGGATAATCTCACCAAAGTTTTGCAAAGATGTAAGGACACTTCTCTTGTCTTGAATTGGGAGAAGTGCCACTTCATGCTTAGAGATGGAATTGTGCTTGGGCACAAAGTTTCAAGAGATGGTTTGGAAGTAGATAGAGCCAAGATTGTCGCCATAGAGAAGCTTCCGCCTCCAACAAATGTGAAATCAATCCGAAGCTTCCTTGGTCATGCGTGGTTCTATAGAAGGTTCATTGAAGGTTTTTCCAAGATTACCAAGCCACTTTGCAATCTCTTGCAAAAATATGTGAAATTTGTCTTTGATGAAGAATGTTTGAAAGCCTTTGAGACATTGAAGAAAGCTCTCATCTCTACTCCTATTCTCATCAAGCCTAATTGGAGTGAATCTTTCATTCTAAAGTGTGATGCAAGTGATTATGCTTTAGGAGTGGTCTTGGGGCAATGAAAGATAAGGTGTTTCGAGTCATTCATTATGCTAGTAGAACATTGGATGGTGCTCAAAAGAACTACACAACAACCGAGAGGGAATTTTTAGCCATTGTCTTTGCATTTGACAAATTCCGGTCATATCTTGTTGGGAATCACACTATTGTCTATTTGGATCATATAACCATACCACAACTCATGGTGAAGAAGGATGCAAAGCCTCGTTTGATTCGTTGGATCCTCCTTCTTCAAGAATTTGACATGGAGATTCGTGATAGAAGAGGGGTAGATAATGTGCTAGCCGATCATTTGTCAAGGCTTGAAAAGCCGATTGAAGGTGAAGATTTGAGATTGTGTATCAATGAGTGTTTTCCGGATGAGAAGATTATGGCGTTGAAGTGCAAAGATTCTTGGTTTGCCGACTTTGCCAATTACCTTGTGCTTCGAGAATTGCCACCAAATCTCTCGGATTATCAAAAGGCCAAGTTCCTTAGAGATGTGAGGTTCTATTATTGGCAAGATCCGTATCTATGGAGGAGGTGTGCCGATGAAATTATTTGTAGATGTGCTATGGACAATGAATGGCTCAAGATTATTGGAGATTGTCATGAGGGACCGAATGGGGGTCATTTTGGGGCTAATCGTACTGCTTGGAAGGTTTTTCAAAGCGGATTCTATTGGCCTTCGATTTTTAAGGATTGCCAAACTTTTGTGAAGAGTTGTGATAGATGTCAAAGAATGGGGAATATCATAAGGAAAGATGAGATGCCTCAAAACATTATGATTGAGGTTGAGTTGTTTGATGTTTGGGGGATAGACGTTATGGGACCATTCCCTAATTCTTGTGGTTTTTCCTACATTCTTCTTGCTATTGAGTATGTTTCAAGATGGGTTGAAGCAATTCCTACTTCGACTAGTGATTCCAAAGTTGTGATCAAGTTTTTGAAGAAGAACATCTTGACTCGGTTTGCAACTCCGAGGGCTTTGCTTAGTGATGGGGGGTCTCACTTCAATAATAAATGGTTAGGAAGTGTTCTCGCTAAGTATGGAGTGAAGCACAAAATTACATCTCCATACCATCCTCAAGCCAATGGTCAAGCCGAGCTTGCAAACCGGGAAATCAAGCAAATTTTGGAGAAGACAATCACTACTCGGAAGGATTGGGCTAAGAAACTTGATGATGCTTTGTGGGCCTATCGAACCGCCTACAAAACCCCCATTGGTATGTCTCCATATCAACTTGTCTTTGGAAAGTCTTGTCACTTGCCTTTGGAGATTGAGCATAAGGCATTTTGGGCTATGAAGAGAATTAATCTTGAGTTTAAGGAGGCCGGAGTGAATAGGAAGAATCATCTTGTGGAATTGGATGAATGGAGAAACGAGGCTTATGAAAATTCTCGGATTTACAAGGAAAGAGCCAAGAAGTTTCATGATTTGGAGATTCGAAGCAAGGTGATCATTCCGGGAGACGAGGTTCTTCTCTTTAATTCTCGTCTTCGTCTTTTCCCCGAAAAACTCAAATCAAAGTGGACCGGTCCTTACATTGTGAGTAGGAGTTTCAAGAATGGCACATTTGAACTTCTCAAGAATGATGCTTCTACCTTTGTTATTAATGGACATCGACTCAAGCTCTATTTCAATTCGAAGAAGTTTAAGGAGGAGTCAACCATTCTTCTTAATGATGCTTGATCTTGGAGACTAAGTCGAGCTAATGACGTTAAACAAAGCGCTTGTTGAGAGGCACCTCAACATGTATCCTTTTCTTGTTCGTTTTTGTGAGTTTTTTATTTCATTTTTCAATTTTTGAGTTTGTTGCAATTTTCGTTTAATTTTTGAGAAAAACCATGAAAAATAGAAAATATTGAAAAAAAAAGTTGAAAAATGCTTAGGGAGAATAAAGAAGAAGTCGAGAAGGGCCCGGTGCTTCGAAAAGGGTCAAAAGAGGTCGAGAAATGCGTCAAAAAAAGGTCAAAAACCGGGCAAGAAGGGGCGCCGGCGGCCTGCCAGACCGCTGGCCAGACCGCCGGCCAGGTGGCTGGACAACAGAGTAAACGGCGGTCTAAACGGCGGCCTGCCAGACCGCCGGCCAGACAGCCGCCGGTTCTCCCTCCCCCCTATTTTCTATTTTTGATTTTTTCACTTCCTTTTCTTCATTTTATGTTTTTCAAACCCTTTTTCAAGCATGAACATCACTTTCTCTCACTAAAACTATTTGAAATTTCATGTTCTAATTACTCTCAAATCACTTTGAATCTTGTTAAGTCCTTCTATAGTCTCATTACCCATCCCATAAGCTACATTTTAAGCCTTAGAAATCACTTTTTCATTCACCCTAACCTAAAAAACGAAAATCTAAGGTTCTTGTTCAAAGTTGTGAAGTTCTTCAAGTTTCCCCAAGATAATGAGGTAAGATGTTTTACACCCTTGCTTTTATGGGATTTCTACACTCATTCTATGAATTGGTATGCATTTTGCCCATCATTTATGATAGTTTGAATAGAATTCCTAGCTTAGGTTTTTCTTGAATTTTTGGGAGAAATTTTTAAATTTTTGAATTTTTGAATTTTGGGAAGGAGCATGAATTGAGTGGCATTAATTCTTGCATTTATGAATTGTGCTATATCTTTTTGATTTGAATATTCATGGAAATTTGTACTTCTTTCTACTTGAACATTCATGAATAGGATTGAAGGAACTTGTATGAATTTTTGGAGAACATTGTAGGAATTCACATTCTTGATACTTACTTAAAATTCAATTTTTTTGGGAGCATACACGTTCAAGGGAATCATGAGTTCATGAGAAAAGTGGCTTACAATATGAACATTCTTGGTCTATCTTCTTGAAATTTATTTGGAATTTTTCATAACTTGTAGGAAGAAGTCTAGAGGAAAAGGACAAGAAAAAGCAAAAACTTCTAAGGATTCGATTGCTTCTCTTACAAACAAGAAGAGAAAGGATGCTTCCTCCTCGTCATTCCAACCAAGAAGGGATCCTACAACACCGGAAGCTCATGATATTCAATTGAAAACATATGAGGAAAGGGATAAATTCGCCACTCTTGTGAAAAGGGCATTATTCCAACAAGGTTTCCTTCAAAAGAGGTTTTGGTGAAGATAAGGCTTTACGATAATGTAAAGTCTCTTTTTGATAATATTGGTTGGCGACGTATCCTTGATGATACTATTGCGGATAGACAAACTTATGAAAAAGTTGTTCTTGAAGTTATGAGCACAGTGGAGGCCGGAAATATTCATCTCATGCAAGGTATTCAATTCCAATTGTTTGGTGAAAGGCATGAAATGAGCTTGGAGGAGATAGATGATATTTTTGGAGTACCACATGGGGGTGATGTGTTGATAGAGCAAGCTTTCGAGCACTATTCCATTTGGAACAAGCTTGTACCGATTTCCCCAGAAGGTTTCAAGTCGGGATATTCAAAATCAAATGAGGTGCGGAATCCGGTGTTAAGAATGGTGCTTAAAATCCTTGGCCACACAATTGTTGCAAGAAAGGAGAATACCTCGGTCCGGATCGATGATCTTTTCATTCTTCATGCTATGTTGACCAAGAGGAAGATAAGTTTTACACATCTCTTTATCCCTCAATTGTTGAAGCAAGCAAGAGTGAATTTCGGAAAGGTCAACATTGGAGGAATGCTTACTCCCATTGCCAAGTGGATCAAGGAAGATCTTGGTGGATACCCTCCATTGAAGGGAGCATATCTTATGGATTTCGTGAAGTTAAGGTACTTGAGGTTTATCAACTCTATCACACCCCCATTCTATTTTCTTCAAGAGGATTGTGAGAAGTTCCCTCTCCCTAATGCCGCGAGTATATTGGTCACCAATTTTCATGAAAGAGAAAATTGGCAATTGAACTTGCCAATGCACAAGTTGATCATGGAGAATCATATCTTCAAGTATGGGGAAGAGGATGAGTACACTATTGGCAATGGAGGGGAAGAAGTGCATATGGATGAAGAGGACGAGAAAATGGAAGATTCGACAAGAGAAGAACAAATGTCAAGATACAATGAAAGATTTGGAACTCTTGAGACTAGAATGGAAAGTATGGAACGGGGATTCAAATCTCTTGATGCACAAGTCACTGTGATGAGGCAAGAGGTGACTTCGATGAGAGTCACTCAACTTGATGAAGTGGAAAGGAGTAAGAAGATGGAAAAGCAAGTAACGTCGATGATGGAGCTTTTGGAGAGCTTCCGAGAGCATCAACTCAATCAAGGGGTGACTTGGCCCCATCCTCCACCATCATCATAGCTTGGAATGTTATAAGTGTAATTTAAATCCATTATATATCTTTTCCTCCAACCTTATTTTAGAATTTATTTTCTAAAATAAGTTTGGGAGAGGGGGGTAGGATAATGAATTTAAATTACTTTAAATTTATGTCTTGCTATTTTTCCATGCTTTGTTATCTTGCTTTACTCTCTTGTCTTAGTCTCTTGGTCTTTTCCTCTCATGTTTGATGTTGCTTGGCTTTAATATTATGGTTTGAGGTATTTTTGTGGTTTGATGGCATCTATTTGATTGAGTTGTTTGGTTGGATTGTGAATGAGAATTTTAGGTTGTTAACATTGGGAAATGAATTTCTTTGATGATGAGTTTGAAGCTGTGGGATGTTTTGAAGGACTTTGGGTTATTTGTTGCATTGTTTGATGGTTTTTGAATTTGTGTGGAAGTTTGTGTTTTGTTTTGTGCAATTGGGGATGAATTAGGGTTAAATAATTACTCTTCATGAGTTTGTGGTTGAGTTTATGGTTTTGAATGCGAAATTTTTAAGAAAGGAAAATTTTTAAGTAAATGAATGTATGCATGCTTGAGTGCGAAAGCACGTGTTGAATTGCTCATGTGCATTAGAGTGAGATGCTAATGATTAATGCTAAATGGTGATATTTTTGAAATTTCTCAAGTTTAATTCAAGCATGATTAGGGTTATTTCACTTGAATGGCTTGGAAGGATTGAACTTAGGCACTTCGGCTCTAGACGAAAAGCTTGAGAGGATTTTGAGCCTTAAACTATGCATTTTACATAGTGAATATCCTTTCTTGAGAGCTTGATCTTGCATTGCATTTTCTTTACTAAAACTTGTCTTGATACTCTTGTTAGAAGTACTACATGTTTGCATGATTAGGAGATGATCTTAGGCCATCATTGCATAGCCCATTTTCCCTAAAAATTAACCTATCTCTCATTACCATTGTTGTCCCATTTTGAGCCTTGGATAGAGCCTTTTCTTCTTAAACCGGATGATAGGGGGTGAAGGATGGTTAAGGGAACCTTGGTGGAAGTTGAAAATTCATAAATAATGATGGGTGATTGTGAAGGGTCTAGATGATTGGTGTTGGAATGAAAGGACACTCCTATAAGCTCTAAGTTAGAAAAGGAAATAATAAGAACAAAGTTCTTATTGAAAAAAAAAAAAAGAGCATAAAGGAGTGTTTCTTTAGGAATTTTGAATGAAGCTTGTGGTTTCATTTGATAAAAAGGGGTTGGATAAGGTGGAAGATGAAGAGTCTCATACTTTGAAAGGAGAAGAAAGGGGGTAAGAGTACTTGAATGCAAATTTAAGTCACTTACCCTATAATTCCTTACCTTAACCAATGTCCCTACATTACAAGCTTAATAAAGACATTTTTTATCTTAATTTGTGCATGCATTGTAGTATTAGAAACTTGAGTTGATAGGCAAGCTTATGGCTAAAGTTATGCTTTGCATGATTTCGACGAGTGCTTACCTTTCCATATGTAGAGGGATCGAGTGATACACACATTCTTTGTGAGGTCTAGAGTTGAAGGTGTTTGAGTGATTGATTTCTAAGTTAGGAGAGTGAGTGATCTTATATATGTTTGGCTTGACTTGAGAATTTCCTTAAGCTAAAATGGTTTTTAATATGATATGAGGCATTGAGGAACTCAAAATGCACACTCCATACGTGTTAAGTGTTTTGATTGTTCGTTTCATTGTTCGGGACGAACAATGGCTTAAGTTTGGGGGAGTGATTACCACGTATTTTATGTGCATGTTGAGTGTTTTGGAATGTGTTTGAGTCTCAATTTATGTGCTTATATGTTAAAAATACTAGGGTTTCTTAACTCTTAGTACATTTTAGACTTTTCTCATTTTTCTTGGTTTTCGATCCATTTTGGTAAGAATTGGAATAGTATTCATGTGGCTAAGGATCGAAGGCCGGAAACGAGGAAGAATTGAGCTTAATTAGGGTGAAACCTAGGTTTGAAATGTGGAATTTAAAACTATAGAGTTAGGGTTTCACTAGTTTGATTTCAATTATATTTTCTTCGTTCTCTCGAGTCTCTTTATGCTTTTTTCTGGGAAAATGGAGAACTCATTTGGGCCATTTGATCATTCCATGTTGAAGAGGGGTTCGTTGGGAGTCCATAGCAAAAAGCGGATCGAGAATCGGAGTTCGGACGAGGGAGAACGAGACGAAACCGTAGGGCTGCGCACGGAGAGGATCGCCGGCGGCCTGGCCAGACCGCCGGCCAGGTGGCTGAACTGCAGAGGAAACGGCGGCCTGACCGGCGGCCTGCCAGACCGCCGGCCAGACCGCCGCCGTTCCTTCCCCCTTCACTTATCAACCGAGTTAGCTCATCTAACTCGGTCCAACTCGACCCAAACTTGATTTTCTATGTATTTAATCCTAAAATTCACCCCATTTGTGTATCTTTCATATTTTAATTCCCCAAGAACCCTAGAAACATTTCCCTCTTTCCTTTTTAGTATTTTGAAGATTGTTGAAGCTACATTGGTTGGATTTGCAATTGGAGACCATCTTCTTCTTCCTTATTGAATTCTCTTTCTTTTAAGCATGATTTCAATTACTTTTTATGGTTTATTTTCCTTAATCATGTCTAGCTAGTTCTCTTTGTGGGGTAGGATAAGGAATTTAAATTACTTTACTTGTGGTATTTTTGAAGCTTCTATTTGATGTGTTCATTAATTGTATGCTTAATTTTGCTTGATGATTATCGTTGATTGGGGTAAATGCATGATTTGTGCTTGTTTAAGTTGTTTGGTGTCGAGTTTGGAAATTGATGAGCTTAATTGATGAAAATTCTTTCTTTGGTTTGTTGGTTTGGGATGTGAGCTTATTGGAGAATCTTTGGTGAGGATGGTTTTGTTGTTGATTTGAGTTTGAATGCGAAATGTTTAGAAAATTGAAAAGTTTTTGAGTTGAAAGGATGAATGAATGCTTGCATGCTTGAATGTGAAAGAACGTGTTTAATCTCTCAAGTGCTTTTGGGTGAGATGCCGATGATTGATGCTAAAATGGTGACATTTTTGAAATTTCTCAAGTTTTAAGTTAAGCATGATTAGGGTTATTTCACTTGAATAGCTTGGAAGGATTGAACTTAGGCACTTAGGCTCTAGACATAAAGCTTGAGAGGATTTTGAGCCTTAAACTATGCATTTTACATAGTAATATCCTTTCTTGAGAGCTTGATCTTGCATTGCATATTCTTTACTAGAACTTGCCTTGATACTCTAGTTAGAAATATTACATGTTTGCATGATTAGGAGATGATCTTAGGCCATCATTGCATAGCCCATTTTCCCTAAACACTAACCTATACTTCATTACCATTGTCATCCCATTTTGAGCCTTGAATAGAGCATTTTCTTCTTGAACCGGATGATAGGGGGTGAAGGATGGTTAAGGGAACCTTGATGAAAGTTGAAAATTTATAAAGAATGATGGGTGATGGTGAAGGGTCTAGATGATTGGTGTTGGAATGAAAGGACACTCCTATAAGCTCTAAGTTAGAAAAGGAAAGAATAAGAACAAAGTTCTTATTGAAAAAAAAATAAAAATAAAAAAAGAAAAAAGAAAAGAAGAAGAATAAGAGCATAAAGGAGTGTTTCTTTAGAAATTTTGAAAGAAGCTTGTGGTTTCAGTTGATAAAAAGGGGTTGGATATGGTGGAAGATGAAGAGTCTCATACTTTGAAAGGAGAAGAAAGGGGGTAAGAGTACTTGAATGCAAATTTAAGTCACTTAGCCTATAATTCCTTACCTTAACCAATGTCCCTACATTACAAGCTTAATAAAAACCTTTTTGATCCTAATTTGTGCATGCTTTGTAGTATGGGAAACTTGAGTTGATAGGCAAGCTTATGGATAAAGTTATGTATTGCATGATTTCGATGAGTGCTTACCTTTCCCATATAATGAGTGATTGAGTGATATACACTTCTTGTGAGGTCTAGAGTTAAATGTGCTTGAGTGATTGAGTTCTAAGTTAGGATAGTGTTTAATCTTATGAATGTTTGGCTTGACTTGAGAATTTATTTGAATTAAAATGGTTTTTGAGGTGATATGAGGCATCCAGGAACTCAAAATGCACACTCCATACGTGTTAAGTGTTTTGATTATTCTTTTCATTGTTCGGGACGAACAATGGCTTAAGTTTGGGGGAGTGATTAACACGTATTTTATGCGCATGTTGAGTGTGCTTTGCATGTGTTTGAGTCTCGATTTATGTGCTTAAATGTTAGAAATGCTAGGGGTTCTTAACTCTTAGCATACCTTAGACTTTTCTCATTTTTCTCGGTTTTTGATCTATTTTTGTGAGAATTTTAAAAGAGCATTCAAGTAGCTAAGAATCGAAAGCCAGAAACGAGGGAGAATCGAGCTCAATTAGAGTGAAACTTGTGTTCTTATATGTGGAATTTCAAGTTGTATATTTAGGGTTTCACTAGTTGCTTTCATTTATGCTTTCCTCATTCTCTCGAGTCTCTTTATGCTTTTTGCAGGAACAATGGAGAACTCACTTGGCTGATTTGCTCAGTCCATGTCGAAGAGAAGTTCGATACAAAGCCATAGCAAAAAGCGGATCGAGAATTAGAGTTCAGATGGGGGAGAACGAGGTGAACATTTGAGTGTGTTTTGCATGTCTTTGAGTCGCGATTTATGTGCTTAAATGTTCGAAATGCTAGGGTTTCTTAACTCTTAGCATACCTTAGACTTTTCTTGTTTTTCTCGGTTTTCGATCTATTTTTGTGAGAATTTTAAAAGAGCATTCAAGTAGCTAAGAATCGAAGGCCGGAAACGAGGGAGAATCGAGCTCAATTAGAGTGAACTTTTGTTCTTACATGTGGAATTTCAAGTTGTATATTTAGGGTTTCACTAGTTGCTTTCATTTATGCTTTTCTCGTTCTCTCGAGTCTCTTTATGCTTTTTGCAGGAACAATGGAGAATTCACTTGGCTGATTTGCTCATTCCATATCGAAGAGGAGTTCGATACGAAGACATAGCAAAAAGCGGATTGAGAATCGGAGTTCGAACGAGGGAGAACGAGGCGAAACCGTAGGGCTGCGCACGGAGGAGGATCGCCGGCGGCCTGGCCAGACCGCCGGCCAAGTGGCTGAGCTGCAGCATAAACGGCGGCCTGGATGGCAGCCTAACCGGCGGCTTGCCAGACCGCCGGCCAGACCGCCGTCGGCCCTTCCCCCTTCACTTATTGACCGAGTTAGCTCGTCTAACTCGGTCCAACTCGACCCAAACTTTATTTTCTATGTATTTAATCCTAGAATTCACCCCATTTGTATATCTTTTGGCATTTTTAATATTAGAAGAACCCTAGAAATATTTCTTTCTTTCCTTTTTGGTATTTTGAAGATTGTTGAAGCTATACTTGTTGGATTTGCAATTGGAGACCATATTCTTCTTTCTCTTTCAATTCTCTATCTTTTAAGCATGATTTCAATTATTTTCTATGGTTTAATTCCTTTAATTATGTCTAGCTAAATTTCTCTTTGGTTCCAATATATGAAGATATGATCTAGATCACTAGGTTTTTAGATTTTGTTATTAGATTTACCTTTTAATTCATATGTCTTGTGATTCGGGGCTTGATTTTATTGCATGATTGATTGGTCATCATTGAATGCATACAAGGTGTTTGGTTAAATACTTAGGAGGCTTTAGTTCATAACACTTGGAATCAAATCACACTAATTCTTGCTAGTAGGAGTTTCTAGATAATGAATTGAGCTATTTGGAGTTAATTTGTGCATCTCGAGACCTAGCAGAGATAGATGTCATAGGTTAATCTACTAATATTGATTGCTTCGAGAGAAGAGTTGATGTTTAATATATATAGAACTCTCATATGAATTAGATTAAAATGGTTAATCCTAACAAATCCTAAAACCTAGGCCTCTAGTGATTATCGGATTATATTTGGAACCAAGCTTTCTATTATTGTTTGTTAACTCTTGCTTTTAGTTGTTATTTAGTTTGTTGCTTTTCAATTGCATAGCTTTAATAAATCAAAAACATAAAAATATGTTAGTTGGTAGCTTGAATAGTAGTTAGGTAATCGAGTTACTACTTGAAATTCTTACGCTCTCGCATTCCCTGTGGATTCGACCCGATTGTAATACATCGGTTATTATTGCATCCCCCTCACACTAAAAGTGAGGGCGGATGCAGAATCCAGGAGGTGACAATTGAGCATTGTTAGGATTTCCGTAGGAGAGGTTAGGATGATTCCGGTTGTTCGGATTATAGGCTTGATAGCCTCCTTGATAACCATAAGAATTACCTCCTTGTGGCCTTCCTTGGAATTCTCCTTGTTGTCCTTGGAAACCTCCTTTGTTAAAATTTCCATATTGCCTTTGGTTCACAAAATTCAAGTCTTCACTTCCACTAGGCTCCAAGTTCTCTTGATATTGATGAACACTTTGAACTTGAGCTTGCGATTGAGCTTTCCTTTCTTCTTCATATTGCTTCTTCATATTAGCAACTTCCATTGCCAATGCATCGAATTTCACATCATCAATAGAAGCAACCTTCCTAGAAGGGGCCCTCTCCATTGGCCATTGATAGCTATTGGCGGCCATCTTTTCAATAATCCTCAAGGCTTCCTTGGCATTTCGATTCACTAGACATCCTCCGGAAGTAGCATCCACAATGCTTCTTGTGTGTTGTGTGAGACCATTATAAAAAGTGGTAATTTGTTGACCTTCCGTGAAGCCATGTTGAGTACATTTTCTCAAAAGCTCTCAATACCTCTCCCATGCTTCAAACAAAGTCTCATCGCCTTGTTGAGAGAAATGTAAAATATCATAAATAAGCCTTTGAGCTTTTGATGGTGGGAAGTATGTAGAGAGGAAGGCCTTGTATAGATCATCCCATGTGTGAATGTTGGCTTTGTTTAGTCCTTTATACCAATCCTTGGCCCGGTCCCGTAGAGAAAACCCGAACATCCTCATGCGAATAGTATCATTTGAAACTCCATTAAGCTTGATAGTATTACAAATATCAAGGAACATACCAAGGTGGGCGTTCGGATCCTCTATAGCACTTCACCGAATTGCTCACTCTTCACCATTTGTATGAGTCCGGATTTGAGCTCAAAATTATTGGCATTGATCGTCCCTCATTCTTCTCCTTGAAATTATTCTGTTGGAGATTGGAACATATGGTTGAGAGGAGGTGGTTAAGCCTCATTTGCTCTTTTTTCTTGCTTATCCTTCCATGCTCTAAATTCTTCCATTTCTCTCATAAGAGCTTTCATTGCTTGATTGTTAGTCATTTCTTGATCTTCAATAGAATTCCTTCTTCTATGCTTTCTTTCAAAGTTCAAGATCAAAGGTTGAACGAGTCTTCCTTTGGACCTTGTGTGCATAAACCTACAATTCAAAAATTAAAAGAAATAATGCTTGAATTAGTAACTTAATAACCAAATCGACTATTGAAACTCAAACTAAGCATTCCCCGGCAACGGTGCCAAAAATTGATCCGCCCTCACTTTAGGGGTGAGGGTAGAGAGCAATAATAATCGATTATAGTATAATCGAGTCGAATCCACAGGGAATGCAATGGCGAATGAATTTCAACTAGTAATCTAGTTACTAAACCTACTATCCAAGCTCACAAATGACATGTTTTTGTGTTTTCTGAATTCTATCAAGCAATGCAATTGAAAAGTAACAAACTAGATAACAACTAATAGCAAGAGTTAACAGATAATAGTAGAAAGCTTGGTTCCAAATATAATCCGATAATCACTAGAGGCCTAAGTTTTAGGATTTTTTAGGATTAGCCATTTTAATCTAATTCATATGGGAGTTCTATATATAGTAAACATCAATTCTTCTCTCGAAGCATTCCCCGGCAACGGCGCCAAAAATTGATCCGCCCTCACTTTAGTGGTGAGGGAGAATGCAATGATAATCGATGTGTATAATTGAGTCGAATCCTCAAGGAATGCTAGGTCGTTTAAGATTCAAGTAGTAATCTAATTATCTAACTACTATTCAAGCTTGCAAGTGACATGTTTTTGTTATTTCTTAATTCTATTAAGTAATGCAATTGAAAAATAACAAACTAGATAATAACTAATAGCAAGAGTTAACAAACAATAGTAGAAAGCTTGGTTCCAAATATAATCCGATAATCACTAGAGGCCTAGGTTTTAGGATTTGTTAGGATTAGCCATTTTAATCTAATTCATATCGAAGTTCTATATATAGTAAACATCAATTCTTCTCTCTAAGCATTCCCCGGCAACGGCGCCAAAAATTGATCCGCCCTCACTTTAGTGGTGAGGGAGAATGCAATGATAATCGATGTGTATAATTGAGTCGAATCCTCAAGGAATGCTAGGTCATTTAAGATTCAAGTAGTAATCTAATTATCTAACTACTATTCAAGCTTGCAAGTGACATGTTTTTGTTATTTCTTAATTCTATTAAGTAATGCAATTGAAAAATAACAAACTAGATAATAACTAATAGCAAGAGTTAACAAACAATAGTAGAAACCTTGGTTCCAAATATAATCCGATAATCACTAGAGGCCTAGGTTTTAGGATTTGTTAGGATTAGCCATTTTAATCTAATTCATATGGAAGTTCTATATATAGTAAACATTAATTCTTCTCTCGAAGCAATCAATATTAGTGGATTAACCTATGATATCTATCTCCGCTAGGTCTCAAAATGCATAATTTAACTCCAAATAGCTCAATTAATTATCTAGAAGCTCCTACTAGCAAGAATTACTAATATGGTGTGATTTGATGCCAAGTGTTATGAATTAAAGCCTCCTAATCATTTAACCAAACACCTTGTATGTACTCAATGATGGTCAATCAATCATGCAATAAAATTAAGTCCCAAACCACAAGACATATGAGTTAGAAGGTAAATCCAACAACAAAATCTAAAAACCCAAGGATCTAGATCATATCTTCATATGTTGGAACCAAAGGAAATTTAGCTAGACATAATTGAAGGAAGTAAACCATGAAAAAGAGATAAAATCATGATGAAAATAAAGAGAATTTAATAAGGAAGAAGAATATGGTCTTGAATTGCAAATCCACCAAGTGTAGCTCCAACAATCTTGAATTTACTAAAAAGGAAAGAGGGAAATGTTTCTAGGGTTCTATGAATGTTAAAATATACTCAGGATCCACAAAATAGGAAGATTTTGGGGTTAAATACATAACAGGTGAGTTTTGGGTCAAGTTGGGATGAATTGGGGTGAACCGGGATGAGTTCGGGCGAGTTTGAGCGAAGAGGGGCGGCCAACCGGCGGTTGGGATGGCAGCCCAGCCACCCGCCGTGTGGGTTGCAGCCCAGGTCGCCGGAAACCCTATTCCTCAGCCGGCCAGCCGGTCGCCGTCCGGGTCGCCGTCGGTCCAGCCCTTTTGCGCAGCTTCACCGCTTTCGCTCGTTCTCCCTCGTCCAAACTCCAATTCTCGATCCGCTTTTTGCTATGGACTCCTAACGAACCCCTGTTCAACATGGAATGATCAAATTGGCCAAATGAGTTCTCCATTGTTCCTGAAAAAGTATAAAGAGACTCAAGAGAACGAGGAAAACATAAATGAAATTAAACTAGTGAAACCCTAACTATTAACTTGAAAGTCCACAATTAAGAGCACAAGTTTCACTCTAATTGAGCTCGATTCTCCCTCGTTCCCAGCCTTTGATCCTTAGCCACATGAATACTCTTTCCAATTCTTACAAAAATGGATTAAAAACCGAAAAGAAATAAGAAAAGTAGAAAGTATGCTACAAGTTAAGAAACTCTAGCATTTCTAACATTTACGCACATAAATCGAGACTCAAACACATTCAAACATACTCAACATGCATATAAAATACGTGTTAATCAGCTTGGCCGGCGGTCTGGCAGACCGCCGGTCTTCCTTCCTTGACCGGTCTTCGCCCCTTTTGCTTCCTTCTTCCAGTTTTCTTCCTTCTTGACCTCATTTCTTCCTTGTTTCCGGCCCTCAATCCTTAGCTACTTGAATGTTTTTCCAATTTCCTACAAAAATAGATTGAAAACCGAGAGAAAACGATAGAAGTATAAAGTATGCTATAAGTGTAAATACCCTGGCAATTCTAACATTTAAACCCATAAATCGATACTCAAACATATTCAAAACACACTCGACATGCACATAAAATATGTGTTAATTACTTGCCCGGAAGTTTGTGGATGATAAGGAGTCGCTGATCTCTCTACTTTTTGAGGGTAGAGAGAGAGCAATGATAATTGAATAGTATATTTGAGTCGAATCCACAGGGAATGTTAGAACGTATGAATTTCAACTAGTAACCTAGTTACCTAATTACTATCCAAGCTACCAATTAACATGTTTTTGTGCTTTTGATTTAAATAATGACAATAAAAGTAAGTAACAAACTTAGAACTTAACTAAACAATCAACAAGTATGCAAATAATATAAATTCAATAGGAAATGAAAGTGACTCCAATCATACTTCAACTAGGTCTAAGTGAAAGGGATGTAGGACTTTAACTAGAATTAGATATTTTAATCCAATTTTATATGGGAAACCTCCTAAGTATGATTCACTCAACTCTCATGGTAATGAAATCAAGTAGATTGATAAAAGGCTTAACTCCTACTAAGATATCAAGCAATTCATTAACTCCCAATAGCTTATGGAGTTTTTTAGCCCTACTATCTCTAGGATGCAAATCTCTTGATTCTAGCATCTAATCTAAGCCTCCTAAGCATTAGATCAAATACTTGATATGCAACTATGGTGATCAAGCATAATTACATAATAAAATATAGCCCCAAGAGAGATGAACATGAAATTAGAAGGTAAATTCATAATATGAGTCTAATCCAAACACTTATCCCTAATCTACATATAATTGGAATCATAAAGAGATCTAGCAAGACATGATCAAGGAAAATAAACCATAAGAAATGCATAAAACCATAATCAAAAGATAGAGAATTCAATAAGGAAGAAGAATACGGTCTTGGATCTTCAATCCACAAAGTAGAGCTCCACAATTCTTGAAAATACCAAAGTAGAAAATCTAAATCTAATTTAGGGTTCTAAGAGAGTGTTCAAGTGTAAAAGATACTCAAATGGGGAGATTTAGGGTTTAAATACATCAAAAATTGAGTTTGGAACGAGTTGGGCCGAGTTTGGTCGAGCCAAACTCGGCCATAAGTGAGATTTTTGCCAAACCGGCGGCTTGGTGGGCAGCCAGCCCAGGCCGCCGAAGTTGCTGTGGCTGGTGGCGGTCCAGAGGTGGTTCACGGCGGCCTGGTGGGCCGCCGGTCCTCCTTGTCCTTTGACCGGTCCACTTCTTTGACTTCTTTGCGCGACTTTGCCATTTTTGCTCGTTCTCTCTCGTTCGAACTCTGATTCTTGATCTGTTTTTTGCTATGGATTTCTAACAAACTCCTCTTCGACATGGAGTACTTTAATTGGCCAAATAAGTTCTTCATTATTCCTGCAAAAAGCATAAAAAGACTCAAGAGAACGAGGATAATATAAATGAAATCAAACTAGTGAAACCCTAGCTATATATAACTTGAAATTCCACATTTTTAAACATAGGTTTCACTCTAATTAAACTCAACATGCACATAAAATACCTGTTAATCACTCCCCCAAACTTAAGCCATTGTTCGTCCTGAACAATGAAACGAACAATCAAAATACTTAACACGTATAGGATGTGCATTTGAGATCAACAATGCCTCAGAATTTCTCACCAAAAACATTTTAATTCAAGGAAATTATCTAGTCAAGCCAAACATTCAAAGAATCACTTACTATCCTAAGTTAAAACTCAATCACTCAAGCACATTCAACTCTAGACCTTACAAGAGATGTGTCTATCACTCGATCACTCGATATAGAAATAAGGATAAGCACTCATCAAAATCATGCAATACAGAACTTTAACCATAAGCTAGCCCGTCAACTTAAGTTTCTAATGCTACAATGTATGTACAAATTAGGATCAAAAAGGTATTTCTTAAGCTTGTAATGTAGGGACATTGGTTAAGGTATGGAATTTTAGGCTAAGTGACTTTAATTTTCCTCCAAGTACCCTTACCCTCTTTCTTCACCTTTCTAAGTATGAATTTCTTCACCTTCCACCTTATCCAACCCCTTTTTATCTAATGCAAACCCAAGCTTCTACCAATCTCATCACATCAAAAGAAACACTCCTTTATGCTCTTATTCTTTTTTTTTTTCTTTTCTTTTCTTGTAAGTACTCTCTCTCTTTTCTTTTCTTTTTCTAAGAACTTTGTTCTTATTCATTTCTTTTCTAACATTCAAGCTTATAGGAATGTTCTTTCAACTCAAAACCAATCTCAAGATCCTTCGCCATCACCCACCATTCCTCATGAATTTTCAACTTTCACCAAGGTTTCCTTAACCATCCTTCACCCCCTATCATCCGGTTTTAGAAGAAAATACTCTATAAGACTCAAAATGGGACAACAATGGTGATGAAAGATGGGTTAGTGTTTATGGATTATGGGCTATAAAATGATGGCCTAAGATCATCTCCTAATTATACACATATGTAGCACTTCTAACATGAGTATCAAGGCAAGTTCTAGCAAAGAAAATGTGATGCATGACCAAGCTCACATGAAAGGATATCAGCTATGTAAGATGCATAGTTTTTAGGCTCAAAATCCTCACAAGCTTTTTGCCTAGAGTCTAAGTGTCAAAGATCAATCATTCCAAGCTATTCAAGTGAAGTGACCTAATCATGCTCGACTTTAACTTGAAAAATTTCAAGACACTTTCACATTTTCCATATTTCATCATAGGTATTCTCCCTCTTATGCACAATGGAATGACAAACATGTGCTTTCGCACTCAAGCATGCAAGCATACATTCATTATTTAACTCCAAAACTTTTTAATTTTCCAAAAATTTCACATTCAAACTCCAATCAACAACAAAATCATTCACACCAAAGAAGGAATTTTGGTCAATTAAGCTCAACAACCAAAACTCATCACCAAACCAACTTAAACAAGCAAGAATCATCCATTTAACCCCAATCAACCACAACCATCAAGCAAGCCTAAGCATATAATGTAACACCCCGACTCGAGAAGATTTGGGCGCTACCAACGCAAACGAAGAAAGAAAAAAGAAAAAGAAATACAAAAAGGGACACCAAAAATAAGTTGCTCAATAATTATAAATCTTGTTCGAAAATTCGAAATCAAGAAACTTCGTCTCAAATGAGTTTGCTCATCAACCTCCAATAAAATGAGCGTTAAACAATCGAATCAAAAATTCAGAACTATGATGAAGTTAAACATTTAATATATTACTACTAAATAATTCACATCAAACGAAATACGGCCACGTCGACCACGAGTTTTAAAAGATCTTACATAATTATAAAATATTTACAAACATTCAGCGGAAGCATTAAAGAAGTAGTATTATGACCAAAACATACATAGTTTGATCCGGATATACAAATGAACAAAAGTTGGGTCAACTAAACACAGTCTGTCGAGTCCACGTCGTCCGCCTTCCTTCACTCCATACCTATAAAATAGTTTGAAAATATTTTGGGGGTGAGTGCCAAAGACACTCAGTGGGCAATACATACATATATGCCTTCGTCATGAATATTGTATCATAGAAATATAGTTGCTTTCATATAACATGGGCTCATATATAACATTGTGTGGAGACAGACTTTATGTGGCACATAAACATAGTGTGTCGTGAACATTGTAGGAATTCCATATGCAAGTCGTGTTAATCCACGTATGAGCATAGTAAAATAGTTTGGATCATAGACGTAAAGCTTTTGTAAAAATAGTTATAGGTTTTGAAAATAACCCACCTTATAATTACTGAAATATTAGCAAGCTTCTGGAATTGCTCTAGATTGGTTTCCTTGCAACTGGATCTACATTAAGAAGATTCTAGATTTAATATTACGTATACTATCTCATGAAGAAAGCAAATATTCTATTTATCCTTGAATTCTCTAATTGAACTAGTGTGCTTAGAGAGTAATGCAGTAGGTGCTCTCTTGTTTCTAACTAAATTAAGAAGCTGAATCTATAGTTCTAATAATTAAAAGTAGAATTTTATTATCACTTGATTAGCTATGAACAAATCGGCTGCCAAAGTTCTAGGAATTAATCTATTAAGTTATGTCCCAATATTAGAATAACTAAACGTCCAAACCATATCTTCTTGTCCAAGTCAATTAATTAAAGGCCTTAATTAATTCTTATGCTTCAAAACTCAATCTGCTAATTTCTATTTCAAATGTAACAGTTACGGACCCATTCAATTTTAAATATTCAAGTACTAGATTACTGACTTAAACAATATATTTCCACTTTAATTCCACAAAGCCCTAGTTCTCAGTCTATTTTCCCATTAATTAGAATAAGCTCAAAATCCTGTATTTTTTAACTTGCGTCTGCACACATCAGTTCCCCTTGGAACACCATTTACCACCGCCGTCCGCCGGTGCCGCCGAGGCACCATCTATTGTCAATGACAGTAGCCCTGATGAGCTTCTACCTCATCGTTGGTTGCTGATAATTCTACTTTCGACTGCTGGTCTGCCCTCACTTTAAGGTGAGGGTAGAGAGCAATAATAATCGATTAAGTAATCGAGTCGAACCACAAGGAATGCAAGGACGCTCAAGTCTCAAGTAGTAACCTAGCTACTAAACCTACTATTCAAGCTACCGACAAGCATGTTTTTGTGTTTTTGGATTAACTAATGACACCAAAAAGTAATTATCAACTTCAAACTTAACTAAACAAGCAACAAAAACAAAGGATATAAAATCAATAGAAAATAAACGTGATTCCAACTATACTTCGATTAGGCTCAAGTGATGGGTGATTTGAACTCTAACTAAAATTAACCAATTTATTCCAATTTCATGTGGGAAACCTCCTAACTATGGTTCACTCAATTCTCATTGCAATGAAGACAAGTAGATTAATGAAAGGCCTAATTCCGACTAAGACATCAAGCAATTCATTAACTCTCAATAGCTCATGGAGTTCCTTAACCCTACTATACTCTAGCATGCAAATCTCTTGATCCTAGCATCTAATCTAAGCCTCCTAAGCATTAGATCAAACACTTGGTATGCAACTATGGTGATCAATCACAATTACATAATAAAACATAGCCCCAAGAGAAATGAACATGAAATTAGAAGGTAAATTCACAATTAAAGCCTAAACCCAATCACTTAATCCTAATCTACATATAATTGCAATCACAAAGAGAACTAGCTAGACATGATTAAGGAAAATAAACCATAAAAAGTAATTGAAATCATGCTTAAAAGAAAGAGAATTCAATAAGGAAGAAGAAGATGGTCTCCAATTGCAAATCCAACCAATGTAGTTTCAACAATCTTCAAAATAGTAAAAAGGAAAGAGGGAAATGTTTCTAGGGTTCTTGGGGAATTAAAATATGAAAAAGATACACAAATGGGGTGAATTCTAGCATTAAATACATAGAAAATCAAGTTTGGGTCGAGTTGGACCGAGTTAGACGAGCTAACTCGGTCAAGAATTGAAGGGGGAAGGAACGGCGGCAGTCTGGCCGGCGGTCTGGTAGGCCGCCGTTCAGGCCGCCGTTTTCTCTGCATTCCAGCCACCTGGCCGGCGGTCTGGTCAGGCCGCCGTCCAGGCCGCCGGCGATCCTCTCCGTGCGCAGCCCTACGGTTTCGCCTCGTTCTCCCTCGTCCGAACTCCGATTCTCGATCCGCTTTTTGCTATGGACTCCCAACGAACCCCTCTTCAACATGGAATGATCAAATGGCCCAAATGAGTTCTCCATTTTCCCTGCAAAAAGCATAAAGAGACTCGAGAGAACGAGGAAAACATAATTGAAATCAAACTAGTGAAACCCTAACTCTATAGATTTAAATTCCACATTTCAAACCTAGGTTTCACCCTAATTGAGCTCAATTCTTCCTCGTTTCTGGCCTTCGATCCTTAGCCACATGAATACTATTCCAATTCTTACCAAAATGGATCGAAAACCAAGAAAAACGAGAAAAGTCTAAAATGTACTAAGAGTTAAGAAACCCTAGTATTTTTAACATATAAGCACATAAATTGAGACTTAAACACATTCCAAAACACTCAACATGCACATAAAATACGTGTTAATCACTCCCCCAAACTTAAGCCATTGTTCGTCCCGAACAATGAAACGAACAATCAAAACACTAAACACGTATGGAGTGTGCATTTTGAGTTCCTCGATGCCTCATATCATATCAAAAACCATTTTAGCTCAAGGAAATTATCAAGTCAAACCAAACATTCATAAGATCACTCACTCTCCTAACTTAGAAATCGATCACTCAAACAACTTCGACTCTAGACCTCACAAAGAATATGTGTATCACTCGATCCCTCTACATATGGAAAAGGTAAGCACTCATCGAAATCATGCAAAGCATAACTTTAGCCATAAGCTTGCCTATCAACTCAAGTTTCTAATACTACAATGCATGCACAAATTAGGATCAAAAAGGTCTTTATTAAGCTTGTAATGTAGGGACATTGGTTAAGGTAAGAAATTATAGGCTAAGTGACTTAAATTTGCATTCAAGTACTCTTACCCCCTTTCTTCTCCTTTCCAAGTATGAAGTTCTTCACCTTCCACCTTATCCAACCCCTTTTTATCAAATGAAACCACAAGCTTTTTTCAAAATTCCTAAAGAAACACTCATTTATGCTCTTATTCTTTTTCTTTTTCTTTTTTTTTTTTTTCTTTTTTTTTTTTTTCAATAAGAACTTTGTTCTTATTCTTTCCTTTTCTAACTTAGAGCTTATAGGAGTGTCCTTTCATTCCAACACCAATCATATAGACCCTTCACAATCACCCATCATTCTTTATGAATTTCCAACTTTCACCAAGGTTCCCTTAACCATCCTTCACCCCCTATCATCCGGTTCGAGAAGAAAAGGCTCTATTCAAGGCTCAAAATGGGACAACAATGGTAATGAAAGATAGGTTAGTGTTTAGGGAAAATGGGCTATGCAATGATGGCCTAAGATCATCTCATAATCATGCAAACATATAGTACTTTTAACAAGAGTATCAAGGCAAGTTCTAGTAAAGAATATGCTATGCAAGATCAAGCTCTCAAGAAAGGATATTCACTATGTAAAATGCATAGTTTAAGGCTCAAAATCCTCTCAAACTTTTTGTCTAGAGCCTAAGTGCCTAAGTTCAATCCTTCCAAGCCATTCAAGTGAAATAACCCTAATCATGCTTGACTTAAACTTGAGAAATTTTAAAAAATGTCACCATTTTAGCATAAATCATAGGCATCTCACTCTAATGCACATGAGCAATTCAACACGTGCTTTCGCACTCAAGCATGCAAGCATTCATTTATCCTTTCAACTCAAAAACTTTTTAACTTTCCAAAAAAATTTCTCACTTAAGCTCCAATCAATCAACAAAATCATCCTTACCAAAGATTCTCCATTGTAAGCTCACATTCAATAAACCAACAAATTTTCATCAATTAAGCTCATCAATTCCCAAACTCGACACCAAACAACTTAAACAAGCACAAATCATGCATTTACCCAATCAACCACAATCATCAAGCAAAATTAAGCATACAATCAATGAACACATCAAATAGAAGCTTGAAAAATACCAAAAGTAAAGTAATTTAAATTTCTTATCCTACCCCCCTCCCCCAAACTTATTTTAGAAATAACTTCTAAAATGAGTTTGGAGGGAAAAGTAATAAGAAATTTAAATTACACTTACAATGGTCCAAAGCTATGTTGATGATGGTGTTGAAAACCATTCAATCCTTTGCTTGCTTGATTGGTTTGATTTTCTTCCTTCACTCGTTTCCATCACGATTCGACCTCGTGCAGTGACAATGAAATACATGGAACTTGTGAAGTAGAAATGAACTTAAAAATAGGAAGTATTAGCATACAGATAAGTAACAAGTAGAAGGAACGATTAAATCAAAAATAAGAAACAAAAACAAAAATCAAACTAAAAAAAAAACTAACTAAAATGAAAATGAAAAGGATAGTTGTTGGGGTGCCTCCGAACGAGCGCTTAGTTTAACGTCGTTAGCTCGACGATACCTCATTGCCCTTTCAAGGGACTTGAAACGACTTCCAACCTCTATCAAACACTAACTCTTCATCAAGCTCATCACACTTTGGTTCATTCATTCTTAACCCCTCCGGTTCATCCACAACTCTTGACATATGGAATGTTTCCTTTTCACCATTCATTCGAAGAGTGATAATTCCTTTAAAAACATCAATGAGGGCTCTACTTGTGGCCAAAAAGGGTCTCCCAAGAATTAAAGGGATGTCTCGATCCTCCGGTATATCAAGGACAATGAAATCTACGGGGTAAACGAGTTTCCCAACCCTTATGAGCACATCTTCCACAATGCCTCTTGGATATGAAATTGAACGATCCGCCATTTGAATAGTGAGTGAAGTAGGCTTAAGAGTTCCAATCTTCAAACGATTGAAGATGGAAAGAGGCATCAAATTCACACCGGAGCCCAAATCACATAAAATATTCCTAAAATCACAACCCCCAATCTCACAAGCGATATTAAAACCTCCCGGATCCTTTTCCTTGTTCGGGATCTTCTTTTTCAAACGAGCACTACTCTCCTCCGTAAGCACAATGGTTTTCAAATCATCCCATTTCACCTTCTTATGAAGCACAACCTCCAAAAATTTCTCATGATCCGGGATTTCACTCAACAAACCAATCAAAGAAGCATTTATCTTCAATTTCTTAAATGCTTCTAACAAATCACCTTTCCTCTCATTCAAATTCTCATCAATAGGGTTAATGGAAGATGCTAAGTTATCCAAGTAATTCGGTTCCATATGCTCATGAGAAACTTTAGAATATGAAGTAGAAGGAGTACCTTTTTTATTCTTCTTGTGAACATTCTCCTTCTCTATAGGTTCTTGAGCACCAAGTTTACTCTTCAACTTTGAAGCTTCATAAACATCCTTCCTTCTTTGTAGATCTTTTAGTGTATCAAGACGCTCATCAAAGGGAATTGCCTTGGACATCCTCATTCTTGAATAATAATCATGAATATCCCAATTTGTCCAACCTTCTATAGATGGGATAATTGGACAAAGGTCTATGATTCTTGGATCATTTTCATCAAGCATAACTACCTCCGGAGATGAAAGCTTATATGATTGTCTTGGCTCCACAAGATTGCTCTTAGCAAGATTTTGAGATTTCTCATAAGGTATATGTGAAAAGGTCGAAGAAACTTCACTCACTACATGAATAGCATTGCATTGTTGCTTCAAGTTTTCTTGAGCCTTGCTAGAGGATTCTCCGAACTTATGTTGAGTGATAGCTTGGTTAGCCATTTGGCTAATTTGACCCTCCATCATCTTCACTTGCTTTGTCAAGGAGGTGAGTGAATTTTCCAACGCATTAACCGTTTGCCCGGTTTGTGTGATAAACGAGCTTTGTTGAGAGGACATTTGAGTTTGATTTGCCAACAATTATTGCATCATTTGCTCCATCGATGGAGAATTCTTCTTTGGCTCTTCAATGACTCCTTGATAGATGGAGAATCCGGGAGGTGGGAATTGAGCATTGTTGGGATTTCCGTAAGAGAGGTTGGGATGAGTCCGGTTGTTAGGATTATAGGCTTGATAACCTCCTTGATGCCCATAGGAATTACCTCCTTGTGACCTCCCTTAGAATCCACCTTGATAATTCCCTTGAAAACCATTTTGAGCTCCTTGGAATCCTCCTTGATTGTTGTAATTGCCATAAACCCCTTGATTAACATAGCTCACGTCTTCACTTCCTTCAAACTCCAACTTTCCTTGAGAATAAACACCTTAAACTTGAGTTTTCCTCTCATTGTTATACATCTTCTTCAGGTTAGCAAGCTCCAATGCTAATGCCTCATATCTCTCATCATCAATAGAAGCAACTCTCCTAGAAGGGGCCCTCTCCATTGGCCATTGATAGCTATTGGCGGCCATTTCTTCAATAATCCTCAAGGCTTCTTTAGTATTTTGATTGACAAGACATCTTCCGGAGGTAGCATCCACAATACTTCTTGTATGTGGTGTGAGACCACTATAGAAAGTGGTAATTTGTTGACCCTCCGTGAAGCCATGTTGAGGACATTTCCTTAAAAGCTTTCTATACCTTTCCCATGCTTCAAACAAGGTCTCGTCACCTTGTTCAGAGAAGTGTGAGATTTTAGAGATGAATCTTTGAGCTTTGGAGGGTGGAAAGTACTTGGAAAGAAAGGCCTTGCATACATTATCCCATGTGTGAATGTTGGCTTTGTTTAGTCCTTTATACTAATCCTTGGCCCGGTCCCGTAGAGAAAACCCGAACATTCGCATGCGAATTGCATCATTAGGAACTCCATTTAGCTTGACAGTGTCGCAAATATCAAGAAATGTGCTAAGATGGGCGTTCGGATCCTCCATAGGACTTCCACCAAATTGATCGTCTTTAACCATTTGAATAAGTCCGGATTTGAGCTCAAAATTGTTGGCATTGATCGTCCCCCATTCTCCTCCTTGAAATTGTTCCGTTGGAGATTGGAACATATGGTTGAGAGGAGGTGGTGGAGCCTCATTTGCTCTCCTTTCTTGCTCTTCTTTCCAAGCTCTAAACTCTTCCATTTCTTTCATAAGATTCTCCATAGCTTGATGATTAGCTCCCATAGCTTGATCTTCACTAGAATTCCGTCTTCTACGTCTTCTTTCAAAATTCAAGATCAAAGGTTGAACAAGTCTTCCTTTAAACCTTGTATGCATACACCTACAAAACAAAAATCAAAAGAGAAAAATGCTTGAATTAGTAATTCAATAACCAAATCAACTATTGAAACTCAAACTATGCATTCCCCGGCAACGGCGCCAAAAATTGGTCCGCCCTCACTTTAAGGTGAGGGTAGAGAGCAATAATAATCGATTAAGTAATCGAGTCGAACCACAAGGAATGCAAGGACGCTCAGGTCTCAAGTAGTAACCTAGCTACTAAACCTACTATTCAAGCTACCGACAAGCATGTTTTTGTGTTTTTGGATTAACTAATGACACCAAAAAGTAATTATCAACTTCAAACTTAACTAAACAAGCAACAAAAGCAAAGGATATAAAATCAATAGAAAATAAACGTGATTCCAACTATACTTCGATTAGGCTCAAGTGATGGGTGATTAGAACTCTAACTAGAATTAACCAATTTATTCCAATTTCATGTGGGAAACCTCCTAACTATGGTTCACTCAATTCTCATTGCAATGAAGACAAGTAGATTAATGAAAGGCCTAATTCCGACTAAGACATCAAGCAATTCATTAACTCTCAATAGCTCATGGAGTTCCTTAACCCTACTATACTCTAGCATGCAAATCTCTTGATCCTAGCATCTAATCTAAGCCTCCTAAGCATTAGATCAAACACTTGGTATGCAACTATGGTGATCAATCACAATTACATAATAAAACATAGCCCCAAGAGAAATGAACATGAAATTAGAAGGTAAATTCACAATTAAAGCCTAAACCCAATCACTTAATCCTAATCTATATATAATTGAAATCACAAAGAGAACTAGCTAGACATGATTAAGGAAAATAAACCATAAAAAGTAATTGAAATCATGCTTAAAAGAAAGAGAATTCAATAAGGAAGAAGAAGATGATCTCCAATTGCAAATCCAACCAATGTAGTTTCAACAATCTTCAAAATAGTAAAAATGAAAGAGGGAAATGTTTCTAGGGTTCTTGGGGAATTAAAATATGAAAAAGATACACAAATGGGGTGAATTCTAGCATTAAATACATAGAAAATCAAGTTTGGGTCGAGTTGGACCGAGTTAGACGAGCTAACTCGGTCAAGAATTGAAGGGGGAAGGAACGGCGGCGGTCTGGCCGGCGGTCTGGCAGGCCGCCGTTCAGGCCGCCGTTTTCTCTGCATTCCAGCCACCTGGCCGGCGGTCTAGCCAGGCCGCCGGCGATCCTCTCCGTGCGCAGCCCTACGGTTTCGCCTCGTTCTCCCTCGTCCGAACTCTGATTCTCGATCCGCTTTTTGCTATGGACTCCCAACGAACCCCTCTTCGATATGGAATGATCAAATGGCCCAAATGAGTTCTCCATTTTCCCTGAAAAAAGCATAAAGAGACTCGAGAGAACGAGAAAAACATAATTGAAATCAAACTAGTGAAACCCTAACTCTATAGATTTAAATTCCACATTTCAAACCTAGGTTTCACCCTAATTGAGCTCAATTCTTCCTCGTTTCTGGCCTTCGATCCTTAGCCACATGAATACTATTCCAATTCTTACCAAAATGGATCGAAAACCAAGAAAAATGAGAAAAGTCTAAAATGTACTAAGAGTTAAGAAACCCTAGTATTTTTAACATATAAGCACATAAATTGAGACTCAAACACATTCCAAAACACTCAACATGGACATAAAATACGTGTTAATCAACTGCGGCTATCTATTTTCTCGACCCACAAGCTAGCTTTTCCTCGATTGTTCTTCTTTCCCCTTTAATTATATTCTTCCTTAAGTTCTTATATCTTTTTCCTTAATTAAATTCAAGCTTGTAAAAGAATGAGACATTAATCTAGTTTAATTATGTAATATGCGTGTTTACGGATTTCTTTTGGAATAACTTTGGAGATGGAAGCTCTAGAACACGTATTTTATTCTTTTAATTGATTGAACAAAAACTAATGAAGAATCGAAGGAATTGAAGGAGATGAACAATACTTGAAGAAAATATGTTGAAATCGAAAGGAAGGTGAAAGTGAGTTGATTTCGAGAGAAAGTTATGGCTTAGAAAATGAATTCTCAATTCTGTATATTGAGGCAAGATTGATGACTCATGTAGACATAATTGGAGAAAATGACAGCAAGGTAGAATGATTAATATGGGTTTGACAGCAACTAGCATAAGGTGGCAAGCAAGATAAATTAATTGAATATATTTTCTTTTTAGCAATTGTTAATATTGTTAATTGATAGGATATGGCCTAGCTCCTAGGCCCAAGCATCATGCCCAATACAATTGGGCCTCGACAGTTAAGCTCGGCCTACACAGCTCGGCCCAACTAAGAGAGACTTCTTCACCAAGGCAATCAAGACTCCTACATCGACTGCAACTCAAGCTCCAAGAGAGATATAGAAGCTCGGTGTCTATCCCTAATAGAAGGGAGATCAAGCCAGAGAGTCCTAATAGGAAAAGACTTGTAATCCTAGTCGAATTCCATATGTAAATACCTATAAATAGGGGTTTAGAATAGATGGAGAAAGAAGAACAATCTTTGTACAAGCTACACGCATACTCTCAATAAAATCCATACACACTTTCGCTCCGTGGACGTAGATCTATCCCAATAGATCGAACCACGTAAATCCCTTGTGTCCTCTACTTTCGTGTCTGTTAATTCTTTGTTTTCGTGCATAAATCATCCTTGAAAAGCAAGATTCATCATTGGCGCCGTCTGTGGGAATCTCTTGAATTTGTGAATTCCGATTAAAGGTTTTAACGATGACGAGACAGACACGAGCGACTGCCGCTGCCAACAAAGAAAAGGAGACTCAGCACAACAGCAAAGACATTCCAGCGGCTGAAACAAGCCAGATGCAGAATCCAACGAATCCACCAGAGAACAGGCGACCGGGGAAAGAGCCCGTGCAAGACAAAACCCCAGAGGGTCATGTCGCTCATATCCCGGTGGATAAGTTCGGTCGTGACAAGGAAGGTCGTGATAGCAGCAGAGAAGAGGACCTTTCCAATTTCCAACAAGAATTTGATGATGCAGTAAAAGCGTATCTGGCAAAGAATCGGCAGGATTTCTTAGATTTTGCTAAGCAACAAAGAGATCGCAATGGTGAAGGAGGCCAACCTCCACATGGCGATCATCGAGAGCGCAAGGCGATGTCTGGGTCGAAACACCGGGAAAAGTCTCCAAGTATCAGAATCCTAGGCGCACGAGACGCCAGATTCCCTCCCAGGCGATTTGCTGATGATCGCCAAAGGAACCAGGATCGTGACTCATCTCGTCGCCATATAGACTCACCTCGTCGCCAGGCTGACTCACCTCGGCGCGACGCACTCTCGCCTCATAGAGAGGAGACCAATTATTACGGTAGAAGGTTTGGCGTATATGGGAGAATCTCTACGCCCTTCACCAACCGAATCCTTTACACGGCTCTCCCCACTTCGTATAAAGTTCTGCCGGTGAAGCCTTACAATGGGTCGTGTGATCTAAGGAATTTCTTATTTCAATTCCAGTACAATATGGTCAATCAGGAACTTGGCGATGATATTTACATGTGCAAAGTCTTCCCTGAATTGTTGGTAGACAACGCGTGAACGTGGTTCAACAACCTGCCATCTCGTAGTATCGGGTCCTATGATGAGCTGATGGAGGCTTTCGAAAGTAGGTTTTTCCAGAAAGCCGAAGCAAAAACTACCACAACACATCTTCTCACAATCAAACAAAGACGAGGCGAGTCTATTAGCGACTTCATGACTAGATTCAATGAAGAAAGTCTAAAGGTCGATCATCTGACGGACGAGATCCTTATCTCCGCTTTCCAAAATGATATCCAATCTGGCGCCCTATTTAGGGAGCTCGTAAGAAATGAGCCCCGAACTGCGAGGCAACTATGGAGCATAGCTGATCAGTTCGCTAAAGCTGACGAAGCCGACAGGCGCAAGCGCGAAACTGATAGGGCCGAACCGTCAGATCGAAAGAAAGAAGATCGCAGTGACCGAGGTCAAGGTCGGCGAAGTACCCTCGATAGACTTCAGCGCGGCCCAATTGAATCTAGACTTGGACCTTGGCAGAACCAAGAAAAGGGCCAATTCACTCCACTGACAAAGCCGAGGACAGAAATTTACGAGCTTCATACCAATCTGTTCGAGAAGCCTCAGCCAATGTCAAAATCAGGGTCAAAACGTTAATCTAGGGATAAGTATTGCCGATTCCATGAGGATTATAGCCATGATATAGAAGATTGCTGGAACTTAGCTGAAAATATTGAGAATTTGGTGAGCGACGGTACGCTTAAAAGGTACCAAAGTTGCAGCCAAAATGAAGCCCGACCTCAAGGAAATAGAAAAAGAAAGCAGAACAGAGGAGGAAACAAGTGCGGCCCTCAGGCCGACAAGAGGCCGAAGCGAGAAGACGACGAGGATGAGGATCAGCCTCAGTATGATGGAGTCGTACAGGCTATTACCGGGCTCCCACAGGGAGCTACGAAGTCGTCATTGAAGGCCGAAGCTCGAAGCCCGCAACATGAAGAACCTTCTCAAAAAAGGTTCAAAAGGGACGAGGCAATTACTTTCTCAGACCAAGACCTAGTGCCACCTATCATGCCCCACCAGGATGCGATTTTGATTGAAGCAGGAGTGGCTAATAAACTCGTACGACGGGTTTTCGTTGATACTGGAGCCTCAGTCAGTATCCTTTTCAAGAGTTGCTTCGACCAGCTAGGAGTGGAGAAGGCGCAGCTCGCACCAGCACCAGTCCCTTTAAAGAGTTTTGTCCAACAGGAGACGCAAACGGAGGGGGTTGTACAACTGCCCGTCACGGTGGGAATTCATCCGTTATCGACCACTAAGGTCATCAACCTCTTCGTCGTTAAAGCGGATTCTCCGTACAATGTTATACTCGGAAGGGATTGGTTGGTGGCGGTTAGGGCGATCTGTTCGCCATATCACTTAACGATTAAAATCCCGTCGAAAAACGGGGTGATCGTAGTTCGAGGTGATCAAAAGGGAGCAAAGGAGTGCATGCAGATCGTATTACGAGGTGCAGGGGCACCTCAGCACTCCCAAGCATAGCAATTATAGTTGCCCAATGAGTTGGAACAGAAACAAGAATCTGCCTCAGACGAGCCGGTGAAAAACATAGTACTCTACGAAGATGACCCATTCAAGGTCGTCAAAGTAGGTTTCGCGGGAGGAGCCGAGCTCCACAGGCAGATCGTCCAACTTCTTTGGGATTACAGAGATGTCTTTGCCTGGACACCCCTCGATATGACCGGAGTAACACCTAGCATCATCACTCATCGGCTGAATATTGACCCCGGAGTAAAGCCAGTCAAACAGAAAAAAAGAGTCTTCGCTGCAGAATGAAGTCAAGTCATTTATGACGAGGTGCAACAGCTTCGGAAAGCCGACATTTTGTTCGAGGTCAAATATCCGACGTGGATAGCTAACCCGGTCATGGTTAAAAAACAAACACTGCCCTAAGGACTGTTACCCCTTACCCAACATTGACAAGAAAGTAGAAGCCCTGGTCGGTCACAAGGTTTTCAGCTTTCTAGATCTATACAAAGGGTATCATCAAGTCCTAATGAGTGATGAGGATGCGCCGAAGACAGCTTTCATCACAGACTTCGGCGTCTTTGCCTACAAGAAAATGCCATTTGGGCTTAAAAACGCGCGACTTATCAAAGGATGGTCGACAAAATATTCGAACATCACATTGGGAAGATTGTTGAAGTCTACGTCGATGACATCGTCGTCAAAAGCAGAGAACCAGCAACCTGCGTCAACGACCTCAAAATCATTTTCGGCCTACTTCGGAAAGTGAATTTGAAGCTCAACCCCGAGAAATGTACCTTTATGGTCCGATCAGGAAAATTCTTGGGGTGTTGGGTGTCGTATGAAGGTTTGAAGGCCAACCCCTCAAAAGTCCGAGCTGTTCAAGAAATGAAGGTCCCAAAAACCATTCACGATGTCCATCAACTGATGGGCTGTTTGGCAGCACTAAGTCGTTTCTTATCTAAAGCCGCCGACAAGCAGCTCTCGTTCTTCAAAATTCTCAAGAAGGCACTTGATTTCGAATGGAAGGACGAGCACAAATCGGCGTTCAAAGAGCTGAAGAAATACCTAGCCAAGCTCCCGACTTTGTCGGTCCCGAAAGATGGAGAAGTCCTCTCCCTATATCTTGCAGCCTCGGATGAAGCTATAAGTGTTGTATTAGTTCGGGATGAAGGACGTCGGCAACTTCCTGTTTATTTCATTAGCCGAGCTCTAAAAGGACCTGAGACGAGGTACCAACCATTGGAAAAAGTTGCCCTCGCACTAGTGAATGCTGCTAGAAGGTTGAGACCGTATTTCCATGCACACACCATACAGGTTCTAACCGACCTCCCACTTCGCCAAGTACTGACCAAACCTGAAGCATCAGGTAGAATCGCTAAGTGGGCGGTTGAACTTGGCGAGCATGACATAAATTTTTGTCCTCGGTAAGCTATAAATGGACAAGCCCTAGCAGATTTCCTAATAGAGGCTAAGTTTTCTGAAGTACCAAAACAAGACGAACTCCCCCCAAGCAAAGCTGAATACGAACAACCAAAGGGACCACCAAAAGACTGCTGGAAGGTCTATGTCGATGGTGCTTCAGGTCGCACAGGCAGCGGGGCAAGAGTGATGCTACATAGTCCGGATGGAATGGAGACATCGTATGCACTTCGGTTTGGTTTCCCAACGACAAATAATGAAGTCGATTACAAAGCATTAATTGCTGGACTCCGCTTAGCTCATTCTTTGCATATCCGAGCCGTTCAAGTTTACAGTGACTCCCAAGTCATAGTGAGCCATATGTTAGGCAGATACGAGGCAAAGGGAGAAAGAATGAAGAAATATCTGCAAAAGGCAAAAAGTTTGCAGGAAGGCTTCGAATACTTCGAGCTGTAGCGGATTCCTAGAGGGGAAAATAATCGAGCTGATGCCTTAAGCAAATTGGCCTCATCCTCAACCAGCTCGCCTGTAGAATAAGTCAAGCTTCGAAGCATTGAACAAGCCGAGCTAAACCTCGTGCAGGAGGACGAACCGAACTGGATGTCTCCCTACCGAGCTTACTTAGAGAAGGGGGAACTGCCCAACGATAAGCTCGAAGCTAGAAAACTCCTAAGCAAAGTCCCGAAGTACACCCTGGACCAAGGAGTGCTATATCGAAGGTCATATCTCCAACCCCTTTTAAGATGCGCCGGGCCGAATGAAGCAAATTATGCACTGAGGGAAGTACATGAAGGAGCATGTGGGAGTCACATCGGAGCTCGAGCACTAGCAAAAAAGGTTATGAGGTGGGGATACTATTGGCCTACAATGTTCCAAGATGCAATCGACATTGTCAGAAAATGCCAAAAGTGCCAAATCCATGCCACAGTGCCGAGGTTACCACAGACAGACCTCGTGAGCATGCAAAGCCCCTGGCCGTTCGTGCAATGGGGGATAGACATCGTCGGACCATTCGACAAAGCTCCTGGACAGCTCCAGTTCCTCATCATAGCCATTGACTACTTTACTAAGTGGGTCGAGGCTGAACCCTTGGCAAAGATTACAAGCAAGAATGCCCTAAACTTCATCTGGAAGAACGTAGTTTGTCGCTTTGGCGTACCTCACATCCTTGTCTCGGACAACGGAACGCAGTTCACGGACCGAGCAT
This sequence comes from Mentha longifolia, assembly GCA_001642375.2. Taxonomy (NCBI): domain Eukaryota; kingdom Viridiplantae; phylum Streptophyta; class Magnoliopsida; order Lamiales; family Lamiaceae; genus Mentha; species Mentha longifolia. The sequence goes on from CM038110.1 coordinate 36,845,469, forward strand.
TCAGAGAATGGTGCGAAGGGCTTCATATTCAACAAAAGTTCACTTGGGTTGCTCACCCTCAAGCAAATGGTCAGACCGAAGTTACGAACCGAACAATCGTCAAGGGACTCAAAACTTGCCTCGACAAAGCTAAGGGTGATTGGGCAGCAAATTTACCCCAAGTCCTATGGTCATACTGAACAACTCCCAGGACCTCGAACGGAGAAACACCTTACAGTTTGGTGTATGGAACCGAGGCAGTGATCCCGGTAGAGATCGGTTTGCCGAGCCATCGCACACTCAACTTCTCATCCGAAGCCAACGACGAAAGGCTTCGAACCGATCTGGATCTGCTGGAAGAGAAGCAAGAGCTAGCCTACATAAGGGAAGCTAAGTACAAGCAGCAAGTAGCTCGGTATTATAACCAAAGAGTGAAGTATCAGCAGTTCCAAGTAGGCGACCTCATACTTCGGAATAACGAGGTCAGTAAAGCAGAAAAGCTCGGCAAGTTGGAAGCCACATGGGAAGGACCTTACCGAGTTGAAGAAGTCCTCGGCAAAGGATCATATAAGCTCGCCCATTTATCTAGTGAGCCAATACCCCGAACATGGCATATTTCCCATTTAAAAAGATACTTCGCATAGTGGAAAGAATTGAATTTAGAGTTGTTTAGTTCATATAGGTCTTGGGTCAGGTCGTCCTATTATTTTATTTTTAACTTCGTTTCCTTTTTATCAATAAAATTTTCTTTTTCCTTAACTTTGGTCTTGCATATTTCATATTGCATGTCTTCTTTCCACTTGTGCAAATTATCTCGTTTCTTTATTCTTAAAAACCCTGACGAGGGTTATTTAATATCCTTTTGAGGATAAAAATAAACTCCAACTATGGAGTAACACCTAAACGCGCGTAAGGGGACCACCCCTATCGATAAATTCGACAAATAAGGAACTATTAAACCTTTACCTCGTCTTTTAACGAGGAAGGGTTGTACTAGGCCAAACTTCATCTTATAACGAAGTGAGCGGACCCAGGCCCAACTTCGTCTTATGACGAAGTGAGCGGACCCAGGCCAAAGTTCGTCTTATGACGAAGTGAGCCCACCCAGGCCGAACTTCGTCTTATGACGAAGTGAGCCAACCCAGGCCAAACATCATCTTATGACGAAGCGAGCCAACGCAGGCCACACTTCGTCTAATGACGAGGTGAGCCAACTGAAGCATTAATCTCACCTCGTGGCGAGGTAGTTATAATTATGGCCTTTAAAAGGCTTATACATACATAACAAAATTTCATTTTATTTCAAAAAATGGAAGAGTACAATTACATGGTAATCAAGACGAATTCGAAGGCTTAGGTTTGCTAAAACTAAGCCATCTTGTCGGAAAATCACTGTCGGGGTTAAACTTTAAAACTTTATCTATATTGAAGGTGCCTCGACCTCGTCCTCGACTCCTACCCCTACCCGATTGAAGATTCTGACCTCGACCTCGTCGAGACAATGATTGCCGTTCTTGTTCATAAAACTCATTAGAGTGGCGCATGAATCTCATATCCGATCGACCCGTGGGAATCGACGACCTCGAGGGACCGGTGTTAGTCGACGAACTTGAAGGACAAGCTTTATTTCCCAATCGGGCAGCCAACCTCGGGCGCCGAGCTAAAATCACATTGTACATACCAGCCACTCGCTTCAGCTCGGCCATCTGATCTTGGAGCTGCCAGGAGTCCGCCCCGTATCTTTCTTGATACTCCTTGCACCGGGCTGCGATCTCTGTTACCTGTGCATCCACTTCAGCAATGGTTTTCCCGCCGTTTTGGCGGACATTTGCCTCGTACTCAGCATGCTCCTCGGCAATCTTATCGGCTTCTTCTTTCACAGCCTCATACTTATCTCCAAGCTCCAAAAGCCGAGCTCGAAGCTCATCATTTTTTATTTGAGCGGCTCTAAGTTTCACGTCAGCCTCATTCTAAATATGGCCGACTTGGTCTTTCCAATGAAGAACTTCGCCATCCTTGGCTTCAAGAGCTCGTAGTAAGTTATTGATTTGTGCTATATACGGAGAAGCATCGAAAAGTTTCGGAGACGGAGAAGACTACAAAAAGGGGAACGAATTTCTAATAAGAAATAAAGTTTTCATTACTTCAGCAAAATGTGCCATCCTACTGATGACAAAGTACATGTCCTCCTCATTTTGAGGTACGTTTTCTGGCACTTTGCCCTCCATTTCGGCATCGCCACCAGCTCCGCTCTCACCCTCGGTTCTTCTCGGAGCGGCATTTAGCTCGGCAACGATCGCATCCATTTCAGGATCGCGATCCACCGTACTCTCTTTAATCAGTTCGGCAGTTAGCAGGTCACTAGAAGATGCCAGGCTCTCAAGAAGAGGAACCACCTTCAAATTTTTAAGAACAATTTCTGCGAAGGCTCGGTTCAGTTCCTCCTCAGGCACCTCCTTATGGCCATACTTCGCCATGTCGAGGCCTGGAATGTCCTCGGCAATAGCCTCCACAGTCTCGGAAACACTTCGAGCTATCATCACCTCGGCCACATCGCCGCATAATCCCGAGAAGCACTCGGATAGGAAGAGCCTCTCAGTATAGGCTCAGAGAACTGGCCCTTGGCGAGCCACAACGTCGGCCTTGGCCGGTTCCAGTTCGGCCTTCAGCAAGGCCACCTCCTCCTTAGCTGCTTTAACTGCGGCAACAACGTCGTGCTCCTTCTTTTTGGCCTCCTTGGCCTGCAGTACGGCAGCGGCATGGTCGCTAGTTAGGCCGACCTTCTCTTCTTCCAGCTGGCGTCTGACATGGTTAATCTCGTTGTACTTCGAAACCCCATCATTCAGAAAGCCAGTAAGAGTGGACGCGCCTTTCACCAGCCCGTCCACCCAGTTCTGGAAGTTCGCCGTCACCAGGTCGGCATCCTGCAAATGGCTAGCAACATCAGCACACGAGTAACATACACCGAACACAGACAGGTTTGAACTTCTTACCTCGGGATAAACTTGGCTTTGTTCTTCCAGTTCAACCACCGCACTAACCGTGGGCTCGCCTACGGTTAGAGTCTTGTTGCCAGTTGCCGAAGCTTTCTTGTTCGGCTTCGGCAACTTCGCCCGACGAACCAACAAGTCAGGAAAGGGCGACCTCAATGGAGATGACTCCGGTACACTCGCAGTTTGTTCTGAGGATACCTCGGATCCCACCTTCTCCGACGCGGCAGGATCAACGGACCTCGGCCTCTTCCTGTCTTTCACCAGTTTCACCACTGCAATCAAAATTTAGAATACATTACGCATGATATACCGGATATCTAATAACCACTAAAAGATCAGAAGAAGACCTCACCCTCCTCGGGATACGAGGTGTTCGGGTTATACGAGCTCAGCCTGGCCGATACAAGCTCGGCTTCGGTGTAATCCCTTAAGAGTGTGCCTAGCTGATCTAACCTACCCACGGCTTCAGTCAGATCTACGTCAGAAACCTGGTTCTCCAGCTTACTACCTTTCTCTCGCCAGACGAGGTGGGGAACCTCGGCAGAATGACAAAAAAAGAACTTATTTTGCCAGTTCACAAGTTTCGATTTCGTCACTAAATGAAACGAATCCTTCCGAACTGGAGTCAAATAGAACCACCCCGTTTCGCCCAGTTTAAAAAAGAATAAACTCAGTATCAGGTCTACTGATACCGGTATACCTATTCTGGAAGCTTCTACCGCTAATCCTACAAGCTGTTTAAAAGAGTTCGGTGCCATTTGTCCCATTGCAATACCGAGCTTACGAAGTAAAGCCCCAAACACCAGAAACAAAGGGAACCGAAGACCATGTTTCAAACTATCTTCGTACACGGTAAAGAACCCGTCCAGAGGTGAACAAGCTCTATCCCCCAGACCGGGGGCTACTAACAATGCAGAAGATGGAAATTGATAATTTCTGCAAATATTTATAATTTGTTCCGCACTAAGCGACGACCTATAATCACAAACTTTGCCCTTAGTCACCTGAGAAAGGCGACGACACTCAACTATCGTAGGTGACAAAGAATCTACAGTGAAAGTATTTATTTTTAAAGTCGACGGAAAAGGTGGCATTGAGAGCGGCGATGACCCACCACTGGTGTCATCGTCGTTACCCCTACTACTTGAAGAAGGAGAGAAATCAAAATCCATAACTTACGTGTGCAAATTATCGGCAGCACGACTCCTAACGAAGGTTGACGGCGAAAACCCACGGAAATCTAGCAACAGCAGATGGGAGGCGGCGACTCCTTTTTAGAATTAAAATTAGGGCGAAATGGGGAAAAAGGCGTATAGCGGAAGTTTTATTCAAAAACTTCCGCCCCTTTTAACTCCCACTACCGCAACGTGACACGTGTCCCATTCACTCGGGACTCCTACTGTCGCTCCACTCTACGTTTCCCTTACTTACCCACCTTGTCTTAACGAGGTGACAATTCTGACTTTGTCGAAATCCAATTTACGAAGGGGCAATGCAAATTTTTTTTTACCTCGTCTTAACGAGGTGACAAACATTCCGACTTCGTCGAAATCCAATTTCCGAAGGGGCAATGCAAATGCAAATTTATTACTCACCTCGTTTCACTGAGGCGGTACACGATTGATCTCGTCCATTCTACTTTTGACGGGGTAATGTCATTTAGACTACTCCTACCTCCACTATTTCCCCTACGTCACACTCTCGCTTCTACATCTTTTTGGGGGGGGATGTGATAGGATATGGCCTAGCTCTTAGGCCCAAGCATCAAGCCCAATACAATTGGGCCTCGACAGTTAAGCTCGGCCTACGCAGCTCGGCCCAACTAAGAGAGACTTCTTCACCAAGGCAATCAAGACTCCTACATCGACTGCAACTCAAGCTCCAAGAGAGATATAGAAGCTTGGTGTCTATCCCTAATAGAAGGGAGATCAAGCCAAAGAGTCCTAATAGGAAAAGACTTGTAATCCTAGTCGAATTCCACATGTAAATACCTATAAATAGGGGTTTAGAATAGATGGAGAAAGAAGAACAATCTTTGTACAAGCTACACGCATACTCTCAATAAAATCCATACACATTTTCGCTCCGTGGACGTAGATCTATCCCAATAGATCGAACCACGTAAATCCCTTGTGTCCTCTACTTTCGTGTCTGTTAATTCTTTGTTTTCGTGCATAAATCATCCTTGAAAAGCAAGATTCATCATTAATCTCTCTTATTGGGCGTAAATAATTTGATGAATGACTTTACATTTCTAAGCCCAACTAAGTCCAAGTAATATTTATGGCACTAAAAATTTCTAAGGTCAATATTAATTTTTTAATTTTTTTTTTTGGGGTGTTACATATAATCAATGAAATCATAATGATACCCCATCACATAGAAACTTCAAAAACCAAGAGTAAAGTAATTTAAATTCCTTATCCTACCCCCCTCCCCCAAACTTATTTTAGATCATAAAGTCTAAAATGAGTTAGGAGGGAAGAATAATAAGAAATTTAAATTACACTTACAAAGGTCCAAAGCTATGTCGAAGGTGATTTTGAAAGTCATTCAATCATTTGCTTGCTTGATCGGTTTGATTCTCTTCCTTCACTCATTCCCATCACGATTCGACCTCGTGCATTGACAATGAAACACATGGAACTTGTGAAGTAGAAAGAAACTTAAGAATAGGAAGTATTAGCATAGAGATAAGAAAAAGGTAGGAGAAATGACTTAATCAAAAATAAGAAACAAAAACCAAAAATGAACTAAAACTAACTAAAATGAAAAAAAAAGGATAGTTGTTGGGGTGCCTCCCTATAAGCGCTTAGTTTAACGTCGTTAGCTCGACGATACCTCATTGCCCTTTCAAGGGACTTTGAATGACTTTCCACTCCAACCTTGTTCAGCTTTTCACCTTTGATTGAACCATGTGACATATAAAATGTCTTCTTTTCTTCATTTACTTGAAGGATGAGACTCCCTTCAAGCACATCAACTAAAGCTCGACTTGTTGCAAGAAATGACCTTCCAAGGATGAGTGGAGTCTCCCAATCCTCCGGCATGTCAAGGATAACAAAATCCACCGGGAAAACAAACTTCCGGACCTTGATAAGCACATCCTCTATAATCCCTCTTGGATGTGTGATTGATCCATCCGCCATTTGAAATGTCATTGAAGTAGGCTCAAAGTTACCAATCCTTAACTCATTATATACGGAAACTAGCATCAAATTCACCCTTGAGCCTAAATCACATAAGGTTTTGCTAAACGTCCAACCACCAATCTTACAAGGTATTGTGAATTTTCCGGGATCATTCTTCTTGTTCGGAATCTTCTCTTGTAAGCGAGCACTACATTCTTTCGACAACACAATGGTTTCACCCTTATCAAATTTCCTTTTCTTTTTAACCACATCCTCCAAGAATTTCTTATGATCCGGAATTTCACTCAACAAACCAATCAAAGCATTTATCTCCAATTTCTTGAATGTATCTAACAAATCACCTTTCCTCTCATGCATACATTTATCAATCGACCTAAGGGGAGATGCTAGACCATCCATACTATTCGACTCAACATGCTCTTTAGAGACTTTATAAGATGGAGTATAAGGGGTACCTTTTTGATTCTTCTCGTGAACATTCTCATTCTCTAAAGGTTCTTGAGCACCAAGTTTACTCCTCAACTTTGAAATTTCATAAGCATCCTTCCTTCTTTATAGATCTTTTAGCTTATCAAGATGCTCATCAAAGGGAATTGTCTTGGAAATCCTCATTCTTGAATAGTAATCATGAATGTCCCACTTTGTCCAACCTTCTATAGATGGAATAATTGAATAAAGATCTATGATTCTTGGATAGGACTCATCAAATTCCACAAGATTGCTCTTAGCAAGATTTGGAGATTTCTCACAAGGTATATGTGAAGGTGTAAAAGAAACTTCACTCACCACATGAATGGCGTTGCATTGTTGCTTTGGGTTTTCTTGAGCCTTCCTAGAGGATTCTCTAGCCTTTTGTAGAGCATTCACTTGATTGGTTATTTGCTTTACTTGTCCTTCAAGCATCATTACTTGCTTGGCAAGAGTTGTCACTGAATTAGCAATGGTTGTCACCAAATTCTCCAAGGCATTGATCTTTTGACCGGTTTGAGTGATGAAGACACTTTATTGATTGGCCATTTGTTGTTGATTTGCAATAACTTGTTGAAGCAATTTATCCGTTGAAGAAAGAGTCTTCTTGGGTTCTTCAATCATTGCAAAAGATTCCACCAATGAGGTTGAATTTAGGGGTTAAATACATAGAAAATCGAGTTTAGGGTCGAGTTGGGACGAATCAGGGTGAACCGGGATGAACCGGGGTGAGTTTGGGCGAAGTGGGGCGGCCAACCGGCAGTCTGGGAGGTCACCGGCGGTCTGGCAGGTCGCCGGCCCAGACAGCCGTCCTCTTTATCCTCCACGGCGGCCTGGCAAGTCGCCGGCCAGGTCGCCGTCAGCATTTCTCCTTGCGCAACTTCACCGTTTTTGCTCGTTCTCTCTCGTCCGAACTCCGATTCTCGATCTGCTTTTTGCTATGGACTCCTAACGAACCCCTTTTCGATATAAAGTGATCAAATTGGCCAAATCAGTTCTCCATTATTCCTTCAAAAACCATAAAGAGACTCAAGAGAACAAGAAAAACATAAATGAAATCAAACTAGTGAAACCATAACTATATAACTTGAAATTCCACATTTAAAAACACATGTTTCACTCTAATTAAACTCAATTCTTACTTGTTTCTGGCCCTCGATCCTTAGCTACATGAATGCTCTTTCCAATTCTTACAAAAATAGATCGAAAACTGAAAGAAACCAGAAAAGTAAAAAGTATGCTACAAGTTAAGAAACCCTAGCATTTCTAACATTTAAGCACATAAATCGAGACTCAAACACATGAAAAATACGCTTGACATGCACATAAAATACGTGTTAATCACACCCCCAAACTTAAGCCATTGTTCGTCCCGAACAATGAAACAAACAATCAAAACACTTAACATGTATGGGATGTGCATTTTGAGTTCCTCGATGCCTCATATCACTTCAAAATCCATTTTAGTTCAAAGAAATTTTCAAGTCAAGCCTAACATTCATAAGACCAATCATTCAAGCACATTCAACTCTAGACCTCACAAGAAGTGTATATCACTCAAGCATTCATTATATAGGAAAGGTAAGCACTCATCAAAATCATGCAAAACATAACTTTGACCATAAGTTTGCCTATCAACTCAAGTTTCTAATACTACAATGCATGCACAAATTAGGATCAAAAAGGTCTTTCTTAAGCTTGTAATGTATGAGCATTGGTTAAGGTAGGGAATTATAGGCTAAGTGACTTAAATCTTCATCTAAGCTCCTTCACCTCTTTTCGTCACCTCTCTAAGTATGAATTTCTTCATCTTCCACCTTATCTAATCCCTTTTTATCAAATGAACTCAAGCTTCTACCAAACATTTAAAGAAACACTCCTTTCTGCTCTTATTCTTCTCTTTTTCTTGTAAGAACTTTATTCTTACTACTCTCTTCTTTTTTTTTCTTTTTTTTTTCTTCATAAGAACTTTGTTCTTATTCTTTCCTTTTCTAACTTTGAGCTTATAGGAGTGTTCATTCAACTCAAAACCAATCTCAAGACCCTTCACCATCACCCATCATTTTTCATGAATTTTTAACTTTCACCAAGGTTCCCTTAACCATCCTTCACCCCCATATCATCCGGCTTAAGAAGAAAATGCTCTATTCAAGGCTCAAAATGGGATTACAATGGTAATAAAAGATAGGTTAGTGTTTAGGGAAAATGAGCTCTTCAATGATGGCCTAAGATCATCTCCTAATTATGCACACATGTAGTACTTCTAAAATGAGTATCAAGGTAAGTTTTAGCAAAAAAAACGTAGTACAGGATCAAGCTCTCCAGAAAGGATATTAACTATATAAAGATGTATAGTTTTAGGCTCAAAATCCTCCCAAGCTATTTGTCTAGAGCCTAAATACCTCAGATCAATCCTTCCAAGCTATTCAAGTGAAATAACCCTAATCATGCTTGACTCAATCTTGAGAAATTTCAAAAAAAAATGTCACCATTTTAGCATCAATCATCGGCATCTTACCCAAAAGCACTTGAGTAACTAAACACGTTCTTTCACACTCAACATGCAAGCATTCATTTAACCTTTTCAATTTTTCAAAAATTTCGCACTCAAGCTCCAATCAATCAACAAAATCATCCTCACCAAAGATTCTCCATGTAAGCTCCAATAAAACTTCAAACAACAAAACAAACAACCAAAGAAGGAATTTCCATCAACTAAGCTCATCGACCCAAACTCATCTCCAAACCAAAACAAACAAGAATCATCCATTTAACCCCAAATCAACCACAATCATCAAGCAAGCCTAAGCATACAATCAATGAAATCATAATGATACCACATCATCTAGGAAATTGAAAAACCAAGAGTAAAGTAATTTAAATTCCTTATCCTACCCCCTCCCCCAAACTTATTTTGGAAAATAAATTCTAAAATTAGTTTGGAGGGAAGAATAATAAGAAATTTAAATTACACTCACAAAGGTCCAAAGCTATGTTGAAGGTGGTTTTGAAAGCCATTCAATCCATTGCTTGCTTGATCGGTTTGATTTTCTTCCTTCACTCATTCCCATCATGATTCGACCTCATGCATTGACAATGAAACACATGGAACTTGTGAAGTGGAAATGAACTTAAAAATAGGAAGTATTAGCATAGAAATAAGGAAAAGTAGAAGGAACGATGAAACAAAAACCAAAATCAAACTAAAAAAACTAACTAAAATGAAAAAGAAAAGGATAGTTGTTGGGGTGCCTCCCAACGAGCGCTTAGTTTAACGTCGTTAGCTCGACGATACCTCTTTGCCCTTTTCAAGGGACTTTGAATGAAGTCACTCCTTGATCAAACACCAACTCTTCATCAAACTCTTCAACCTCCGGTTTATCCATTCCTTTCATTGTATCAAAGATTGAGATGGTGAGACTCTCATCATTCACTCTAAAAGTGAGATGTCCCTCTTGCACATCGATGAGAGTTCGACCGGTTGCAAGAAAAGACCTTCCAAGGATAAGTGGCATATTCTTATCTTCCGGTATGTCCAAAATAACAAAGTCGACCGGGAAGATAAACTTATCCACTTTTACCAAAATATCTTCCACTATTCCTTTAGCATAAGAAATCGAACGATCGGCCATTTGAAGAAAAATCATAGTAGGCTTGATTTCACCGATATTTAACTTCCGAAAAATAGACAAAGGCATCAAGTTGATGCTAGCACCAAGATCACACAAAGCTCTACCAAATGTTTACCCCCTATTTCACATGCAATAGTGAAACTTCCCGGATCTTTTTGTTTCAATGGAAATTTCCTTTGAATAACCGCACTAACTTCCTCCGTAAGATTTATGGTCTCAAAAGAACCAAATTTCCACTTATTTGCTACGGCATTCCTAGGGAATTTCATATAACCCGGCATATCACTAAGAGTAGATTGATTTGTACCTTGTTGAAGATATCCAAGAATTTCTTCATCTTTTCATCAACATTCGGTTTTGCTAGACGATGAGGGAATGGAGCCTTTGAGCTCACATCATTGGTTCGAGGAGGGGCCTCTTTTGTTGCTTCATTCTCTTGACTTTCATCTTGAATAGCTTTTCCTTTAGACTTTTTCTTCCTCTCATACGAGGCTCGATCTTTATTCTCATACAAAATGTCTTCAACAACCGGTGATCCCATTTCTTCTCCAATCTTTGCATGATTCTCGTAAGCTTTTCCACTCCTCAAAGTAATGGCATTACTCCCCTTCTTCTCATGCAAGTTCTCATCATTCGACTTAGGAGGCAACGCTAAATTATCCAAGCAATTCGACTCAACTTGATCTTGAGAAGCTTTAGGAGTTGGAGTGGGAGTAGTACTTTGTGGTTTCTTGTAGAACTTTGCCTTCTCATTAAACTTATCTTCTCCAAGTAACTTCTTTATTTCGGAAACATAATATTCTCAAATTCTTGTCCTCCGACCACGGGATTCCATTGTTGAGCTTCATCCTTTTATGATATTCATGAATCTCTTCCTTCGATTTGCTTTCAACGTCTTCCAAAGGAGGCCAATAATCTGGGACTGTCATGGAGTATATATCATTAGTGAAACTCTTTAGTATCCATTCCTTCTCATAAAGGCTATGATCGTGAGATGGATCCTAAGGAGGGACGCTTTGACCACCCCACTTTTTCCTCATATAGAATGGCACATATGACTTTTTGTCCTCTTGGATCTCTTGTGAGGGTTTGGAAGATACCTCACTCACTACATGGATTGCGTTACATTGTTGCCTCGGATTAACTTGAGTGTTGCTCGGGAATTCTCTGGCTTTGTGTTGAGTGGTAGCTTGGTTAGCCATTTGGCTAATTTGGCTTTCCATCATCTTTACTTGCTTTGTCAAGGAGGTGAGAGAATTTTCCAACGCATTAACCTTTTGGCCGGTTTGAGTGATGAATGTACTTTGTTGAGAGGCCATTTGAGCTTGATTTGCCAACACTTGTTGCATCATTTGCTCCATCGATGGAGAATTCTTCTTTGGCTCTTCAATGACTCTTTGAGAGACGGAGAATCCGAAAGGTGGAATTTGAGCATTGTTCGGATTTCCATAGGAAAGATTGAGTTGATTCCTATTGTTAGGGTAGTAAGACGAGTCACCCCCTTGATTTCCATAAGAATGGCCTCCTTGGAAATTTCGTTGGTACCCTTGCCTATTATGATTCCCATAGGCTCTTTGATCCATAAAACTCACTTCTTCCCATCCATTGAACGCCCAATTCTCTTGAGATTGAACCTTTTGAATTTGAGCTTTTCTTTCATCTTCATATTTTCTCTTCATAATAGCAAGCTCTAATGCTAATGCCTCATAGCTCTCATCCTCAATCGAAGCAACCTTTCTAGAAGGGGCCTTCTCCATTGGCCATTGATAGCTATTAGCCGCCATCTCTTCAATGATTCTCAAAGCTTCCTTTTCATTTCGGTTGAGAAGGCACCCACCGGAAGTAGCATCTACAATGCTTCGTGTATGAGGTGTTAACCCACAATAAAAATTGGTCATTTGTTGACCCTCATTGAAGCCATGTTGAGGACACTTCCTTAGAAGCTCCCTATATCGCTCCCATGCTTCACACAAGGTTTTGTCACCTTGTTAAGAAAAATATGAGATGTCGGAGATCAGTCTTTGAGCTTTGGAGGGTGGAAAATACTTGGAGAGGAAGGCTTTGCACAAATCATCCCAAGTGTGGATGTTGGTCTTGTTCAATCCTTTGTATCAATCTTTGGCCCGATCCCGTAGAGAAAACCTGAACATTCGCATGCGAATAGCATCATTTGAGACTCTATTTAGCTTAATGGTGTCGCAAATATCAATAAATGTGCTAAGATGGGTGTTCGGATACTCCATAGGATTTCCACCAAATTGCTCGTCTTTACCCATTTGAATAAGACCGGATTTGAGCTCAAAATTATTTGCATTGATCGTTCCCCATTCTCCTCCTTGACATTATTCCGTTGGAGATTGGAACATATGATTGAGAGGAGGTGGTTGAGCCTCATTTGCCCTCCTTTCTTTCTCATCCTTCCATACTCTAAACTCCTCCATTTCTTTAATAAGAGCCTCCATACCTATAAAATAAAAAGAAAAAGAACAAATGCTTGAATTAGTAACTCAATAACCAAATTGACTATTGAAACTCAAAGTAAGCATTCCCCGGCAACGGCGCCAAAAATTGATCCGCCCTCACTTTAAAGGTGAGGGAGATGCAATGATAATCGATGTGTATAATCGAGTCGAATCCACAGGGAATGCAATGGCGAATGAGTTTCAAGTTGTAATCTAGCTACTAAACCTACTATCCAAGCTACAAGATATCATGTTTTTGTGTTTTCTTAATTCTATCAAGCAATGCAATTGAAAAGTAACAAACTAGATAACAACTAATAGCAAGATTTAACAAACAATAGTAGAAAGCTTGGTTCCAAATATAATCCGATAATCACAAGAGGCCTAGGTTTTAGGATTTGTTAGGATTAACCATTTTAATCTAATTCATATGGGAGTTCTATATATTATATACACTAATTCTTTTCTCAAAGCAATCAATGTAAGTAGATTAACCTATGACATCTATCTCCGACTAGGATTCAAGATGCGTGGATTAACTCCTAATGGCACAATTAATATCAAGAATCTCCTATTAGCAAGAATTACTAATATATTGTGATTTGATGCTAAGTGCTATGAATTAAAGCCTACTAAGCATTTAACCAAACACCTTGTATGCACTCAATGATGGCCAATCAATCATGCAATAAAATTAAATCCCAAACCACAAGACATATGAATTAGAAGGTAAATCCGAGAACAAAATCCAAAAACCTAGTGATCTAGGTCATATTTTCATATAATGGAACCAAAAGGAAATTTAGCTAGACATAATTGAAGCAATTAAACCATAAAAAGTAAATGAAATCATGCTTAAAAGACAGAGAATTTAATAAGGAAGAAGAAAATGGTCTTGAATCTTGAATCCATAAAGTAAAGCTCCAACAATCTTGAATTTACTAAAAAGGAAAGAGGAAAATATTTTTAGGGTTCTAAAATATCAAAGTATGCAAAAGATTCCACCAATGAGGTTGAATTTAGGAGTTAAATATATAGAAAATCGAGTTTGGATCGAGTTGGGATGAATCGGGGTGAACCGGGACGAACCAGGGCGAGTTTGGGCTAAGTGGGCGGCCAACCGGCGGTCTAGGAGGTCGCCGGTGGTCTGGCAGGTCGCCGGCCCAGACCACCGTCCTCTCTGTCCTCCACAGCGGCCTGCCACGTCGCCGGCCAAGTCGCCGTCAGCATTTCTCCTTGCGCAACTTCGCCGTTTTCACTCGTTCTCTCTCGTCCGAATTCCAATTCTCGATCCGCTTTTTACTATGGACTCCTAACGAACCCCTCTTCGATATGAAATGATCAAATTGGCCTAATGAGTTCTCCATTATTCCTGAAAAAGCATAAAGAGACTCGAGAGAACATGGAAAACATAAATGAAATCAAACGAGTGAAACCCTATCTATATAACTTGAAATTCCACATTTAAAAACACAAGTTTCACTCTAATTAAGCTCGATTCTTACTCGTTTCCGGCCCTTCATCCTTAGCTACATGAATGCTCTTTCCAATTTTTACAAAAATAAATCGAAAACTGAAAGAAAACGAGAAAAGTAAAAAGTATGCTACAAGTTAAGAAACCCTAGTATTTCTAACATTTAAGCACATAAATCGAGACTCAAACACATGCAAAATATACTTGACATGCACATAAAATACGTGTTAATTAATCATCCTTTGAGAGATGGAAACTTCGGAAGGTGGAACTTGAGCATTGCTAGGATTTCCATATGACAAGTTTGGATTAATTTGATTGTTTGGGTTGTAGGCTTGATTACCTCCTTGATTACCATAAGAATTGCCTACTTGGAAATTTCCTTGGTACCCTTACCTATTATAATTCTCATAAGGTCTTTGATCCACAAAACTCACTTCTTCCCTTCTATTAAACTCCCAATTCTCTTGAGATTGAACCCTTTGAATTTGAGCTTTTCTTTCATCTTCATATTTTCTCTTCATATTAGCAAGCTCGAATACTAATGCCTCATAGCTCTCATCCTCAATCGAAGCAACCTTTCTAGAAAGGGCCTTCTCCATTGGCCATTGATAGCTATTAGCCGCCATCTCTTCAATGATTCTCAAAGCTTCCTTTGCATTTCGGTTGAGAAGGCACCCACTGGAAGTAGCATCTACAATGCTTCGTGTATGAGGTGTTAGCCCACTATAAAAATTGGTCATTTGTTGACCCTCATTGAAGCTATGTTGAGGACACTTCCTTAGAAGCTCCCTATATCGCTCCCATGCTTCACACAAGGTTTTGTCACCTTGTTAAGAAAAATATGAGATGTCGGAGATCAGTCTTTGAGCTTTGGAGGGTGAATGTTGGTCTTGTTCAATCCTTTGTACCAATCTTTGGCCCGATCCCGTAGAGAAAACCCGAACATTCGCATGCGAATAGCATCATTTGAGACTCCATTTAGCTTAATGGTGTCGCAAATATCAATAAATGTGCTAAGATGGGTGCTCGGATCCTCCATAGGATTTCCACCAAATTGCTCATCTTTACCTATTTGAATAAGACCGGATTTGAGCTCAAAATTATTTGCATTGATCGTTCCCCATTCTCCTCCTTGAAATTGTTCCGTTGGAGATTGGAACATATGATTGAGAGGAGGTGGTTGAGCCTCATTTGCCCTCCTTTCTTTTGTCATCCTTCCATACTCTAAACTCCTCCATTTCTTTAATAAGAGCCTCCATACCTATAAAATAAAAATAAAAAGAACAAATGCTTGAATTAGTAACTCAATAACCAAATTGACTATTGAAACTCAAGGTAAGCATTCCCCGGCAACGGCGCCAAAAATTGATCCGCCCTCACTTTAAGGGTGAGGGAGATGCAATGATAATCGATGTGTATAATCGAGTCGAATCCACAGGGAATGCAATGGCGAATGAGTTTCAAGTAGTAATCTAGCTACTAAACCTACTATCCAAGCTACAAGATATCATGTTTTTGTGTTTTCTTAATTCTATCAAGCAATGCAATTGAAAAGTAACAAACTAGATAACAACTAATAGCAAGATTTAACAAACAATAGTAGAAAGCTTGGTTCCAAATATAATCCGATAATCACAAGAGGCCTAGGTTTTAGGATTTGTTAGGATTAACCATTTTAATCTAATTCATATGGGAGTTCTATATATTATATACACTAATTCTTTTCTCAAAGCAATCAATGTAAGTAAATTAACCTATGACATCTATCTCCGACTAGGATTCAAGATGCGTGGATTAACTCCTAATGGCACAATTAATATCTAGAATCTCCTATTAGCAAGAATTACTAATATGTTGTGATTTGATGCTAAGTGCTATGAATTAAAGCCTACTAAGCATTTAACCAAACACCTTGTATGCACTCAATGATGGCCAATCAATCCTGCAATAAAATTAAGTCCCAAACCACAAGACATATGAACTAAAAGGTAAATCCAACAACAAAATCCAAAAACCTAGTGATCTAGGTCATATCTTCATATATTGAAACCAAAAGGAAATTTAGCTAGACATAATTGAAGGAATTAAACCATAAAAAGTAAATAAAATCATGCTTAAAAGATAGAGAATTTAATACAGAAGAAGAAAATGGTCTTGAATCTTGAATCCACAAAGTAAAGCTCCAACAGTCTTGAATATACTAAAAAGGAAATAGGGAGATATTTCTAGGGTTCTAAAATATTAAAGTATGCAAAAGATTCCACCAATGAGGTTGAATTTAGGGGTTAAATACATAGAAAAATCAAGTTTGGGTCGAGTTGGGACGAATCGGGGTGAACCGGGATGAACCGGGGCGAGTTTGGGCGAAGTGGGGCGGCCAACCGGCGGTCTGAGATGCAATGATAATCGATGTGTATAATCGAGTCGAATCCACAGGGAATGCAATGCGAATGAGTTTCAAGTAGTAATCTAGCTACTAAACCTACTATCCAAGCTACAAGATATCATGTTTTTGTGTTTTCTTAATTCTATCAAGCAATGCAATTGAAAAGTAACAAACTAGATAACAACTAATAGCAAGATTTAACAAACAATAGTAGAAAGCTTGGTTCCAAATATAATCCGATAATCACAAGAGGCCTAGGTTTTAGGATTTGTAAGGATTAACCATTTTAATCTAATTCATATGGGAGTTCTATATATTATATACACTAATTCTTTTCTCAAAGCAATCAATGTAAGTAAATTAACCTATGACATCTATCTCCGACTAGGATTCAAGATGCGTGGATTAACTCCTAATGGCACAATTAATATCTAGAATCTCCTATTAGCAAGAATTACTAATATGTTGTGATTTGATGTTAAGTGCTATGAATTAAAGCCTACTAAGCATTTAACCAAACACCTTGTATGCACTCAATGATGGCCAATCAATCATGCAATAAAATTAAGTCCCAAACCACAAGACATATGAATTAGAAGGTAAATCCGAGAACAAAATCCAAAAACCTAGTGATCTAGGTCATATCTTCATATATTGGAACCAAAATGAAATTTAGCTAGACATAATTGAAGGAATTAAACCATAAAAAGTAAATAAAATCATGCTTAAAAGATAGAGAATTTAATAAGGAAGAAGAAAATGGTCTTGAATCTTGAATCCACAAAGTAAAGCTCCAACAATCTTGAATTTACTAAAAAGGAAAGAGGAAAATATTTTTAGGGGTTCTAAAATATTAAAGTATGCAAAAGATTCCACCAATGAGGTTGAATTTAGGAGTTAAATACATAGAAAATCGAGTTTGGATCGAGTTGGGATGAATCGGGGTGAACCGGGACGAACCAGGGCGAGTTTGGGCTAAGTGGGGCGGCCAACCGGCGGTCTAGGAGGTCGCCGGTGGTCTGCCAGGTCGCCGGCCCAGACCGCCGTCCTCTCTGTCCTCCACGGCGGCCTGGCACGTCGCCGGCCAAGTCGCCGTCAGCATTTCTCCTTGCGCAACTTCGCCGTTTTCGCTCGTTCTCTCTCGTCCGAATTCCAATTCTCGATCCGCTTTTTACTATGGACTCCTAACGAACCCCTCTTCGATATGAAATGATCAAATTAACCTAATGAGTTCTCCATTATTCCTGAAAAAAGCATAAAGAGACTCGAGAGAACAAGGAAAACATAAATGAAATCAAACTAGTGAAACCCTATCTATATAACTTGAAATTCCACATTTAAAAACACAAGTTTCACTCTAATTAAGCTCGATTCTTACTCGTTTCCGGCCCTTCATCCTTAGCTACATGAATGCTCTTTCCAATTCGTACAAAAATAGATCGAAAACTGAAAGAAAACAAGAAAAGTAAAAAGTATGCTACAAGTTAAGAAACCCTAGTATTTCTAACATTTAAGCACATAAATCGAGACTCAAACACATGCAAAATATACTTGGCATGCACATAAAATACGTGTTAATCAATCATCCCTTGAGAGATGGAAACTTCGGAAGGTGGAACTTGAGCATTGCTAGGATTTCCATATGACAAGTTTGGATTAATTTGATTGTTGGGGTTGTAGGCTTGATTACCTCCTTGATTACCATAAGAATTGCCTACTTGGAAATTTCCTTGGTACCCTTGCCTATTATAATTCTCATAAGCTCTTTGATCCACAAAACTCACTTCTTCCCTTCTATTGAACTCCCAATTCTCTTGAGATTGAACCCTTTGAATTTGAGCTTTTCTTTCATCTTCATATTTTCTCTTCATATTAGCAAGCTCAAATACTAATGCCTCATAGCTCTCATCCTCAATCGAAGCAACCTTTCTAGAAGGGGCCTTCTCCATTGGCCATTGATAGCTATTAGCCGCCATCTCTTCAATGATTCTCAAAGCTTCCTTTGCATTTCGGTTGAGAAGACACCCACCGGAAGTAGCATCTATAATGCTTCGTGTCTGAGGTGTTAGCCCACTATAAAAATTGGTCATTTGTTGACCCTCATTGAAGCCATGTTGAGGACACTTCCTTAGAAGCTCCCTATATCGCTCCCATGCTTCACACAAGGTTTTGTCACCTTGTTAAGAAAAATATGAGATGTCGGAGATGAGTCTTTGAGCTTTGGAGGGTGGAAAGTACTTGGAGAGGAAGGCTTTGCACAAATCATCCCAAGTGTGAATGTTGGTCTTGTTCAATCCTTTGTACCAATCTTTGGCCCGATCCCGTAGAGAAAACCCGAACATTCGCATGCGAATAGCATCATTTGAGACTCCATTTAGCTTAATGGTGTCGCAAATATCAATAAATGTGCTAAGATGGGTTTTCGGATCCTCCATAGGATTTTCACCAAATTGCTCGTCTTTACCCATTTGAATAAGACCGGATTTGAGCTCAAAATTATTTGCATTGATCGTTCCCCATTCTCCTCCTTGAAATTGTTCCGTTGGAGATTGGAACATATGATTGAGAGGAGGTGGTTGAGCCTCATTTGCCCTCCTTTCTTTCTCATCCTTCCATACTCTAAACTCCACCATTTCTTTAATAAGAGCCTCCATACCTATAAAATAAAAATAAAAAGAACAAATGCTTGAATTAGTAACTCAATAACCAAATCGACTATTGAAACTCAAAGTAAGCATTCCCCGGCAACGGCGCCAAAAATTGATCCGCCCTCACTTTAAGGGTAAGGGAGATGCAATGATAATCGATGTGTATAATCGAGTCGAATCCACAGGGAATGCAATGGCGAATGAGTTTCAAGTAGTAATCTAGCTACTAAACCTACTATCCAAGCTACAAGATATCATGTTTTTGTGTTTTCTTAATTCTATCAAGCAATGCAATTGAAAAGTAACAAACTAGATAACAACTAATAGCAAGATTTAACAAACAATAGTAGAAAGTTTGGTTCCAAATATAATCCGATAATCACAAGAGGCCTAGGTTTTAGGATTTGTTAGGATTAACCATTTTAATCTAATTCATATGGGAGTTCTATATATTATATACACTAATTCTTTTCTCAAAGCAATCAATGTAAGTAGATTAACCTAAGACATCTATCTCCGACTAGGATTCAAGATGCGTGGATTAACTCCTAATGGCACAATTAATATCTAGAATCTCCTATTAGCAAGAATTACTAATATGTTGTGATTTGATGCTAAGTGCTATGAATTAAAGCCTACTAAGCATTTACCCAAACACCTTGTATGCACTCAATGATGGCCAATCAATCATGCAATAAAATTAAGTCCCAAACCACAAGACATATGAACTAAAAGGTAAATCCAACAACAAAATCCAAAAACCTAGTGATCTAGGTCATATCTTCATATATTGAAACCAAAAGGAAATTTAGCTAGACATAATTGAAGGAATTAAACCATAAAAAGTAAATAAAATCATGCTTAAAAGATAGAGAATTTAATAAGGAAGAAGAAAATGGTCTTGAATCTTGAATCCACAAAGTAAAGCTCCCACAGTCTTGAATATACTAAAAAGGAAATAGGGAAATATTTCTAGAGTTCTAAAATATTAAAGTATGCAAAAGATTCCACCAATGAGGTTGAATTTAGGGGTTAAATACATAGAAAAATCGATTTTGGGTCGAGTTGGGACGAATCGGGGTGAACCGGGATGAACCGGGGCAAGTTTGGGTGAAGTGGGGCGGCCAACCGGCGGTCTGGGATGCAATGATAATCGATGTGTATAATCGAGTTGAATCCACAGGGAATTCAATGGCGAATGAGTTTCAAGTAGTAATCTAGCTACTAAGCCTATTATCCAAGCTACAAGATATCATGTTTTTGTGTTTTCTTAATTCTATCAAGCAATGTAATTGAAAAGTAACAAACTAGTTAACAACTAATAGCAAGAGTTCACAAACAACAGTAGAAAGCTTGGTTCCAAATATAATCCAATAATCACAAGAGGCCTAGGTTTTAGGATTTGTTAGGATTAACTATTTTAATCTAATTCATATGGGAGTTCTATATATTGTATACACTAATTCTTTTCTCAAAGCAATCAATGTAAGTAGATTAACCTATGACATCTATCTCCGACTAGGACTCAAGATGCATGGATTAACTCCTAATGGCACAATTAATATCTAGAATCTCCTATTAGCAAGAATTACTAATATGTTGTGATTTGATGCTAAGTGCTATGAATTAAAGCCTACTAAGCATTTAACCAAACACCTTGTATGCACTCAATGATGGCCAATCAATCATGCAATAAAATTAAGTCCCAAACCACAAGACATATGAATTAGAAGGTAAATCCGAGAACAAAATCCAAAAACCTAGTGATCTAGGTCATATCTTCATATATTGGAACCAAAAGGAAATTTAGCTAGACATAATTGAAGCAATTAAACCATAAAAAGTAAATGAAATCATGCTTAAAAGATAGAGAATTTAATAAGGAAGAAGAAAATGGTCTTGAATCTTGAATCCACAAAGTAAAGCTCCAACAATCTTGAATTTACTAAAAAGGAAAGAGGAAAATATTTTTAGGGGTTCTAAAATATTACAGTATGCAAAAGATTCCACCAATGAGGTTGAATTTAGGAGTTAAATACATAGAAAATCGAGTTTGGATCGAGTTGGGATGAATCGGGGTGAACCGGGACGAACCAGGGCGAGTTTGGGCTAAGTGGGGCGGCCAACCGGCGGTCTAGGAGGTCGCCGGCCCAGACCGCCGTCCCCTCTGTCCTCCACGGCGGCCTGGCACGTCGCCGGCCAAGTCGCCGTCAGCATTTCTCCTTGCGCAACTTCGCCGTTTTCGCTCGTTCTCTGTCGTCCGAATTCCAATTCTCGATCCGCTTTTTACTATGGACTCCTAACGAACCCCTCTTCGATATGAAATAATCAAATTAGCCTAATGAGTTCTCCATTATTCCTGAAAAAAGCATAAAGAGACTCGAGAGAACAAGGAAAACATAAATGAAATCAAACTAGTGAAACCCTATCTATATAACTTGAAATTCCACATTTAAAAACACAAGTTTCACTCTAATTAAGCTCGATTCTTACTCGTTTCCGGCCCTTCATCCTTAGCTACATGAATGCTCTTTCCAATTCTTACAAAAATAGATCGAAAACTGAAAGAAAATGAGAAAAGTAAAAAGTATGCTACAAGTTAAGAAACCCTAGTATTTCTAACATTTAAGCACATAAATCGAGACTCAAACACATGCAAAATATACTTGACATGCAAATAAAATACGTGTTAATCAATCATCCCTTGAGAGATGGAAACTTCGGAAGGTGGAACTTGAGCATTGCTAGGATTTCCATATGACAAGTTTGGATTAATTTGATTGTTGGGGTTGTAGGCTTGATTACCTCCTTGATTACCATAAGAATTGCCTACTTGGAAATTTCCTTGGTACCCTTGCCTATTATAATTCTCATAAGCTCATTGATCCACAAAACTCACTTCTTCCCTTCTATTGAACTCCCAATTCTCTTGAGATTGAACCCTTTGAATTTGAGCTTTTCTTTCATCGTCATATTTTCTCTTCATATTAGCAAGCTCGAATACTAATGCCTCATAGCTCTCATCCTCAATCGAAGCAACCTTTCTAGAAGGGGCCTTCTCCATTGGCCATTGATAGCTATTAGCCGCCATCTCTTCAATGATTCTCAAAGCTTCCTTTGCATTTCGGTTGAGAAGGCACCCACCGGAAGTAGCATCTACAATGCTTCGTGTATGAGGTGTTAGCCCACTATAAAAATTGGTCATTTGTTGACCCTCATTGAAGCCATGTTCAGGACACTTCCTTAGAAGCTCCCTATATCGCTCCCATGCTTCACACAAGGTTTTGTCACCTTGTTAAGAAAAATATGAGATGTCGGAGATGAGTCTTTGAGCTTTGGAGGGTGGAAAGTACTTGGAGAGGACGGCTTTGCACAAATCATCCCAAGTGTGAATGTTGGTCTTGTTCAATCCTTTGTACCAATCTTTGGCCCGATCCCGTAGAGAAAACCCGAACATTCGCATGCGAATAGCATCATTTGAGACTCCATTTAGCTTAATGGTGTCGCAAATATCAATAAATGTGCTAAGATGGGTGTTCGGATCCTCTATAGGATTTGTACCAAATTGCTCGTCTTTACCCATTTGAATAAGACCGGATTTGAGCTCAAAATTATTTGCATTGATCGTTCCCCATTCTCCTCCTTGAAATTGTTCCGTTGGAGATTAGAACATATGATTGAGAGGAGGTGGTTGAGCCTCATTTGCCCTCCTTTCTTTCTCATCCTTCCATACTCTAAACTCCTCCATTTCTTTAATAAGAGCCTCCATACCTATAAAATAAAAATAAAAAGAACAAATGCTTGAATTAGTAACTCAATAACCAAATCGACTATTGAAACTCAAAGTAAGCATTCCCCGGCAACGGCGCCAAAAATTGATCCGCCCTCACTTTAAGGGTGAGGGAGATGCAATGATAATCGATGTGTATAATCGAGTCGAATCCACAGGGAAGGCAATGGCGAATGAGTTTCAAGTAGTAATCTAGCTACTAAACCTACTATCCAAGCTACAAGATATCATGTTTTTGTGTTTTCTTAATTCTATCAAGCAATGTAATTGAAAAGTAACAAACTACTCCCTCCGGCTCAAGATTCGTGAGACCTTTCTTTTTGGCATTTTCGGCACGCATTTCCACGCTTCTCGTTGATGAGTTTTAAAATGAATTTTTCAGGTGTTTTTCTTTTTACGGGATACTACGAGTGTCATAGTATCCCGTGAAAAGAAAAATACCTCAAAAATTCATTTTAAAACTCATCAACGAGAAGCGTGGAAATACGTGCCGAAAATGTCAAAAAGAAAGGTCTCACGAATCTTGAGCCGGAGGGAGTAGTTAACAACTAATAGCAAGAGTTAACAAACAACAGTAGAAAGCTTGGTTCCAAATATAATCCAATAATCACAAGAGGCCTAGGTTTTAGGATTTGTTAGGATTAACTATTTTAATCTAATTCATATGGGAGATCTATATATTGTATACACTAATTCTTTTCTCAAAGCAATCAATGTAAGTAGATTAACCTATGACATCTATCTCCGACTAGGACTCAAGATGCATGGATTAACTCCTAATGGCACAATTAATATCTAGAATCTCCTATTAGCAAGAATTACTAATATGTTGTGATTTGATGCTAAGTGCTATGAATTAAAGCCTACTAAGCATTTAACCAAACACCTTGTATGCACTCAATGATGGCCAATCAATCATGCAATAAAATTAAGTCCCAAACCACAAGACATATGAATTAGAAGGTAAATCCGAGAACAAAATCCAAAAACCTAGTGATCTAGGTCATATCTTCATATATTGGAACCAAAAGGAAATTTAGCTAGACATAATTGAAGCAATTAAACCATAAAAAGTAAATGAAATCATGCTTAAAAGATAGAGAATTTAATAAGGAAGAAGAAAATGGTCTTGAATCTTGAATCCACAAAATAAAGCTCCAACAATCTTGAATTTACTAAAAAGGAAAGAGGAAAATATTTTTAGGGGTTCTAAAATATTACAGTATGCAAAAGATTCCACCAATGAGGTTGAATTTAGGAGTTAAATACATAGAAAATCGAGTTTGGATCGAGTTGGGATGAATCGGGGTGAACCGGGACGAACCAGGGCGAGTTTGGGCTAAGTGGGGCGGCCAACCGGCGGTCTAGGTGGTCGCTGGAGGTCTGCCAGGTCGCCGGCCCAGACCGCCGTCCTCTCTGTCCTCCACGGCGGCCTGGCACGTCGCCGGCCAAGTCGCCGTCAGCATTTCTCCTTGCGCAACTTCGCCGTTTTCGCTCGTTCTCTCTCGTCCGAATTCCAATTCTCGATCCGCTTTTTACTATGGACTCCTAACGAACCCTTCTTCGATATGAAATGATCAAATTAGCCTAATGAGTTCTCCATTATTCCTAAAAAAAGCATAAAGAGACTCGAGAGAATAAGGAAAACATAAATGAAATCAAACTAGTGAAACCCTATCTATATAACTTGAAATTCCACATTTAAAAACACAAGTTTCACTCTAATTAAGCTCGATTCTTACTCGTTTCCGGCCCTTCATCCTTAGCTACATGAATGCTCTTTCCAATTCTTACAAAAATAGATCGAAAACTGAAAGAAAATGAGAAAAGTAAAAAGTATGCTACAAGTTAAGAAACCCTAGTATTTCTAACAGTTAAGCACATAAATCGAGACTCAAACACATGCAAAATATACTTGACATGCACATAAAATACGTGTTAATCAATCATCCCTTGAGAGATGGAAACTTCGGAAGGTGGAACTTGAGCATTGCTAGGATTTCCATATGACAAGTTTGGATTAATTTGATTGTTGGGGTTGTAGGCTTGATTACCTCCTTGATTACCATAAGAATTGCCTACTTGGAAATTTCCTTGGTACCCTTGCCTATTATAATTCTCATAAGCTCATTGATCCACAAAACTCACTTCTTCCCTTCTATTGAACTCCCAATTCTCTTGAGATTGAACCCTTTGAATTTGAGCTTTTCTTTCATCGTCATATTTTCTCTTCATATTAGCAAGCTCGAATACTAATGCCTCATAGCTCTCATCCTCAATCGAAGCAACCTTTCTAGAAGGGGCCTTCTCCATTGGCCATTGATAGCTATTAGCCGCCATCTCTTCAATGATTCTCAAAGCTTCCTTTGCATTTCGGTTGAGAAGGCACCCACCGGAAGTAGCATCTACAATGCTTCGTGTATGAGGTGTTAGCCCACTATAAAAATTGGTCATTTGTTGACCCTCATTGAAGCCATGTTCAGGACACTTCCTTAGAAGCTCCCTATATCGCTCCCATGCTTCACACAAGGTTTTGTCACCTTGTTAAGAAAAATATGAGATGTCGGAGATGAGTCTTTGAGCTTTGGAGGGTGGAAAGTACTTGGAGAGGACGGCTT
Source organism: Mentha longifolia (assembly GCA_001642375.2). Taxonomy (NCBI): domain Eukaryota; kingdom Viridiplantae; phylum Streptophyta; class Magnoliopsida; order Lamiales; family Lamiaceae; genus Mentha; species Mentha longifolia. The sequence continues at coordinate 36,871,074 of CM038110.1, forward strand.
TGCACAAATCATCCCAAGTGTGAATGTTGGTCTTGTTCAATCCTTTGTACCAATCTTTGGCCCGATCCCGTAGAGAAAACCCGAACATTCGCATGCGAATAGCATCATTTGAGACTCCATTTAGCTTAATGGTGTCGCAAATATCAATAAATGTGCTAAGATGGGTGTTCGGATCCTCTATAGGATTTGTACCAAATTGCTCGTCTTTACCCATTTGAATAAGACCGGATTTGAGCTCAAAATTATTTGCATTGATCGTTCCCCATTCTCCTCCTTGAAATTGTTCCGTTGGAGATTAGAACATATGATTGAGAGGAGGTGGTTGAGCCTCATTTGCCCTCCTTTCTTTCTCATCCTTCCATACTCTAAACTCCTCCATTTCTTTAATAAGAGCCTCCATACCTATAAAATAAAAATAAAAAGAACAAATGCTTGAATTAGTAACTCAATAACCAAATCGACTATTGAAACTCAAAGTAAGCATTCCCCGGCAACGGCGCCAAAAATTGATCCGCCCTCACTTTAAGGGTGAGGGAGATGCAATGATAATCGATGTGTATAATCGAGTCGAATCCACAGGGAAGGCAATGGCGAATGAGTTTCAAGTAGTAATCTAGCTACTAAACCTACTATCCAAGCTACAAGATATCATGTTTTTGTGTTTTCTTAATTCTATCAAGCAATGTAATTGAAAAGTAACAAACTACTCCCTCCGGCTCAAGATTCGTGAGACCTTTCTTTTTGGCATTTTCGGCACGCATTTCCACGCTTCTCGTTGATGAGTTTTAAAATGAATTTTTCAGGTGTTTTTCTTTTTACGGGATACTACGAGTGTCATAGTATCCCGTGAAAAGAAAAATACCTCAAAAATTCATTTTAAAACTCATCAACGAGAAGCGTGGAAATACGTGCCGAAAATGTCAAAAGAAAGGTCTCACGAATCTTGAGCCGGAGGGAGTAGTTAACAACTAATAGCAAGAGTTAACAAACAACAGTAGAAAGCTTGGTTCCAAATATAATCCAATAATCACAAGAGGCCTAGGTTTTAGGATTTGTTAGGATTAACTATTTTAATCTAATTCATATGGGAGATCTATATATTGTATACACTAATTCTTTTCTCAAAGCAATCAATGTAAGTAGATTAACCTATGACATCTATCTCCGACTAGGACTCAAGATGCATGGATTAACTCCTAATGGCACAATTAATATCTAGAATCTCCTATTAGCAAGAATTACTAATATGTTGTGATTTGATGCTAAGTGCTATGAATTAAAGCCTACTAAGCATTTAACCAAACACCTTGTATGCACTCAATGATGGCCAATCAATCATGCAATAAAATTAAGTCCCAAACCACAAGACATATGAATTAGAAGGTAAATCCGAGAACAAAATCCAAAAACCTAGTGATCTAGGTCATATCTTCATATATTGGAACCAAAAGGAAATTTAGCTAGACATAATTGAAGCAATTAAACCATAAAAAGTAAATGAAATCATGCTTAAAAGATAGAGAATTTAATAAGGAAGAAGAAAATGGTCTTGAATCTTGAATCCACAAAATAAAGCTCCAACAATCTTGAATTTACTAAAAAGGAAAGAGGAAAATATTTTTAGGGGTTCTAAAATATTACAGTATGCAAAAGATTCCACCAATGAGGTTGAATTTAGGAGTTAAATACATAGAAAATCGAGTTTGGATCGAGTTGGGATGAATCGGGGTGAACCGGGACGAACCAGGGCGAGTTTGGGCTAAGTGGGGCGGCCAACCGGCGGTCTAGGTGGTCGCTGGAGGTCTGCCAGGTCGCCGGCCCAGACCGCCGTCCTCTCTGTCCTCCACGGCGGCCTGGCACGTCGCCGGCCAAGTCGCCGTCAGCATTTCTCCTTGCGCAACTTCGCCGTTTTCGCTCGTTCTCTCTCGTCCGAATTCCAATTCTCGATCCGCTTTTTACTATGGACTCCTAACGAACCCTTCTTCGATATGAAATGATCAAATTAGCCTAATGAGTTCTCCATTATTCCTAAAAAAAGCATAAAGAGACTCGAGAGAATAAGGAAAACATAAATGAAATCAAACTAGTGAAACCCTATCTATATAACTTGAAATTCCACATTTAAAAACACAAGTTTCACTCTAATTAAGCTCGATTCTTACTCGTTTCCGGCCCTTCATCCTTAGCTACATGAATGCTCTTTCCAATTCTTACAAAAATAGATCGAAAACTGAAAGAAAACGAGAAAAGTAAAAAGTATGCTACAAGTTAAGAAACCCTAGTATTTCTAACAGTTAAGCACATAAATCGAGACTCAAACACATGCAAAATATACTTGACATGCACATAAAATACGTGTTAATCAATCATCCCTTGAGAGATGGAAACTTCGGAAGGTGGAACTTGAGCATTGCTAGGATTTCCATATGACAAGTTTGGATTAATTTGATTGTTGGGGTTGTAGGCTTGATTACCTCCTTGATTACCATAAGAATTGCCTACTTGGAAATTTCCTTGGTACCCTTGCCTATTATAATTCTCATAAGCTCATTGATCCACAAAACTCACTTCTTCCCTTCTATTGAACTCCCAATTCTCTTGAGATTGAACCCTTTGAATTTGAGCTTTTCTTTCATCTTCATATTTTCTCTTCATATTAGCAAGCTCGAATACTAATGCCTCATAGCTCTCATCCTCAATCGAAGCAACCTTTCTAGAAGGGGCCTTCTCCATTGGCCATTGATAGCTATTAGCCGCCATCTCTTCAATGATTCTCAAAGCTTCCTTTGCATTTCGGTTGAGAAGGCACCCACCGGAAGTAGCATCTACAATGCTTCGTGTATGAGGTGTTAGCCCACTATAAAAATTGGTCATTCGTTGAGCCTCATTGAAGCCATGTTGAGGACACTTCCTTAGAAGCTCCCTATATCGCTCCCATGCTTCACACAAGGTTTTGTCACCTTGTTAAGAAAAATATGAGATGTCGGAGATGAGTCTTTGAGCTTTGGAGGGTGGAAAGTACTTGGAGAGGACGGCTTTGCATAAATCATCCCAAGTGTGAATGTTGGTCTTGTTCAATCCTTTGTACCAATCTTTGGCCCGATCCCGTAGAGAAAACCCGAACATTCGCATGCGAATAGCATCATTTGAGACTCCATTTAGCTTAATGGTGTCGCAAATATCAATAAATGTGCTAAGATGGGTGTTCGGATCCTCTATAGGATTTCCACCAAATTGCTCGTCTTTACCCATTTGAATAAGACCGGATTTGAGCTCAAAATTATTTGCATTGATCGTTCCCCATTCTTCTCCTTGAAATTGTTCCGTTGGAGATTGGAACATATGATTGAGAGGAGGTGGTTGAGCCTCATTTGCCCTCCTTTCTTTCTCATCCTTCCATACTCTAAACTCCTCCATTTCTTTAATAAGAGCCTCCATACCTATAAAATAAAAATAAAAAGAACAAATGCTTGAATTAGTAACTCAATAACCAAATCGACTATTGAAACTCAAAGTAAGCATTCCCCGGCAACGGCGCCAAAAATTGATCCGCCCTCACTTTAAGGGTGAGGGAGATGCTATGATAATCGATGTGTATAATTGAGTCGAATCCACAGGGAAGGCAATGGCGAATGAGTTTCAAGTAGTAATCTGGCTACTAAACCTACTATCCAAGCTTCAAGATATCATGTTTTTGTGTTTTCTTAATTCTATCAAGCAATGCAATTGAAAAGTAACAAACTAGATAACAACTAATAGCAAGATTTAACAAACAATAGTAGAAAGCTTGGTTCCAAATATAATCCGATAATCACAAGAGGCCTAGGTTTTAGGATTTGTTAGGATTAACCATTTTAATCTAATTCATATGGGAGTTCTATATATTATATACACTAATTCTTTTCTCAAAGCAATCAATGTAAGTAAATTAACCTATGACATCTATCTCCGACTAGGATTCAAGATGCGTGGATTAACTCCTAATGGCACAATTAATATCTAGAATCTCCTATTAGCAAGAATTACTAATATGTTGTGATTTGATGCTAAGTGCTATGAATTAAAGCCTACTAAGCATTTAACCAAACACCTTGTATGCACTCAATGATGGCCAATCAATCCTGCAATAAAATTAAGTCCCAAACCACAAGACATATGAACTAAAAGGTAAATCCAACAACAAAATCCAAAGACCTAGTGATCTAGGTCATATCTTCATATATTGAAACCAAAAGGAAATTTAGCTAAACATAATTGAAGGAATTAAACCATAAAAAGTAAATAAAATCATGCTTAAAAGATAGAGAATTTAATAAAGAAGAAGAAAATGGTCTTGAATCTTGAATCCACAAAGTAAAGCTCCAACAGTCTTGAATATACTAAAAAGGAAATAGGGAAATATTTCTAGGGTTCTAAAATATTAAAGTATGCAAAAGATTCCACCAATGAGGTTGAATTTAGGGGTTAAATACATAGAAAAATCGAGTTTGGGTCGAGTTGGGACGAATCGGGGTGAACCGGGATGAACCGGGGCGAGTTTGGGCGAAGTGGGGCGGCCAACCGGCGGTCTGGGATGCAATGATAATCGATGTGTATAATCGAGTTGAATCCACAGGGAATTCAATGGCAAATGACTTTCAAGTAGTAATCTAGCTACTAAACCTACTATCCAAGCTACAAGATATCATGTTTTTGTGTTTTCTTAATTCTATCAAGCAATGTAATTGAAAAGTAACAAACTAGTTAACAACTAATAGCAAGAGTTAACAAACAACAGTAGAAAGCTTGGTTCCTAATATAATCCAATAATCACAAGAGGCCTAGGTTTTAGGATTTGTTAGGATTAACTATTTTAATCTAATTCATATGGGAGTTCTATATATTGTATACACTAATTCTTTTCTCAAAGCAATCAATGTAAGTAGATTAACCTATGACATCTATCTCCGACTAGGACTCAAGATGCATGGATTAACTCCTAATGGCACAATTAATATCTAGAATCTCCTATTAGCAAGAATTACTAATATGTTGTGATTTGATGCTAAGTGCTATGAATTAAAGCCTACTAAGCATTTAACCAAACACCTTGTATGCACTCAATGATGGCCAATCAATCATGCAATAAAATTAAGTCCCAAACCACAAGACATATGAATTAGAAGGTAAATCCGAGAACAAAATCCAAAAACCTAGTGATCTAGGTCATATCTTCATATATTGGAACCAAAAGGAAATTTAGCTAGATATAATTGAAGCAATTAAACCATAAAAAGTAAATGAAATCATGCTTAAAAGATAGAGAATTTAATAAGGAAGAAGAAAATGGTCTTGAATCTTGAATCCACAAAGTAAAGCTCCAACAATCTTGAATTTACTAAAAAGGAAAGAGAAAAATATTTTTAGGGGTTCTAAAATATTAAAGTATGAAAAGATTCCACCAATGAGGTTGAATTTAGGAGTGAAATACATAGAAAATCGAGTTTGGATCGAGTTGGGATGAATCGGGGTGAACCGGGACGAACCAGGGCGAGTTTAGGCTAAGTGGGGCGGCCAACCGGCGGTCTAGGAGGTCGCCGGCCCAGACCGCCGTCCTCTCTGTCCTCCACGGCGGCCTGGCACGTCGCCGGCCAAGTCGCCGTCAGCATTTCTCCTTGCGCAACTTCGCCGTTTTCGCGCGTTCTCTGTCGTCCGAATTCCAATTCTCAATCCGCTTTTTACTATGGACTCCTAACGAACCCCTCTTCGATATGAAATGATCAAATTAGCCTAATGAGTTCTCCATTATTCCTGAAAAAAGCATAAAGAGACTCGAGAGAACAAGGAAAACATAAATGAAATCAAACTAGTGAAACCCTATCTATATAACTTGAAATTCCACATTTAAAAACACAAGTTTCACTCTAATTAAGCTCGATTCTTACTCGTTTCCGGCCCTTCATCCTTAGCTACATGAATGCTCTTTCCAATTCTTACAAAAATAGATCGAAAATTGAAAGAAAACGAGAAAAGTAAAAAGTATGCTACAAGTTAAGAAACCCTAGTATTTCTAACATTTAAGCACATAAATCGAGACTCAAACACATGCAAAATATACTTGACATGCAAATAAAATACGTGTTAATCAATCATCCCTTGAGAGATGGAAACTTCGGAAGGTGGAACTTGAGCATTGCTAGGATTTCCATATGACAAGTTTGGATTAATTTGATTGTTGGGGTTGTAGGCTTGATTACCTCCTTGATTACCATAAGAATTGCCTACTTGGAAATTTCCTTGGTACCCTTGCCTATTATAATTCTCATAAGCTCATTGATCCACAAAACTCACTTCTTCCCTTCTATTGAACTCCCAATTCTCTTGAGATTGAACCCTTTGAATTTGAGCTTTTCTTTCATCTTCATATTTTCTCTTCATATTAGCAAGCTCGAATACTAATGCCTCATAGCTCTCATCCTCAATCGAAGCAACCTTTCTAGAAGGGGCCTTCTCCATTGGCCATTGATAGCTATTAGCCGCCATCTCTTCAATGATTCTCAAAGCTTCCTTTGCATTTCGGTTGAGAAGGCACCCACCGGAAGTAGCATCTACAATGCTTCGTGTATGAGGTGTTAGCCCACTATAAAAATTGGTCATTTGTTGACCCTCATTGAAGCCATGTTGAGGACACTTCCTTAGAAGCTCCCTATATCGCTCCCATGCTTCACACAAGGTTTTGTCACCTTGTTAAGAAAAATATGAGATGTCGGAGATGAGTCTTTGAGCTTTGGAGGGTGGAAAGTACTTGGAGAGGAAGGCTTTGCACAAATCATCCCAAGTGTGAATGTTGGTCTTGTTCAATCCTTTGTACCAATCTTTGGCCCGATCCCGTAGAGAAAACCCGAACATTCGCATGCGAATAGCATCATTTGAGACTCCATTTAGCTTAATGGTGTCGCAAATATCAATAAATGTGCTAAGATGGGTGCTCGGATCCTCCATAGGATTTCCACCAAATTGCTCGTCTTTACCTATTTGAATAAGACCGGATTTGAGCTCAAAATTATTTGCATTGATCGTTCCCCATTCTCCTCCTTGAAATTGTTCCGTTGGAGATTGGAACATATGATTGAGAGGAGGTGGTTGAGCCTCATTTGCCCTCCTTTCTTTCTCATCCTTCCATACTCTAAATTCCTCCATTTCTTTAATAAGAGCCTCCATACCTATAAAATAAAAATAAAAAGAACAAATGCGTGAATTAGTAACTCAATAACCAAATCGACTATTGAAACTCAAAGTAAGCATTCCCCGGCAACGGCCCCAAAAATTGATCCGCCCTCACTTTAAGGGTGAGGGAGATGCAATGATAATCGATGTGTATAATCGAGTCGAATCCACAGGGAATGCAATGGCAAATGAGTTTCAAGTAGTAATCTAGCTACTAAACCTATTATCCAAGCTACAAGATATCATGTTTTGGTGTTTTCTTAATTCTATCAAGCAATGCAATTGAAAAGTAACAAACTAGATACCAACTAATAGCAAGATTTAACAAACAATAGTAGAAAGCTTGGTTCCAAATATAATCCGATAATCACAAGAGGCCTAGGTTTTAGGATTTGTTAGGATTAACCATTTTAATCTAATTCATATGGGAGTTCTATATATTATATACACTAATTCTTTTCTCAAAGCAATCAATGTAAGTAAATTAACCTATGACATCTATCTCCGACTAGGATTCAAGATGCGTGGATTAACTCCTAATGGCACAATTAATATCTAGAATCTCCTATTAGCAAGAATTACTAATATGTTGTGATTTGATGCTAAGTGCTATGAATTAAAGCCTACTAAGCATTTACCCAAACACCTTGTATGCACTCAATGATGGCCAATCAATCATGCAATAAAATTAAGTCCCAAACCACAAGACATATGAATTAAAAGGTAAATCCGAGAACAAAATCCAAAAACCTAGTGATCTAGGTCATATCTTCATATATTGGAACCAAAAGGAAATTTAGCTAGACATAATTGAAGGAATTAAACCATAAAAAGTAAATAAAATCATGCTTAAAAGATAGAGAATTTAATAAGGAAGAAGAAAATGGTCTTGAATCTTGAATCCACAAAGTAAAGCTCCAACAATCTTGAATATACTAAAAAGGAAATAGGGAAATATTTCTAGGGTTCTAAAATATTAAAGTATGCAAAAGATTCCACCAATGAGGTTGAATTTAGGGGTTAAATACATAGAAAAATCGAGTTTGGGTCGAGTTGGGACGAATCGGGGTGAACCGGGATGAACCGGGGCGAGTTTGGGCGAAGTGGGGCGGCCAACCGGCGGTCTGGGATGCAATGATAATCGATGTGTATAATCGAGTTGAATCCACAGGGAATTCAATGGCAAATGACTTTCAAGTAGTAATCTAGCTACTAAACCTACTATCCAAGCTACAAGATATCATGTTTTTGTGTTTTCTTAATTCTATCAAGCAATGTAATTGAAAAGTAACAAACTAGTTAACAACTAATAGCAAGAGTTAACAAACAACAGTAGAAAGCTTGGTTCCTAATATAATCCAATAATCACAAGAGGCCTAGGTTTTAGGATTTGTTAGGATTAACTATTTTAATCTAATTCATATGGGAGTTCTATATATTGTATACACTAATTCTTTTCTCAAAGCAATCAATGTAAGTAGATTAACCTATGACATCTATCTCCGACTAGGACTCAAGATGCATGGATTAACTCCTAATGGCACAATTAATATCTAGAATCTCCTATTAGCAAGAATTACTAATATGTTGTGATTTGATGCTAAGTGCTATGAATTAAAGCCTACTAAGCATTTAACCAAACACCTTGTATGCACTCAATGATGGCCAATCAATCATGCAATAAAATTAAGTCCCAAACCACAAGACATATGAATTAGAAGGTAAATCCGAGAACAAAATCCAAAAACCTAGTGATCTAGGTCATATCTTCATATATTGGAACCAAAAGGAAATTTAGCTAGACATAATTGAAGCAATTAAACCATAAAAAGTAAATGAAATCATGCTTAAAAGATAGAGAATTTAATAAGGAAGACGAAAATGGTCTTGAATCTTGAATCCATAAAGTAAAGCTCCAACAATCCTGAATTTATTAAAAAGTAAAGAGGAAAATATTTTTAGGGTTCTAAAATATTAAAGTATACAAAAGATTCCACCAATGAGGTTGAATTTAGGAGTTAAATACATAGAAAAAAGAGTTTGGATCGAGTTGGGATGAATCGGGGTGAACTGGGACGAACCAGTGGGAGTTTGGGCTAAGTGGGGCGGCCAACCGGCGGTCTAGGAGGTCGCCGGTAGTCTGGCAGGTCGCCGGCCCAGACCGCCATCCTCTCTGTCCTCCACAGCGGCCTGGCAGGTCGCCGGCCAAGTCGCCGTCAGCATTTCTCCTTGCGCAATTTCGCCGTTTTTGCTCGTTCTCTCTCGTCCGAATTTCAATTCTCGATCCGCTTTTTACTATGGACTCCTAACGAACCCCTCTTCGATATGAAATGATCAAATTGGCCTAATGAGTTCTCCATTATTCCTGAAAAAGCATAAAGAGACTCGAGAGAACATGGATAACATAAATGAAATCAAACTAGTGAAACCCTATCTATATAACTTGAAATTCCACATTTAAAAACACAAGTTTCACTCTAATTAAGCTCGATTCTTACTCGTTTCCGGCCCTTCATCCTTAGCTACATGAATGCTCTTTCCAATTCTTACAAAAATAGATCGAAAACTGAAAGAAAACGAGAAAAGTAAAAAGTATGCTACAAGTTAAGAAACCCTAGTATTTCTAACATTTAAGCACATAAATCGAGACTCAAACACATGCAAAATATACTTGACATGCACATAAAATACGTGTTAATCAATCATCCCTTGAGAGATGGAAACTTCGGAAGGTGGAACTTGAGCATTGCTAGGATTTCCATATGACAAGTTTGGATTAATTTGATTGTTGGGGTTGTAGGCTTGATTACCTCCTTGATTACCATAAGAATTGTCTACTTGGATATTTCCTTGGTACCCTTGCCTAGTATAATTCTCATAAGCTCTTTGATCCACAAAACTCACTTCTTCCCTTCTATTGAACTCCCAATTCTCTTGAGATTGAACCCTTTGAATTTGAGCTTTTCTTTCATCTTCATATTTTCTCTTCATATTAGCAAGCTCCAATACTAATGCCTCATAGCTCTCATCCTCAATCGAAGCAACGTTTCTAGAAGGGGCCTTCTCCATTGGCCATTGATAGCTATTAGCTGCCATCTCTTCAATGATTCTCAAAGCTTCCTTTGCATTTCGGTTGAGAAGGCACCCACCGGAAGTAGCATCTACAATGCTTCGTGTATGAGGTGTTAGCCCACTATAAAAATTGGTCATTTGTTGACCCTCATTGAAGCCATGTTGAGGACACTTCCTTAGAAGCTCCCTATATCGCTCCCATGCTTCACACAAGGTTTTGTCACCTTGTTAAGAAAAATATGAGATGTCGGAGATGAGTCTTTGAGCTTTGGAGGGTGGAAAGTACTTGGAGAGGAAGGCTTTGCACAAATCATCCCAAGTGTGAATGTTGGTCTTGTTGAATCCTTTGTACCAATCTTTGGCCCGATCCCGTAGAGAAAACCCGAACATTCGCATGCGAATAGCATCATTTGAGACTCCATTTAGCTTAATGGTGTCGCAAATATCAATAAATGTGCTAAGATGGGTGCTCGGATCCTCCATAGGATTTCCACCAAATTGCTCATCTTTACCTATTTGAATAAGACCAGATTTGAGCTCAAAATTATTTGCATTGATCGTTCCCCATTCTCCTCCTTGAAATTGTTCCGTTGGAGATTGGAACATATGATTGAGAGGAGGTGGTTGAGCCTCATTTGCCCTCCTTTCTTGCTCATCCTTCCATACTCTAAACTCCTCCATTTATTTAATAAGAGCCTCCATACCTATAAAATAAAAATAAAAAGAACAAATGCTTGAATTAGTAACTCAATAACCAAATCGACTATTGAAACTCAAAGTAAGCATTCCCCGGCAACGGAGCCAAAAATTGATCGCTCTACTTTTTGAGGGTAGAGAGAGCAATGATAATCGAATAGTATATTGATTAACACGTATTTTATGTGCATGTCGAGTGTGTTTTGAATATGTTTGAGTCTCGATTTATGAGTTTAAATGTTAGAAATGCTAGGGTTTTTATACTTATAGCATACTTTATACTTCTATCGTTTTCTCTCGGTTTTCGATCTATTTTTGTAGGAAATTGGAAAAGCATTCAAGTAGTTAAGGATTGAGGGCTGGAAACAAGGAAGAAACGAGCTCAAAAAGGTGGAAATTCGAGTTAGAAAGTCGGCTCGGACGAAAAACGAAGAAAACCAGAATAAGGAAGCAAAAGGGGCGTAGACCGGTCAAGGAAGGAGGACCGGCGGTCTGCCAGACCGCCGGCCAAGCCTGCCAGGTCGCCGCCAAAGACAATGAGAACGGCAGTCTACCCCGGCGGTATGATAGACTGCCAGCCAACCTGACAAACCGCCGGTCAGCCGCCCTTTCTCACTTAAGGGAAGAGTTCAGCTCGCCCAAACTCGTCCCGATTCACTCCAACTCATCCTAAACTCGGTTTTTGATGTATTTAATCCCTAAATTCACCCCATTTGGGTATCTTTTCATACTTTAACATTCCTAGAACCCTAATTTCAATTTCCCTCTTTCTACTTTAATAATTTCAAGATTTGTGGAGAATTACTTGGTGTATTGAAGATTGAAGACCATATTTCTATTCCTTATCTTATTCTCTTTCTTTTAAGCATGATTTCATTTACTTTTTATGGTTTAATTTCCTTAATCAAGTCTAGCTAGATCTCTTTGTGATTCCAATTATATGTAGATTAGGGATAAGTGATGGGATTAAGCTCGAATTATGAATTTATCTTCTAATTTCATGTTCATTTCTCTTGGGGCTATGTTTTATTATGTAATTATGATTGATCACCATAGTTGCATATCAAGTGTTTGATCTAATGCTTAGGAGGCTTAGATTAGATTCTAGGATCAAGAGATTTGCATGCTAGAGAATAGTAGGGCTAAAGAACTCCATAAGCTATTAGGAGTTAATGAATTGCTTGATATCTTAGTAGGAGTGTAGCCTTTCATTAATCTACTTGATTTCATTACAATAAGAGTTGAGTGAATCATACTTAGGAGGTTTCCTACATGAAATTGGATTAAAATGGCTAATTCTAGTTAGAGTGTCACATCCATATCACTTAGACCTAGTTGAAGTATAATTGGAGTTACTTTCATTTCCTATTGAATTTATATCATTTGATACTTGTTGCTTGTTTAGTTAAGTCCTAAATTTGTTACCTATTTTTCATCGTCATTAGTAAAAAACCCAAAAACATGTTAGTTGTTAGCTTGGATAGTAGTTAGATAACTAGGTTACTACTTGAAATTCTTACATCCTAGCATTCCTTGTGGATTCGACTTGATACTTATCCATTATTATTGCATCTACCTCCCTCCTAAAAGTGATGGCGATCAATTTTTGGCGCCGTTGCCGGGGCAGGCTTAGTTTGAGTTTCAATGGTCGATTTGGTTATTGAGTTTCTAATTCAAGCATTGTGTTTCTTTTTATTTTTTGTTTTGTAAGTTTATACACATAAGATCTAAGGGACTACTTGTTCAACCTTTGATCTTGAACTTTGAAAGAAGGCATAGAAGAAGGATTTCTATTGAAAAGCAAGATATGGCTAACAATCACGAGATTGAGGCTTTTAGGAAACAATTGGAGGATATGCAAGCTTGGAGAGACGAACAAGAAAGGATAGCTCAAGAAGCTCAACAACCTCTACTAAACCAAATGTTTGAGTCTCCGACGGATCAATTCCAAGGAGGAGCATGGGGACCTCGTGTCAATGCAAATAACTTTGAGATAAGGACGGGCCTTATCCAAATGGTCCAATCGGAGCAATTTGATAGAAGGCCAAGTGAGGATCCTAATGCTCATTTGAGCACGTTCTTGGAGATTTATGACACGGTGAAGCATAATGGAGTGCCGGAAGATGCTATAAGGATAAAGCTGTTCAATTTTTCCTTAAGGGACCGAGCCAAAGAGTGGTTCAAAAATCTTGATAAGAGCGAAATCACCACATGGGAGAAGTTGTGCAAGGCATTCCTTACCAAGTACTTTCCACCTTCAAAGGCCTAAAAACTCATTTCGGAGATTTCTCATTTCTCACAGCATGATGATGAGATGCTATTTGAGGTATGGGAAAGGTATAGGGACTTGCTACGCAAGTTCCCTCAACATGGCTTTAGCGGTGTCTCTCCACATATGAGGAGCATAGTTGATGCTACATCCGGGGGTTGCCTAGTGAACCGGAATGCAAAGGAAGCTCTTAAGGATCATAGAAGAGATGGCGGCCAATATTTATCAATGGCCAATGGAGAGAGGCCCTACAAAGAAGGTCAATTCAATACTTGAAGATGAGAGAATTGATGAGTTGGCTACTCAATACACCCTTCTTAAGAAGGAATTTGAAGAAGATAGGAGATCAAAGAGAGATGTTCAAGTGGTTCAAGCCCAAGAGAGTGAAGAGTTCAACGGAAATAAAGATGTGAGCTATGTGAACCAAAGACCCTATGGAAATTTCAACAAGCCGAATTTTCAAGGACCTCAAAGAGGATTCCAAGGGAATTATCAAGGGGGATTTCAAGGGAAGCCACAAGGAGGAAATTCTTATGGTCAACAATGAGGCTATCAAGCCTACAATCCCAACAACCGGACTCATCCCAACCTCTCTTATGGAAATCCGAACAATGCTCAATTTCCACCTCCTGAATTTTCCGTGTCTCAAGGAGTTATTAAAGAGTCAAAGAAGAATTCTCCATCAATAGAGCAAATGATGCAACAAATGTTGGCAAATCAAGCTCAAATGGCTAATCAACAAGGCACGTTTATTAATTAAACCGGCCAAAAGGTCAATACCTTGGAAAATTCATTCACCTCCTTGACAAAGCAAGTAAAGATGATGGAAGGTCAAATTAGCCAAATGGCTAACCAAGCTACCACTCAACACACTCCGGGCAAGTTTCCAAGTAATACGGAGGTAAATCCAAAGAATCAATATAATGCTATCACATTGAGGAGTGGAAGAGCCTATGAGAATGAAGCTACATCCGGAAAGGAAAAGGAGGAAGTTCTTGTGGAAGACATACCATATGAAGAGCCTCCTACCAATGAGGAGGAATCAAGCAAAGAAGTTCAAGATGAGGTTCAAAAAGAAGAGTTGATAGAGGTTCCTCTTCCAACCAAGGATGTGATCACAAAGGCCTTATTCCGTCATCATCTAGCAAAGCCCAAGATTGATGAGAAGATGAGAAGATTCTTAGACATATTCAACAAGGTACAAATCAACATTCCTTTGCTTGATGTAATTCGAGATATGCCCGGATATGTGAAGTTCCTTAATGATGTCGTTGCTAATAAGAGAAAGTTTGGATCATTTGAAATAATTAGCCTAAAGGAGGAAGTTAGTGCGGTGATTCAAAGGAAAGTGCCCTTAAAGAAGAAGGATCCCGGGAGCTTTACTATAGCATGTGTGATTGGTAGGCAAAATTTTGGGAAAGTGTTATGTGATCTTAGTGCTAGCATCAATTTGATGCCAATATTTATTTTTAGGAGATTGGACATTGGAGAGATCAAACCAACATCAATTTGTCTCCAAATGGCCGATCGTTATATCTCTTATGCCCAAGGAGTTGTTGAAGATGTATTAGTGAAGGTTGAGGAATTCATATTTCCCGCGGACTTCATGATATTGGACATGCCGGAGGACAATGATATGCCCCTCATTCTTGGGTGTCCTTTTCTAGCAACCGGAAGGGCTCTCATTGATGTACAAGATGGGAATCTCACATTTAGGGTCAATGAAGAAACCCTCACTCTTTCAATCTTTGATGCTATGAAGAAAGGAGATGATCCAAGCTATAAAGAATGCAAGTCAATCACCACTTTGCCTACATCTATGGCAAAGGATCCTACGGAGGAAATCATTTCCAATTCTCTATATTCCTATTCCGACTTGGATGAAGCATGTGACGAGTTATTGGAGTCAATGGCTTTCTTGGATGCAAATCAAGGTTCACCAAATGATGAAGTACACTACATTGGTATCACTCAACCGGGAGAGTGTGGAAGCTCAACAAAAGTGGAATCTCCTTCAAGCACTACTCAAGAGTTAAAACCTCTTCCCGATCATCTAAGGTATGCCTTTCTTGGTGATAAAGACTTTTTTCCTGTAATTGTGTCACAACACTTGTCAGAGTCCGAATTGGACAAGTTGTTTCGTGTCTTTTGAGATTTTAAAGATGTGATTGGTTGGTCTATTGATGATATCAAGGGGATTTCTCCCTGTGTTTGTATGCATCGTATCTTGTTGGAAGAGGGTTGTCGTCCCAAAGTGCAACCTCAAAGGAGGTTGAATCCGGTGTTACAAGAAGTGGTGAGAAATGAGGTGTTGAAATTGTTAGATGCCGGGATAATATATGCTATTTCGGATAGCGAGTGGGTAAGCCCCACTCGAGTAGTTCCTAAGAAAGGAGGGATTACGGTGGTGAAGGATGAAAAGGATGAGTTGATCACTACTAGAGTAGCAACAAATTGGAGAGTTTGTATAGACTATCGAGCCTTGAACTCCGCTACTAGAAAAGATCACTTCCTATTGCCCTTTATTGATCAAATGCTTGATCGGTTAGCCGGATATGAGTCCTATTGCTTCTTGGATGGCTACTCCGGCTATAATGAAGTGATGATCGCCCCTGAAGATCAACATAAGACATCATTCACTTGTCCCTACGGTGTGTTTGCATTTCGGAGAATGCCTTTTGGATTGTGCAATGCCCCCTCCACATTCCAAAGATGCATGATGGCTATCTTCCATGGCTTAATTGAAAACATAATGGAGGTATTCATGGACAATTTCTCCGTATTTGGAATTTCTTTTGATCATTGTTTGGAGAACTTAACCAAAGTGTTGCAAAGGTGCCAAGAAACTTCTCTCGTTCTTAATTGGGGAAAATGTCACTTTATGGTAAGAGAGGGGATAGTGTTGGGCCATAAAGTTTCAAGAGATGGTTCAGAAGTGGATAGGGCGAAGATTGTTGCAATAGAAAAGCTTCCGCCTCCAACAAATGTGAAATCAATTTGAAGTTTCCTTGGGCACGTGGGGTTCTATTGAAGATTCATTGAAGATTTTTCGAAGATGACAAATCCACTATGGTTCTCTCTTGCAAAAAAATGTGAAGTTTGTTTTTGATGATAAGTGTTTGGAAGCATTTGAGACATTGAAGAAAGCCCTCATCTCTACTCCTATTCTAATCAAGCCTAATTGGAGTGATTCTTTTATATTAAAGTGTGATGCTAGTGATTGGGCTCTAGGAGTAGTGTTGGGGCAAATGAGAGATAAGGTATTCTGAGTGAATCATTATGCTAGTAGAACATTGGATGGAGCTCAAAGGAACTACACAACAATGGAGACGGAATTTTTAGCCATTGTCTTTGCCTTTGACAAATTTCGGTCTTACCTTATTGGGAATCACACTATTTTCTATTCGGATCATATGGCTATCTGGCATCTTATAGCTAAAAAGGATGCAAAGCCTCCTTTGATTCATTGGATTCTCCTTCTTCAAGAATTTGACATGGAGATTTGTGATAGAAAATGTCGTGATAATGTGTTAGCCGATCACATGTCAAGGCTTGAAAAGCAGGTTGAAGGCGAAGAGTTGAAGTTGAGCATCAATAATTATTTCCCGGATTAGAAGATCATGGTATTGAAATGCAAGAATTCTTGGTTTGCGGACTTTGCTAACTACCTTGTACTTCAAGAATTGCCCCCAAATCTCTCGGACTATCAAAAGGCAAAGTTCCTTCGAGAGGTGAAGTTCTATTATTGGCAAGATCCTTATTTATGGAGGAGATGTGCCGATGGCCTTATTCGTAGATGTGCTATGGAGAATGAATAGAACAAGATTATTGGAGATTGTCATGAAGGGCCAAATGGGGGTCACTTTGGGGCTAATTGTACGGCTTGGAAGGTATTTCAATATGAGTTCTATTGGCCTTCTATTTTTAGGGATTGTCAAACCTTTGTGAAGAAGTGTGATAGATGTCAAAGGATGGGAAACATCACTAAGAGGGATTAGATGCTTCAAAATATCATGATTAAGGTTGAGTTGTTTGATGTTTGGGGGATAGATTTCATGGGACCATTCCCTAATTCTTGTGGTTTTTTCTATATCCTTCTTGCTTTTGAGTATGTGTCATGATGGGTTGAAGCCATTCCAACTTCAACGAATGATTCTAAGGTGGTGATTAAATTTCTCAAGAAGAACATCTTGACTCGGTTTGGAACTCCGAGAGCATTGCTCAGTGATGGGGGGTCTCACTTTAACAAAAAATGGTTGGGAAGCTTACTTGCTAAGTATGGAGTGAAACACAAGGTTACCACACCTTATCACCCTCAAGCTAATGGTCAAGCGGAGCTTGCAAACCAAGAAATCAAACAAATCTTGGAGAAAACAATCACTACTTGGAAGGATTGGGCAAACAAACTCAAGAATGCATTATGGGCCTATAGAACCGCCTATAAAACCCCCATTGGTATGTCCCCGAATTAACTTGTTTTTGGAAAATCTTGTCACTTGCCTTTGGAAATTGAGCACAAGGCATTTTGGGCTACAAAGAGAATCAATTTCGAGTTCAAGGAGGCCGTATTTAGTAGGAAGAATCATCTTGTGGAGTTGGAGGAATGGAGAAATGAGGCCTATGAAAATTCTCAGATTTACAAGGAAAGGGCCAAGAAGTTTCATGACTAGGGATTCTAGGCAAGGATATCATTCCGGGAGACGAGGTTCTTCTCTTTAACTCTCATCTTTGTCTTTTCCCCGGAAAACTCCAATCAAGGTGGACCGGTCCTTATATTGTGAGTAAGAGTTTCAAGAATGGCACATTCGAACTTCTCAAGAACGATGGTTCTACTTTTGTTGTCAATGGACATCGACTCAAGCTCTATTTCAATTCGAAGAAGGTTAAGGAGGAGTCGACCATTCTTCTTCATGATGCTTGATTTTGGAAGTAATGTCGAGCTAATGACGTTAAACAAAGCGCTCGTTGAGAGGCACCTCAACACGTATCCTTTTATTTTTCATTTTAGTTTAGTTTGAATTTTATTTTCTATTTTTTGTTTCACTTTTTGTTTCATTTCAAAAAAATCATAAAAAATAGAAAATTAAAAAAAATAAAAATTAAAACATGTTTAGGGGGTCTCGATAGAGGGTCGGGAGTCAGCCCCTCTTGTTGGAAGGGCCGTAAAATGGCCCAAAATCGAGCCGGAAGAAACCGGCAGCTTGGCCGGCGGTCTGCCAGACCGCCGTGAGTCCAGCCAGGTCACCGTGGACGACAGCATGTTCGGCAGTCTGGGCCGGCGGTCTGCCAGACCGCCGGCGACCTCCCAGACCTCCGGTCCCCCTCCTTTCTCCCCCTATTTCTATTTCATTTGAGTGAACATTTCATTTTTAATTTTTCCCACTTTTAAACTTCACCCTTCAATAACATAACCTTTTTCTCTCCAAAATCATCACTTTTCATCCCCCAATTACTCCCAAATCACTTTGAATCAAGTTTAATCCTTCCATAGGTCCATTACCCACCCCAAAACTTGCATTTTGAACCAAAGAAATCACATTTTTCACCACCCTTTTACAAAAAACGAAAATATATTTTTCTTTTGAAAGAGGTGAAGTTCTTCAATTTTCTTCAAGACAATGAGGTAATGAGTTCTATATCCTTGCTTTTATGAGTTTCTACTTGTTTTACATGAATTGGTATGTATTTTTGCTTATCAAATTCATGCAAATAGGTAGAAATTTTTGCTAGGGTTTTTCTTGAATATTGGAAATTCTTGAATGAAGAATGTGATATTGGGCATGAATTGGATAGCATTAATTCTTCTCTTTAGGGTTTATGCTATATCTAGTCTTGGAATTGGTATTCTTTTATGAACTATGTCTCTTTTGCACTTGAGCACACTTAGAATGAATTTTGAATATTCTTGATTTCTTGATGAATTGATGAATGGATATGCTTGATTTTTGGATAGAAATTCATTTCTTGAATATTTCATTGCTTGAAGACGACATGAGTTCATAAATTTTTGGGTGTGAAATAGGAGAATTCATTGCATTAGTCTCTTGAGTTGAATTTCCTTATGAACTTGAGTTCATTTTCACTTGAACAAGCATGAATGCTTGGGAACAATTTTTCTTGGACTTATGGGAGTTATGATGATGAAGTGCTTGATGTTGCCTTGAAAATTGACTTCTTGAATGCATGAATGCATGAAAATTCATTGATTAATTTCTTGAATCTTACTTTGGATTTGTCACTTGATGTAGGGATAAGGGAGCTAAAGGAAAAGGACCTTCTAAGGCACCCTCTAAGGCATTGGTAACCTACTCCAACAAGAGGCGAAAAGATGGGTCCTCTTCATCTCAACCATCGGAAACAGAACCGGAGGAGTGGGGAGGTTCCCTCCGGGAAGACACTCCAACGTTCATGTCAGTACTTGTTCGAGAAAAAATGGAGATCCGCTTCAGCAAAGCTTGCAGCGGAGGTAAAGTATCCAGTAAGAGCGTACCTTTTCTTGGTGAAGAAGATCAAGTATTTATAGTAGGGTAGAAAGTGAGTATGAAAGAGTAATTACCTCTAATTTACGAGGTTAAATTAGTCTTTTCAGGGGAGACAATTCAGTTAGAAAGAATATTTTAGTTATGATTAGTGGTCCCCAAAGTGGTCCCCACAATCACGTTTTTTCTATGCTTCATACGAGGATCTGGGTTAAAGGAATGAGGGTGGTGGAGGGTGATCTGCACCTGTTATATTCAGATCATTGACGGAGGGTGTTCTGCAACTGTTATGCTCAGATCACTGATAGACCTGATCCGCGGAATCTGGCAGAAATATGGCATATGTTCGGGTATCAGTTCTGTGTTCCAGATACCTACCGGGAGCTGACAGATTACTCCCTATCAGTAGGGATAAGGAACTCCATAATCTATTGGGAGTTAATGAATTGCTTAATATCTTAGTAGGAATTAGGTCTTTTATTAATCAACTTGTCTTCATTGCAATGAGAATTGAGTGAACCATACTTAGGAGGTTTCCCACATGACATTGGATTAAAATGGTTAATTTTAGTTAGAGTGTCACATCCCTATCACTTAGACCTAATTGAAGTATAATTGGAGTCACTTTCATTTCCTATTGATTTTATATCATTTGCTACTTGTTACTTATTTAGTTAAGTTCTAAATTTGTTAATTAGTTTTCAGTTTTCATTATTGAAAGAAAAAACACAAAAACATGTTAGTTGGTAGCTTGGATAGTAGTTAGGTAACTAGATTACTACTTAAATCTCATTCGTCATTGCATTCCCTGTGGATTTGACTCGATTATACACATTGATTATCATTGCATCCTCTCACCCTCAAAAGTGAGAGTGATCAGAAATGCATAAAACCATAATC
The DNA here is from genome assembly GCA_001642375.2 of Mentha longifolia. Lineage (NCBI taxonomy): Eukaryota > Viridiplantae > Streptophyta > Magnoliopsida > Lamiales > Lamiaceae > Mentha > Mentha longifolia. The sequence goes on from CM038110.1 coordinate 36,891,696, forward strand.
AAAAGATAGAGAATTCAATAAGGAAGAAGAATAGGGTCTTGGATCTTCAATCCACAAAGTAGAGCTCCACAAATCTTGAAAATACCAAAGTAGAAAGTCTAAATCTAATTTAGGGTTCTAAGAGAGTGTTCAAGTGTAAAAGATACTCAAATGGGGAAGATTTAGGGGTTAAATATATCAAAAATCGAGTTTAGGATGAGTTGGGCCGAGTTTGGTCGAGCCAAACTCGGCCATAAGTGAGATTTTTGCCAAACCGGCGGCCTGGTGGACCACCGGCGGCCCACTGGGCCGCCGGCCCAAGCCGCCAAAGTTTCTGTGGCTCGTGGCGGTCCAGAGGTGGTTCACGGCGGCCTAGTGGGCTGCCGGTCCTCCTTGCCCTTTGACCGGTCCACTTCTTTGACTTCTTTTCGCGACTTTGCCGTTTTTTGATCGTTCTCTCTCGTCCGAACTCCCATTCTCGATCCGCTTTTGGTTATGGATTCCTAACGAACTCCTCTTCGACATAGAGTAGTTTAATTGGCCAAATAAGTTCTTCATTATTCCTGCAAAAAGCATAAAATGACTCTAGAGAACGAGGATAACATAAATGAAATCAAACTAGTGAAACCCTAGCTATATAACTTGAAATTACACACTTTTAAGCATAGGTTTCACTCTAGTTAAACTCAACATGCACATAAAAAACGTGTTAATCAGTCACCACCTTATTGGTGATCTCATTCTTCATCATAAGCTTCTCGAAAAGCTTATTGCAAAAATATTTCCCTCCATCACTAATGATTGCACGAGAAAATCCAAAACTACAAAGAATATTAGCCTGCACAAACTTCAAGACAACATGAGAATCACATGTTCTAGTGGGGATAGCCTCAACCCTCTTGGACACGTAATCGACGGCAAGTAAAATATATTTAAAACCATTGGATTTAGGGAAAGGTCCCATGAAATGAATACCCCTTACATCGAAAATCTCGACAGTCAAGATGGGATGAAGTGGCATCTTGTTCCTTCTTCCAATTGACCCTACTTTTTGGCATTGATCACAAGCCAAATGAAAATCTTGGGCATCCTTGAACAATGTCTTCCAATATAGCCCACTTTGGAGAACCTTGTGTGCAGTCTTTTGGCCACCAAAATGTCCTCCACATGCATGTTTATGGCACATCCTCAACACATCGACTTACTTATGATCCAGAACACAAAGCCGAATGACATCATCTTTCCCAATCTTGAACAAGTGAGGATCCTCCCAAAAATATTGCCTACAATCATGAAGAAACTTTTTCTTTCCTTGCTCGGTTAGTACATGCATTTTCTCATTATCAGTTAGATAATTAGCAATATCCGCATACCAAGGCTAAATTGCATGCATATTCTCAAAAGGAAAAGACTCATGAATAGCATCATCATTCAAACATGGAGGGATATTATCAAGACGATACAAATGATCAGCTACCAAATTATCACTCCATTTTCTATCTTTTATCTCAATATCAAACTCTTGCAATAACAAAACCCACCTAATGAGTCTAAGTTTAGCTTGTGCCTTGGTCAACAAATGTTTTAAAGCACCATGATCACTATAGATAATTACCTTAGACCCTATGATGTAGGAACGAAACTTATCTAAAGCAAAAACTACAGCAAGTATCTCTTTTTCAGTGATGGTGTAATTCACTTGAGCAGGATTTAACGTCAAGCTCGTATAATAAATCACACGCAACATCTTATCGACTCTTTGACCTAACACAACCTCTACAGTAGAGTTTGATGCATCACAAATAATTTCAAATGGAAGTGACCAATCGGGACCAACTACTACAGAGGCAAACACCAACTTCTCCTTAAGTGTGGTAAAAGAGGTTAAGCATGCATCATTAAAGTGAAAAGGAACATCTTGAGCAAGTAAACGGCATAGAGGTTGACTTATTTTAGAAAAATCCCTAATGAAACGCCAATAAAAACCGGCATGACCTAAGAAACTCCTAATTCCCTTGACATCATGATGTGGAGACAACTTTTCAATCACCTCCACTTTTGCTTTGTCGACCTCTATCCCTCGACTTGAAACAACATGACCCCAGACAATACCACTTTTGACCATAAAATGACTCTTTTCCCAACTCAATGTAAGACCACTCTCAACACACCTCTCCAAAACTCTTTCTATCTTACGCAAACAATCATGAAAAAAAGACCCAAAGACAGAGAAATCATCCATAAATACCTCAACAAAATCACCTACCATTTCCGAAAAGATAGACATCATACAATGTTGAAACGTACCCGGTGCATTGCAAAGTCCAAATGGCATCCTCCGATACGCGTACGTTCCAAACGGGCTTGTAAACGCCGTCTTGTTTTGATCCTCCAGAGCGATGGCAATTTGATAGTAGCATGACAAACCATCAAGAAAATAGTAAAAATCTTGTCCAGCTAATTTATCTAACATCTGATCGATAAAGGAAAGAGGAAAGTGGTCCTTTTTGGTGGAAGTGTTCAACTTCTGATAGTCAATGCACATCCTCCATCTCGTGACAGGACGAGTAGAAACCAACTCATTCTTCTCGTTGGTTGACACGGTTATCCATCCTTTCTTTGGTACGACATGCATTGGGCTAACCCACTCACTATCGGCAATGGGATAGATGATTCCTTCCGCCAATAGCTTGTAGATTTCCTTTCGCATAACCTCCATCAGAATCGGGTTTAGCCTCCGTTCTCCATCTCTTTTACGACGTGCTCCTTCTTCGAGGTTGATGCGATGCATGCAAGTAGTAGGATTGATCCCTCGAATGTCCGCTAAACTCCAACCGAATGCTAGCTTGTTCTTTTTCAAAACTTGAAGGAGATTGCCCTCTTCTTCCTTGCTCAATGCACTTGAGATGATTACCGGTTTCTGCTCCTCATCCTCCAAAAAGACATACTTCAAGTGTGATGGAAGCTCTTTCAATTCCACCTTCTCTTCCTCCTTCTTGATTTGTTCTCGCTCTTCCGGTGTTGGCTCTTGAAAAGGAAACGCAATGGGAATACCAAGATCTTGCTCCATTTGCTTTCACTCTTCCTCATCACCAGAACCCCAGAACACTTCCTTCATCTCATCATCATTTTTCTGCACAAAAGAACTCTCTGCCGAGGCATCATTCGCATCAATGTAAGAGCAATTATCATTATGATTAGCCGAAGAAATAGCTTTTTTATACACAGAAAAAGACACATCCTCTCCTAACACAGACATTGTAAGTGTTAGTAGTGGCCATGAATGATCTACCTAATAAGAGTGTGTGTTCCTTACCATCTTCATGCACTTTCCCTATCTGTAACATAATAAAATCAACTGGAACAATTAACCCACCCACACAAACCAAAACATCCTCTACAACTCCATTAGGATAATAAATAGATCGATTAGCAAGTTGCAAAGTCATGCGAGTGGATTTCAAATTACCTAACCCTAATTATTTAAAAATAAAGTAAGGCATGAGATTCATTCTAGCACCCAAATCCAACATACCTGATGTTTGCTTACCATTTCCCAAGGCAATGTGGATGACAAAGCTTCCCGGATCACATTGCTTTTGAGGTAGAGGTTCTTGCATGATCAAACTTGCAACCTCCGACATGGTCACTTGCTCAGCATCCTCAAATTTCGTCTTCTTTGATGCCAACTCCTTGAAGAATCGAACGTGGGATGGAACATTTTGGATCACATCGAGCAACGGCAAATTCACATTCACCATGGATAACATCTTGTAGAAGTCCTCGAATTGTTGATCTTGCCTCTTGTTCTTAAGTCTACTTAGGAATGGAATGGAAGGAATATATGGATTTGGAGATTTCTGGAGCTCAGAATTAGGCTTTGACACAACCTTCTCGCCAGAATCGCCCAGGGCCAGCGGTCCCCTGGAAGATGCTCTCGGGATTTTTTTTTTCAGGGGCTCAGCGGCCCTCTAGGGTCCAGCGGCCTGTTGTGGTTGGCTCTCGGGAATTTCGACTTTGTTGTCGAAAATTTTTCCATTCTGCAAAACGGTCACTGCTTGAACTTGATGTGGTTGCATTCCTTGAGCTGGAAGCTTCCCGGATTGTGCACCTTGTTGCAATTGATTCACAGTCCTAGCCATTTACTCAATGGTATTCTCAAGGCATTTAATCGTGGCATTCTGAGCATCTCTATCCATTTTGAATTCTTGGAGCATAGCCATCCATGGCTCTTATGGAGGTGATGCCGGAAGAGCAAGTACGGCCGGTGGATTGGGTAAAATAGGTGGTTGTTGTTGAGGTGGTGGAGCTTGATGTATTCGATTATTGGATTGATATTGATGCGGAGGTTGATATAGTTGTGGGGGGTAGTAGGGTTGTTGAGGTGGTTGTGATGAGTATGATTGGCTATGCAGAGGGTAGTAGGTTTGATTATTGGGTTGGTACGGTTGATATGGTGGATGATAGGTTTGGTTTTGGGAATACTGGGAAGGTTGGCGACGTGATTGGAAATTTTGGTTCGTACCTTGCCCTTGAGGTCGATACCCCGTTCCTTGTTGATTTTTCCATGGTGGATTTTGTTGAGGTGGTGTTTTTGGTTGATAACCTTGTGCAGCAAAGACCTCCGCTCCTCCCTCAAAAGTGAAGTTACCCATGTTTGGGCAGTAATCAGCAATATACCCCAATTATTGACAAGTGTCGCACACCTCGACGTCGGGCTCTTAAACAAATGAGACAGCTTTTTGCGCCGGAGGTTTTGTGGGATTGAGAATTTGAACCGGAGGAGTAGATGGTGGTGGTGGTTGATTGGAGAATGCCTTCATCTCAAGATCCTCCATTTTTCTAAGTACCACGGCCATTTGCTTCTTCATCTCTGAACCGATACTAGCCACATTACCCTCACTATTTATGCCTCGAGATGCTTTCTTTTGTGAACTCTTAGCCACAGTCTCGAATATCGCTGTCGACTCCCTAGCTGTCTTCCCAGTGATATCTCCGCCCGCTGCACTATCCACCAAATTCTGAGGTGTTCTGTTCAAACTTGTGATGTGGACACTTTTGCAGCAACCCTTGGTAGCTCTCTCATGCCTCATGGAATTCCTCATCGGGTTCTTGTAAAAAATGCATTATCTTGGACCGGAGCTTAAATGTTTTCTTGCTAGGGAAGAACTTGAGCATGAACTACTCACAGACAGCGCCCCAAGTGTTCAGTGAGTTGGGGGGCAGGGACCGGTACCATGTCTTGGCTCGATCCTTTAGGGCTAGTGGGAAGCACTTCATCCTCAATTGTTCCTCAGTGATGGCTCCAAATGGGAAATTGTGGACGCTGGAGCAAAATTCCTCGATGAAGTCCAAGGCATCCTCATTCTCCATGCCATGGAACTCGGGAAGTAACTTCTGATGCTGCAGTTTGAGCTCATGATCCCTGACCGGAGTAGTCAGGGCAATCGCCGACGTAGCAGTGATGACTGTGGGTCTGCCAAATTGGCAAATCGAACGTTCTGCCATCTCTGGATCTACTACCACGACCGGCTATTCCAACGGGTGCTCTAGCTTTTCCTCAATAATTAGTGTATCAAGAATGCTAGACTCGTCGTCGGAGTTCTTGAATTCTCCTCCTTCCTTGGATGTTGAAACTGCGGCCAGAATGTCCTTTTCTCCGGTTGATGAACGCAATGAAAGGTGCCAATGGTTCTCATTGACTTCGGTACCTCGCATGCACAACACTCAACAAACAGATCAAACACACCAATGGGATAAGAGAAAATCAAGAACATAAAATATTTATTTATTTTTATTTTTTATTATTATAAAAATAGAAAATAAAATCACACAATTAATCACCTAAAGCTTTCCCCGGCGACGGCGCCAAACTTTATTTCACCCAAAAAGTGCTAGCAATAAACTAGGTCTATTGTAGTACTTAGCAAGTTAAACCAAAATCGATTCTCAAGGAAAAGCTTAACATGGAAATTAATTATGTGATATTCTACCCTAAGAAAGCAAGTAAAAATTGGGGGTTTTGAAGTTTGATTAAATCCTATGCATGAATCAAATAAAAGAAACCAATTAAATCTAATCTAGACTTGAAAACAATTTAAATCACTCAAATAAGTATAAAAGCAATTAAACCTAGACTTAACTTAAAAACTAGATTAAAAGTAATAAATCTACCTAGACATGAATGGAAAAGAAAGCAATAAAGAAAGCAAATAGAACTATACTAGTGCAAAGAAACTTAGACATGCTTATAAAATTAAATCTAAAGAAGTTAAGCAAAATTTGAATCTTAGAAAATAAATAAGAAAAGCAAAGAACATGAAAAACACTTAAAGATGAATCTAAGAATTTAAACTAAGCTTACTAAACACTAGACGAACAAAGAACGAAGAATGAACGAAAAACGAAAAACTTGAATTAAACTTGCGAAATCTTGAATCCGGATTCTCAATCTTCAAAAGCAATGCTCCAAACTAAACTAGGGTTTTTGGAAAGCTAAAATCTAAGGAATAAAAAGTGTCTCAAGTTCATAAGAGTTTTCATATATATAGGTCTTCAAAACCCTAAACAAATAAGGAAAATAACATCAAAAGTCGGCCCGACCCAGCGGCCCGCTGGGAATCCTTCTCGTGATTTTTCCACATTGACGGGCTCAGCGGCCCAATGAGGTCCAGTGACCCGCTGGCCCGTCTATTCGGCCTTCTTCCTTCTTTTTCTTCATCTCCTCTTCTCGTTTTTCCTTTTCTTCGACAATCTTTACTTCCTTTCATCCTCCTTCACTCTACATGTACTTCTTCTCTTCAAAACGTCCTCTTTCTCATCTTTCGAACAATTCTCCTCTCGACCCCAACTTCACCTAAAACACAAGAAAATAAACAAGAAAGACGAACAAAAGAAACTAAAAACGACCCACATAATACTAGAAAATTCACACAAAAACATACTAAACAGTTTGCATCACCTATATCTCTTCATCCCTAAGTTTTCTAGGAGGAGAATCATTATCCTTCTTACGTGATCTTCATTGTAAGAAGATTCTCTTAAGTTAGAACTCTCAAAAACCAAACCCTAACCAAAGTCTGCTTTGTGTTGTACGTTTGTGTTTGTTTTCGTTGATTGTGAAGTTTGTGTTTGCACACACAAGTGGAAGGTCGTTAGGTGTTTGTTTTGTTGCTGTCAGTTAGGTTTCTAGAGAACCCACTGGAATCTCTAGGTTTTAAGTTCAAGGTTGAACTTAGAACACATCACCAGGAAGGATAAAACCAGTACGTGTGGTTGTTGTTGTTCGAGTTTCGACTGAAGATATTTCGAAGTTGCTGAGTGATGGCAACAAGTGGATGTAGGAGCGTAACCTCTGAATCACTATAAATTGTTGTGTCCTTACTGTTTTCTAGCTGAGTATTTGTCGATTTTATTTCTATATCTTTACTAGCTTTCGATTATTGCATAAGGCACACACTCACTCTAAGCAACCAACACAATTTTTAACTAAGACAAGTATTTTATTCTCTGAAAGTGATTCGCTTCTGAAAAGCTCACGGTTCTTCAAAAGCGAAACGCTTATTTTTTTTAAAAGCTCATAGTTTTTTCTTTTTTATAAAAAAAAATAGAGAAGTCCAAACTTCTCTAACACGTGTATTCAACCCCCCCCCCCCCCCCCCTCCCCTACACGTGTAAACTCGCTTCTAGGACCAACAACACTTTCTGTCTCACTTGACAGACACACACACGCACACATTCTCTCCTCCTCTTTCTATTTTCACTCTCTTATTTCTTACTCCCTCCATCCCATAAAAGAGGGATACTCTTGGTTGCAAACCTTTGCATTGCAATGCTAATTGTTTTCTATATTTAATTTGTAATATCCCAATTTTTTTTTAATAAATATAATTAGCATAAATACAAGTGTCATTTTCTAAGCTATCCATTTGCCATGAGATACTTGATGATATAAAGGTATTATAGTAAAGAAATTTATGATTTTCTTTTATATATATATATATATAAGAAATAGTGTTATATTGTAAACTTACTGATATACATATATACATATTACGTAATACATATATTAGTGTATATATGTGGTTGCTATTTAATTCATGTAGCTTAATTGATTGTTTTTAATCAAGATAAATGATTACAATTATAGATATATATATATACCACAACCGTGAATATTCTTATTTGGTATTATATGACTACGTGTCCGTTTCTTGTTGATCTAGAGTAGTGATTAGGCTTACATAGGTTTGATAATAATGCAACGTAGCCTTGATGAATAAGCAAGTGAACTTGTCCTGTAAATACCGTAAGATTGGTCGATCATATTTTATTCCCACATTACTATTATATATATATATATATATATATATATATATATATATATATATATATATAGTACAGTATATGAAACCTATCATATTACCATCTTCGGTCCCTACCAAACTTCAATATTCTGTAAAAATTATAACAAAGAATTAAACTGCTAGTAGTAGAAGCATCAAGAGGTCACGATAGAAGAGGATTCATAGCAGTTAAAGATCAAGGGTTATTATCTTAGATTATCAGGTGGCTTTATTTTCGATAGTAAATGTGAGGCTCTCTATACTTACAAAGTATTATTTGAGTTATTAAGCTCTAATAAAATGAGATTATCCATGAAAATATTTTAATGTATTATTACATGTTTAAGGCTCTTATAATGTATGCAATCGGGTCTTTTGGTTGGTCTAACACACTAATCGGGAGGCTGTGCGCACAGTTAGAAATCATCGGGTTGATCACCAATTGATTATAACTTCGAGGGGAGAACCTCTGGATGAAATATTCCATTGTCTCCAAACTATGGCTCCATCATGAAAAGGGATCCGACGGTGCAATGTCCCGGGATCAATATAAGAGTATCATGGTAATACGCATGTGCGCGCAATCATGAAAAACGAGGTTTTGTGTGTATGAAAGTAAATGATTTCAAAACCCTTCTATGTATACTTTATTATCATGGATATTCTTTTTATGATAAAATGTTTTTGGCACAAGCCCACTGGGTACATTAGTACTCAGCCTGCAATTCATTTCCAAATGTTTTGCAGATTAAGGAGCCGGTGGAACAGGCGAAGCTGAAGAGGACTGTTGTTGTTGCTAATATATAATAAAACCTTCCGCTACGCCTATAAATAAAATCTCTATATTTTCGTACACCACGAGTCATATATAATATTACGGGTACTCAGACAAATCGACCAGCATGGGTTGTTCGGCTTAGCAAAACCCATAGTTTGAGTTGTATGTCCCGATCCCGTATTTAAATATTATATTACTCCGTATTTTATATCTACAGGTATTCAGACACAGGCGGCCGGTACAGGCAGTATGATTTATCTACCCCGTAGTTCGTGCTGTGGGTCCCGATCTCATATTTAATTTCTTAACAATAGGGTTAAATATCCCCAAGCCATGAGCCCCTTTCTATCCCCGCTTCTTAATTTCAATCCCTTGCCATGTCCCGGCATACGTGCCTTCCCTCGAGAACTGGGTCGTGACATAATTACTCCCGCCTTTTTACTTTTCAGACTTTTACAGAACCCCCCAATGCCCCCCCAACTCCCAAATTGTTGTTTAATTTTAAATATTATTAATTTTAAATAGTAATAAAATTGGGTTTATATTTACGTATGAGAGTAATATAGTAATAAAATTGGGTTCTTTTTTTTCCATTCATGAACGGTGTATTATAGATTTTAATCTAAATTTGTTTTTAGTTTTATTTGTTTATTGTTTGGTCTTGTAGGTGGTGTTTCTGGTAGTAATAATAATAATAATAATAATAATAATAATAATAATAATAATAATAATAATAATAATAATAATAATAATAATAATAATAATAAGGGAGTTATTATGATACTAAAATTTGTAACCGGATTTTCATCATTGTAATTATTGAAACAGGAAGTAAAGTAGTCGAAGAGATAATAGAATGTAATTTCACTTGATTAGTGATTAATGGAGTTGAATCGGTTAAAATCCTCGGATAATTTTTGAAACGAGAATGAAAATAGTGAAACTGTCGATCCCGGATTAGCAGAAGTGATAGTAAAATAAAATTTCACTTCATTAGTCACTAATGGAGTTGAATCGGTTCAAATACTCGGATCATTAGTGAAAGGGAAATGAAAATCCTCGAATAATTAGTGAAACGGGAGGTAAAGTAGTCGAAGGGTCGATCTCGGATTAGTGGATTAGTGATAATAAAATAGAATTTCTCTTGATTAGTCACTAATCGAGTTGAATCGGTTGAAATCCTCGGATAATTAGTAAAATGGGAATTAAAGTAATCGAAGTGAAATTAGCTTTCATTTTCACTATTCAACTTATCAGGGATCGCCTCTTCAATTAGTGGACTTCACGTTTCACTAATTATCCTAAGATCTCCAACGATTCGACTCGATTAGTGACTAATCAAGTGAAATTAGCTTTCGTTTTCACTACTCCACTAATCTAGGATCGCATATTCAATTAGTGGACTTCACGTTTCACTAATTATCCAACCATTTCCACCGATTCAATTTGATTAATGATTAATGAAGTAAAATCAGTTTTTACTTTCACTAATCCAATAATCATGGATCGAATATTCGACAACTAGACTTTATGTTTCATTAATTATCCAACCATCTCCTCCGAGACAACTCGATTAGTTGTTGGAGTTATGTCCTTCCCATTTCATTGTCATTTCAAATATTTTGCTTATTTAATTAATTAAAGTAAGGCATGCTAATAATTCTGATCGCTCTCACTTTTGAGGGTGAGAGGATGCAATGATAATCGATGTGTATAATCGAGTCGAATTCACAGGGAATGCAATGACGTATGAATTTCAACTAGTAATCTAGTTATCTAACTACTATCCAAATTACCAACAAGCATGTTTTTGTGTTTTTGGTTAACTAAACTATGAAAAGTAAGTAGCAAACTTAAAAATTAGCTAAACACTCAACAAGTATGCAAATGATCAAAATTCAATAAGGGAATGAAAGTGACTCCAATTATACTTCAATCAGGTCTAAGTGATAGGGATGTAACACTCTAACTCACTACTAGAAATTTACACATAGATAATACTTCATAGATAACGGTTTTTATAAATACCGTTATGTATGTGCGTGTACTTTTATAAAAATTGTTATCTATGTGCGTGTACTTTTATAAAAAGATAACGCTTCGTGTAAAATCGTTATCTATGTGGTACCTATATATATTAGTTCTATATCAAACCGTTATGTATTGAATTTTAAAACTATTTTTAATTTTTTTTTTATACACTAAAATTGAAAATGGATCGTCCGCTATTTTCTTCTAAGGTCTGAACACAAAAAACTTGTTCTTCTTCTCCACCACAATTACGATAGCAGATCTGGGTTCCCAAACATCTCCATAGTTCAAAATCTGTTCAAATCACTCAAAAATAGAACTACTCATCCTCCTCTAAAACCCTAGAATTCCAAATCTTCTTCAGCTCGCTCTTCATTTGTTTATCTCCCTCCCGCCGGAGACGTCGTACCACACCGCCGGAGTTCTGGGGTCATTCCACGGTGCCTATTCCACTCCAATTCTATCACTGTCACCCACTCCTCCTTCTCTCTCCACCGGCTCTGCAATTCGCTAAGCTAGGGCTTCCCAACTAGGGCGCCTCCCGTGGTCGGAGCATAGATCTCGCAACTTTCATGAGCGCGAGAGCCAATGAAATCGGGAATGGAGGACTCCTCCTTCTCATCATTCCTGGTACTCCGGACGGAATCCCCCACTCGGAGTGGAGGCTTGGCAGTTGGCTATTTCAGAATTTCAAGGAGGTAAAGAATTTCAAGGAGGAAATTTGCGAACTTTGGTTATTGAAACTTCTTTTTTCCTTTCATTTTTTTTTGTTGGGTTGTGCTCACGCAATGATAGAATATTACTTTGATGATTCATGATTGTATGATATGGAAATTGCTCAAATGCAATGACTCTAATTTCATTTTCATTTCAAATTGAAATCACTTTTTCGCTATGAAGCATTCCTGCTAGCTTCTAGTTTAGACTTTTTAATTCAGAATTCAGAGTTTAAGTTATAAAGCTTGCTTCCCAACCTTCCCAAAATGATTGTAATATAAGTTTTGTGCAATTAATTTTTCTTATGCTGATGAATTGCCTTCTATTATTGTTATCGAATCATTCAGAAACTAAATTTTGATTATGAGGGCTAAGGTTTTTGGATAATGAAAGTGGTGTGAAATTTTGTCTGTGCCTCTTCTGATTTTTTTCCGTTAATGTCTATCAAAGCTTCGCTTAGCAATGACAGTGATGATTTCTGCTCATGGAGAGGGGTTTCTTGTGGCAACTTAAGCATTTCTGTTGTGCTTTGTATGTTTTTTTCCTCTCCTCTCCTCTCCTCTCTTGATTCTTGATTCCTAGTTAATTGTTAGTATTTGATATCGAACAAATTGCTAAGTTCTGTTTTCAGCAAGTTTTTTGTTTACTTAGCTAAATCTTAAATTACTATTGTAGTATTCTGAATTAAGGAATTTGTCAAATCTCAACTTGGGTAGAGAGCTATCACCTATTATTGGAGATTTGAGGAATCTCGAGTCTGTGTAAGTATTCACTCAGAAGCTGCGGTTTCCTTTTTTCTTTGTTGTTTTTCATCTTTGTGTGTTTTTTTTTCTTTTTTCTTGTGTGGTGGTTAATTCTGACTTGCACACACTATTCTTTAGCTACAGAGTCCTTCAAGGTAACAAACTAACTAGAAGATGTGAATCTGTGACATTTGAGTAAAGGCCATAGCAGCTGAAGTATGGAGTTAGGTATATATCCAGTATCCGTGCTCAATTTCTTTATCTTTAACTGCAGGTAATCATTGAGAGAAGGGGAGAGTTGGAAAAACTGGATTAGTTTTCTAAGTAATCCCCCTTTCCCTTTATCAGATGGTCATAAAACTTTTATCGCTCATTAGAAACATTTATTCTTCTGTGTTCATGGCACTACTCCTGACAGCTACTGTAAATACGTCCTTACTTATATATCTTGATTTTTTTTTCTCGTGTGCAGCTTTTCTCTTGAACGGAAAGGGAGTGCATAGGAGGACCAATCTTTGTGTGGTACCTCCTCAAATGTTTCTGAAAGTGTGTTCTTGCAATGGTGGATGCATATACTTTTTTTAATAAATCTCCAGAATTTGATTGAGAATATTCATTATTTTTCTTTGTACAGAACTAGTGCTTGATAAGAGACTTGTAAGTTAGTATTGAATTTGAATCAATTGTTTGCTAAATCATTTCTTTTCATTCCTTTTTGTTTTTGGTTTGCTTTTTCTCAATGCAGATTCTGAGGTTGAAAGGTCATCATGGATATCACTGAATTGTCCTATTAGGTAATCCTTCATATTAGCAATAACAGAAGCACTTCTCCTTCATAATATGAACTCTGCCATGCTTTTATCTCTTTTTTATCAGAACCATGCTCTTATCTCTGTTGCTTCTTTCAATACTTCTCATTCATGAAGCTGAAGGTATGCTTCACTACTAAACAATTTCATCCATTCACTCTGATTAATTTAATAATTATCAAAATTTGTATCTGATTCAAGAATTCAGAGCCTTTAGCACCAAAGTTATTTATTTTTTAATTTCCCTAGAACAAACTTCTGATATTCTAAACAGTATCAATAATTTGTCAAAGTGAAACACCAAAGATCTCATTTTTTTTTTTTTAATGTTTTCGTCAGGAAGATCTAGAAAGCTAATCATCACATCTCTAATTCCAAATAGTGCAACCATTGCTAAGGTTGGTTAATGTTCCACATTAGTTACCTCATTATATACCTATAAAGTATAAACACATGCATGAACAATAATATATACAGTATATATATATATATATATATATATATATATATATATATATATATATAATGATTTAATTGTTTTTTTGAAACCATATGCATCTTATCTTCCTTGTTTATATGTCTACACTAGCTAATTAAAAATGTTCCTCTGTTAATGAGTAACTACTATTGTGAATTTGCTTATTTTGTAGGTGAATCACATTATAAAGATTTGTCAAAGAAGCACAAGAGATGTAACTATGGTTGCTTCATGGAGTCACCTATGGTAGAAAGATCAAAATCAAGGAAAGTATGAATATTGTTTAGGACTACATTGTTTGTCTCATGAAGTAGAATACATTAGCTTTTGTTTGCGTTCTTTCTCAAGACATTTGATGTTGTAGAATGTTTGGATGATGTAGAGAATATTTGGATATCATTTGGAATTTATAGATTAATGAAAAACTGAAATTTGTGTTTTTGGATATACATTACATTGTACAGTACCGTTATTTAAGCTTTAGAGTGTTATCTATGATGTGTTAATAATAACGTTGAAAACATCTATTCGTAACGGTCACAAACCTTAATGAAAGAGGCATAAAACCGTAATCTATATTGGCTATATATTACGCATATGTGGCAATAGATAACAGTATTAAACCGTAATGTAAACACGCACATAGATTACGGTTTCCTTGTGTTATGTATGTAATTTCCAACCGTTATCTTTTACTCACATAGATAACGGTATAAAAGCGTTATCTATGAGCTTTTTTTTGCACATAGATAACGCAAATATTGCGTTATCTATGAGCGTTTTTCTGGTAGTGACTAGAATTAGCCATTTTAATCCAATTTCAAGTGAAAAACCTCCTAAGTATGGTTCACTCAATTCTCATTGCAATGAAGACAAGTTGATTAATGAAAGGCCTAATTCCTACTAAGATATTAAGCAATTCATGAACTCCCAATAGATTATGGAGTTCTTTAACCCTACTATTCTCTAACATGCAAATCTCTTGATCCTAGCATCTAATCTAAGCCTCCTAAGCTTTAGATCAAACACTTGGTATGCAACTATGGTGATCAATCACAATTACATAATAAAACATAACCCCGAGAGAAATGAACATAAAATTAGAAGGTAAATTCATAGGTCAAGCATAATCCCATCACTTATCCCTAATCTACATATAATTAGAATCACAAAGAGATCTAGCTAGACATGATTAAGGAAATGAAACCATAAAAAGTCAATGAAATCATGCTTAAAAGATAGAGAATCCAATAAGGAAGAAGAAGATGGTCTTGAATTTCAAATCCACAAAGTATAGCTCCAACAATCTTCAAATTACGAAAGTAGAAAGAGAGAAAATCTATTTAGGACTCGTTTGTTTGGCGGGATTCTGCTTTGGGAAAGTAATCTGATTCCAAATTATTAAATTCATGTGTTTGGTGTAACATGGAAAGTAATCAGATTCCAAAAAATTAAATTCCTATGTTTGTTTCAAATTTTATAAAATTCAGGAAAGTAATAAGAATCCTGACATCAAGGAAAGTTAATTCAAAATTCAAGGATTCTTATTCCCTACTCCAACCTAGGTATTATTTTTCCTTGATACATGGATTCAGATAATAATAATAATAATAATAATAATAATAATAATAATAATAATAATAATAATAAAAATAAAAATAAAAATAAAAACAAAATTAAAAATAATAATAATAATAAAAACCAAAAAAAATAATAATAATAAAAACAAAAACAAAAAATAAATAATAATAATAATAATAATAATAATAATAATAATGAAATTTGATATTATGAAATTGATATTTTTCAATGTAAATAATAATTTGATTTCATATTAGAATCTAGACAATTTTATTGATAATATACAAACACTGGATTGTTGATTAGTTGTAATTCATTTTCCTCAGAATAGAATTCCTCATAATCATATTCCATAACAACTTCATTTTCCTGTTTTATTTTCCCCAGATTCACATTCTTCAGAATCATTTTTCCTGACAACATTACTTTTCTGCCAACCAAACGAGCCCTTAGGGTTCTAGGAATATTAAAGTATGAAAAGATACACCAATGTGGGAAGAAATAGGGGTTAAATACATAAAAAATCTGATTTGGGTTGAGTTGGGACGCAATGGGGCGAACCGGGACGAGTTCGGGCGGGCCGAACTCGCCCTTAAGTGAAGTTTCGCGCAACCGGCGGCCTGGAGGAGGACCACCGGTGGCCTGGTGGGTCGCCGGTCCAGGTCGCCGTCCTCTCTATCCCCGGCGGCAGCCCAATGGGTCGCCGGTCCTCCGTGCGTTGACCGGTCCACTGGTTTCTTCATCTTGCGCGACTTTACCGTTTTCGCTCGTTTTCTTTCGTCCGAACTTTGATTCTCGATCTGCTACGAACTCTTCTTCGACATGGTGTAATTTAATTGCCAAATAAGTTCTTCATTATTCCTGAAAAAAGCATAAAAAGACTCGAGAGAACGAAGAAAATATAAATGCAATCAAACTAGTGAAACCTTAGCTATATAACTTGAAATTCCACATTTTTTAACATAAGTTTCACTCTAATTAAGCTCGTTTCTTCCTCGTTTCCGGCCCTTGATCCTTAGCTACTTGAATGCTCTTTCCAATTCTTACAAAAATAGATCGAAAACTGAGAGAAAACGAGAAAACTATAAAGTATGCTATAAGTTAAGAGACCCTAACATTTCTAACATTTAAGCACATAAATCGAGACTCAAACACTTGTGAAATACAATTGACATGTACATAAAATACGTGTTAATCACTCCCCCAAACTTAAGCCATTGTTCATCCCGAATAATGAAATGAACAATCAAAACACTTAACACATATGGGATGTGCATTTTGAGTACCTCGATGCCTTATATCACTTCAAAAACTATTTTAGTTCAAGGAAATTCTCAAGTCAAGCCAACCATTCATAAGATCATTCACCATCCTGGCTTAGAACTCAATCACTCAACCACATTCAACCCTTGACCTCACAAAAAGTGTGTATCACTCGATCACTCAATATAGGAGAAAGGGTAAGCACTCATCGAAATCATGCAATACACAACTTTAACCATAAGCTTGCCTATCAACTCAAGTTTCCAATACTACAATGCATGCACAAATGAAGATAAAAAAGGTCTTTCATAAGCTTGTAATGTACGGACATTGGTTAAGATAGGGAATTTTAGGCTAAGTGACTTAAATTTTCATCCAAGCACCCATGTCCCCTTTCTTCACCTTTCTAAAATATGAATGTCTTCATCTTCCACCTTATCCAACCCTTTTTATCAAATGAAACCCCAAGCTTCTACCAATCTAATCACATCAAAAGAAACACTCATTTATGCTCTTATTCATTCTTTTTGTTTTCTTTTTCTTATAAGAACTTTGTTCTTACTTTCTCTCTTTTTTTTTGTTTTTTTTTTTCTAAGAACTTTGTTCTTATTCTTTTCTTGTCTAACATTGAGCTTATAGGAGTGTGCTTTCAATTCAAAGCCAAACTCAAGACCTTTCACCATCACCCACCATTCCTTATGAATTTTTAACTTTCACCAAGGTTCCCTTTTCACCCCTTATCATCCGGTTTTAGAAGAAAAGGCTCTATAGAGATCAAAATGGGACAACAATGGTGATGAAAGATAGGTTAGTGTTTAGAGATTATGAGCTACATAATGATGGTCTAAGATCATCTCCTAATTATGCACACATGTAGCACTTCTAACATGAGTATCAAGACAAGTTCTAGTAAAGAAAATGCAATATAATGCATGACTAAGCTCTCGAGAAAGGATATAACTATGTAAAATGCATAATTTTTAGGCTTAAAATCCTCACAAGCTTTTTGCCTAGAGTCTAAGTGCCTAAGATCAATCATTCCAAGCTATTCAAGTGAAGTGACCTAATCATGCTCGACTTTAACTTAAAAAATCTCAAAACACTTCCACATTTTCCATATTTCATCATAGGCATCTCCCTTTTATGCACAATGAAATGACAAACACGTGCTTTCGCTCTAAAGCATGCAAGCATACATTCATTATTCAACTCAAAAACTTTTCAATTTTCCAAAACCAACAAACCAAAGAATATTTTTTCATCAATTAAGCTCATCAACCCCAAAACTCATCACCAAACCAACTAAAACAAATAATAATCATCCATTTAACCCCAATCAACCACAATCATCAAGCAAGCCTAAGCATATAATCAATGAAATCATAATGATACCACATCACATAGGAAATTGAAAAACCAAGAGTAAAGTAATTTAAATTCCTTATCCTACCCCCTTCCCCAAATTTATTTTGGAAAATATATTCTAAAATGATTTTGGAGGGAAAAATAATAAGAAATTTAAATTACACTCACAGAGGTCCAAAGCTATGTTGAAGGTGGTTTTGAAGGCCATTCAATCCATTGCTTGCTTGATTGGTTTGATTTTCTTCCTTCACTCGTTCCCATCATGATTCGACCTCATGCATTGACAATGAAACATATGGAACTTGTGAAGTAGAAATGAACTTAAAAATAGAAAGTATTAGCTTATAAATAGAGAAAAAATAGGAAAAACAACTAAATCAAAAATAAGAAACAAAAACCAAATTCAAACTAAAGAAACTAACTAGAATGAAAAAGAAAATGATAGTTGTTGGGAGGCTTCCCAACTAGCGCTTATTTTTAACGTCGTTAGCTCGACGATACCTCTTTGCCCTTTTCAAGGGACTTTGAATGAGGTCCCTCATCTATCATTCATCGGCTTCTTGTTGAGCTTTCCATTGCTCCCTTTGCTTGTCTCCTCACAATCCTTCAAGTCATTTGACATGTAGAATGTCTCTTCATCTCCATTGACTCGAAGGATGAGACTTCCTTCGAAAACATTCACTAAGGCTCGACTTGTAGCCAAGAAAGGCCTTCCAACTATCATTGAGACATCATGATCCTCCGGCATGTCAATAATAATGAAATCCACCGGGAATATGAACTTTCCAACCTTGATGAGCACATCTTCGACAATCCCCTTGGGGTATGAAGTTGAGCAATCCGCCATTTGAAGCACAAGTGATGAAGGCTTAAGATTTCCAATATTCAAGCGATTGAAGATGGAAAGGGGCATCAAATTAACTCCCGAGCCCAAGTCACACAAGACTTTCTTAAACAATTTATCTCCAATCTCACAAGGTAGAGTGAACTTTACGGGATCTACTTTCTTGTTCGGGATCTTCTTTTGCAATCGAGCACTACTCTCCTCTGAAAGCACAATGGTTTTCAAATCATCCCATTTCACCTTCTTATGAATCATATCCTTCAAGAATCTCTTATAATCCGGCATATCACTCAACAAATGAATCAACGAAGCATTTATATCTAATTTCTTAAATACATCCAACAAATTGCCCTTCTTCCCATGCATACTTTCATCAATCGACCTAAGGGGAGATGCTAGACCATCCATGCTATTCGACTCAACATGCTCTTTAGAGACTTTAGAAGATGGAGTATAAGGGGTACCTTTTTGATTCTTGTAAGCACTTTCCTTCTCTATAGGCTCTAGAACACCACATTTACTCTTCACATTTGAAGCTTCATAAGCATTCTTCCTTCTCCGTAGATATTTTGGCTTATCAAGACGCTCATCGAAGGGAATTGCCTTAGAAATCTTCATTCTAGAATAGTAATCATGAATGTCCTAATTTGTCTAACGTTTTATAGATGGAATAATTGGCCAACAATCTATGATTCTTGGATCGGACTCATCAATTTCCACAAGATTGCTCTTAGCAAAATTCGGAGATTTCCCGCAAGGTATATATGAAGGTGTCGAAGAAACTTCACTCACCATATGAATGGAGTTGCATTATTGCTTCGGGTTCACTTGAGCTTTGCTAGAAGCTTCTCCGGCCTTTTGTAGAGCATTCACTTGATTAGCTATTTGCTTGTCCTTCAAGCATCATTACTTGTTTGGCAAGAGTTGTCACCGAGGGTAGCAATTGTTGACACCGAATTCTCTAATGCATTCATCTTTTGGTCGGTTTGAGCTATGAAATTTTGTTTTTAAGTGACCATTTGACCTTGATTGCTCACCAATTGTTGCATCAATTGCTCTATAGAATGAGATGTCTTCTTAGACTCTTCAATCACCCGTTGAGAGACGGAGAATCCGGAAGGTGGAACTTGAGCATTATTCGAATTTCCATAGGAAAGATTGGATTGATTCCTATTGTTAGGGTAGTAAGACGAGTTACCCCCCTTGATTTCCATAAGAATAATCACTTTATTGATTCCCTTGAAATCCCCCTTGGTGATTTTCTTGGAATCCTCCTTGATGTCCATGAAACCCTTGCTTGTTGTAATTTCCATAAGGCCCTTGATTGACATATCTCACATATTCACTTCCATTGAACTCCCAATTCTCTTGAGTTTGAACCCTTTAAATTTGAGCTTTTCTTTCACCTTCATACTTTTTCTTCGTAATAGCAAGCTCCAATGCTAATGCCTCATACCTCTCATCCTCAATCGAAGCAACCTTTCTAGAAGGGGCCCTCTCCATTGGCCATTGATAGCTATTAGCCGCCATCTCTTCAGTAATTCTCAAAGTTTCCTTTGCATTTCGGTTGAGAAGGCACCCACCGGAAGTAGCATCTACAATGCCTCGTGTATGAGGTGTTAACCCACTATAAAAATTGGTCATTTGTTAACCCTCATTGAAGCCATGTTGAGGGCATTTCCTTAGGAGCTCTCTATATCTTTCTCATACTTCAAACAAGGTCTCGTCACCTTGTTGAGAGAAATGTGAGATGTCGGAAATAAACCTTTGAACTTTGGAGGGTGGAAAGTATTTGGAGAGGAAGGCCGTGCACAAATCATCCCAAGTGTGAATATTAGCCTTGTTCAATCTTTTATACCAATCTTTTGCCCGGTCTCTTAGAGAAAATCCGAACATTCGCATCCAAATAGCATCATTTGAGACTCTATTTTGCATCACGGTGTCACAAATATCGAGAAACGTGCTAAGATGGGTGTTCGGATCCTCCATAGGACTTCCACAAAATTGCTCATCTTTAACCATTTCGATGAGACCGGATTTGAGCTCAAATTATTGGCATTGATCGTCCCCCATTCTCCTCCTTGGAATTGTTCCGTTGGAGATTGGAACATATGATTGAGAGGAGGTGGTTGAGCCTCATTTGCGCTCCTTTCTTGCTCATCCTTCCATGCTCGAAACTCTTCCATTTCCTTCATAAGAGCTTCCATTTCTTGATGATTAGTTCTCATAGCTTGGTCTTCACGATTTACTCTTCTATGTCTTCTTTCAAATTCCAAGATCAAAGGCTCAACAAGTCCTCCCTTGGACCTTGTGTGCATGCACCTACAAAACAAAAATTAAAAGAAAAAAAAATGCTTGAATTAGTAACTTAATAACCAAATCGACTATTGAAACTCACACTAAACATTCCCCGGCAACGGCGCCAAAAATTGATCGCTCTCACTTTTGAGGATGAGAGGATACAATGATAATCGATGTGTATAATCGAGTCGAATCCACAGGGAATGCAATGACGTATGAATTTCAACTAGTAATCTAGTTATCTAACTACTATCCAAGCTACCAACAAGCATGTTTTTGTGTTTTTGGTTAACTAAACTATGAAAAGTAAGTAGCAAACTTAGAAATTACTAAACACTCAACAAGTATGCAAATGATCAAAATTCAAGAAGGGAATGAAAGTGTAATACCCCGACTTTTAAAAAATAGAAAATATTAGAAAATTTAAAACTTTGCGTAACCTTGTTTCGATTTTAGATGAATAGAAGGGTCGTTTTTCAAGTTATATGAAATTGCATTTTTTTATTTTGCAATTTAAATATAGATACGAATTTATATTTATATAGCATCTATATAAATATAAATTCGTATCTATATCTAAATTGCAAAATAAAAAAATGCAATTTCATATAACTTGAAAAACGACCCTTCTATTCATCTAAAATCGAAACAAGGTTACGCAAAGTTTTAAATTTTCTAATATTTTCTATTTTATAAAAGTCGGGGTATTACATCCTCTCCTCCTTAATAAAAATTTCGTCCTCGAAATTCACACGTCTCGACATTCTAACTCTTGGAGCTGTTCTTTTATGTGATTATCTAATTATCGTATAACTTCTTATTCATGGCGGTTCTACAACTTAGATCCTGAGCAAGAATTACTAGACGTACTTGAAAATATGTTTCAGATGAAACACATGTTTACTTACCTGGGAAACATGAACATGTTGTGCTCATCTCTGATAATAATTGGTAAAGCCGACCTATAAGTAAGATGGTATAATCGTTCTAAGATATCAAAAGAACCTATATATTGAGGTCGTAGCTATCCCCTCTGACCAAAAAGAATCACTTCCTTTAACTAAAATTTACACATGTTGAACTTGGCATACAATCTCCATTTGCGTCTTTAGTACAATCTGCAAATACTCCTCAGTTTTGCCTACTACTCTTAGAATATATGAGAATGTTATTGATAAGCTCTAGTTTAAAATTGTCAAATGAATCCAGTATTTATCCTATAAAATTGAGAAATCTTATGATCCTGAGACGGGGGTTGGAAACCCCCATTTTTCAGTTGCTTCTGCTTTAGCGTGATCAACTTTAATCCCTTCGATGGATGCCGCGTCTGAGGCACACTCTATAAGTACATGGCACATGTTCTTCTCATGTCGATCACTTCTCTTGAGCAGACGAGAAAGTCGCCGATAAAGAGTAAAGATGAAACCATCTAGATACCAAGAAGATATTCGCCCCATCCGGTCTATAAAGGTAACTGAGAATTTGCTAGCCTAGAGGGTATAATTATAAATTCGAAATTCTTTAACGTGCTCCAAAATTTGCCTTTAAGAGTATCTTCCATTTTTCGCATTCTTCTTCATCTTCATCTTTAGCTGGTAGTATCTAGATCCTTAGGAAATCTTAAAGTATATGTTGGTTCCTTTAGCTTGTTACATAAATTGTTGTTGATCGAGAGCTGATAATTATTCATGGTCGCGAGTTTATCGAATTTCTAAAATCTATGCACGTTCTTGGTGCGCCACCGTTCTTCTTGGAAAATGGTCACCTTACTTCCATATGCGATGTTATTGGCTAGGTGAAATATAAATTCGCTCGTGCTTGTAGCCAAACAGTTATCTATTGAAATCTCTGGATATGAATCCTATATATATATATGATGCTTTCGACATTAGAGTTACTTCCAGCTCTAGGTAAACTTTGATTTGTGTTACTTATCAGGAGACAAACATGGTAGGTCACCTAAGCATAGTTGAAGGTACTAACACATGACTATAGTGTGTCGGTTAAATTCCTAATCGTCCTCGTGTCTTGAAAGTCGGATATTATCCGTACTAGAGAATATGCTCTCCTTCCTCCAAACCACACTTTGATCTATTCACGATCTTAAAATGCGCCTTCTGTTTCTTTGTGGTCGATCACTATATCTTCTCCTTGCATCTAGTCCATTCCAATGATGATATCAAAATCGTGCATATAATGGCATAAAGATCTATACTAAATGAAAGATCTTTGATTCTAAGTTTTAGGTTCAAGCAAATGTTTCCTATAACTCATATTCTTTTATCAATCGATACTTATGTTAAAGGCATGTTCCATTCGTTCATTACTAAATCGATTTCTATAAGTGCTCGAGCAAAAATAATAGAATGCGAATCTCTCGTATAGAATAATTCTAGCATAGAATGATTATTTCCATTAATCGACCAATACCTGCTTAATAAACACCCTTGTCATATGCCCCCCTAGCATCTCAAATGGTACAAGAATCTGGAGAGAAGACATCCTAATGATATCGAAACTCAAGGTGAATTACATATAGCTAATCACATTCACTTATATATCTTCTAAAATGTGTTATATCAAATCACAATAATTTCATTAAATGAAATTATTCACTAAGGAATTTATCAAGAGATAAATCATAGGTTTTCGTAAAGCTCTAAGTAGGATTCATAACTTAAAGCATACACTCTAGTTTTAAGTTCGAAGACTTATATTATAACAATTTTAAAGGTGTTCTTCTTTCTTATCTTAGGTCAAAAGGTTATCTTTCCTAAATGACCGTAGTTTGCAACAATTGTCGATCTTGCGCTCGTATTGCACCCTTCCCCTGTCGTTTCGATCCATCATCATGTTGAAGCCATCCATATATAATTTTTTCTTTGTAGCAGAATTCTTCTTGACATCCTTCCTCATTTGTTGTAAAATTTCATCTTGTTTTCTTATTGAAGCTGGTTATTACCCTTCCTCTCTTGCCATAGAATATTATTTTGTTATCTTGGCACTAATCAAAAATAAACAACACCGCCAATTTATTATTGGGGCTCGTTTCCAACTTCATGGAATCATTTTAATTTGATCATATAGGCGCTGACCTAATATGATAATGCGTCTCAAAACAATTGGAATTTAGAGAACCCAACATGACATTATCTATTTATCTATTGTTTCAAGTTCAAGTGGCACGATGTCCAGTTGAAAATCCATTATTCACGATATTATGCAATAAGCAATAATACAATACTTCTCGCGCTTAAAGCAAAAAGAATTCAACTAACCTGTGTTGATTGCAGTGTGACGGAGAGCTGAGGACTTATACAACATTTAGGAGTCTAAAGAAACAATTCTAGACCCGGCATGAAACAACTTTAAACATCAGAGCCATGAAAGAACTGCTCTGATACCATTCTGCCACGCCCCAATTCCTGAAGGAAGGCGCACGCGCCAAGGGTATGACTAGGGCTTGGAATAAAGAAGTGGGGATAGAAAGGGGATTCAATTTATTAAATAATCGACAGATGCTTCCCGAAAAGTTAGGCAACATCTCACTTGCAAGGGGAATAAGCTAGAATAAAAACAACCGCAATTATACCCAATCATAACATGCGTATCATTCATACTAGGATCGCATAAGATTCGATGGCTCAACGAATCATCAATAGACCATCATATCAATACATCAGACGAGTTCAAACTCTCAATAAGAGATAGATAATATGTTCAAAGTGCAATATTCTCAAGCATAGCAAAAGAAATACGTTTAGCGGAAGCATAACAAAAGATAGTCCTAGCCTCAGCTCTGCTCCATCATCACAGCTGCATCAACCTGAAAATATTTAAAATATTTTGGGGCTAAGTACTAATGTACTTAGTGGACTGTGCATTTTATCAATAGTTGAGAAAATAACAGTTTATCCATGTTAACTAGCATAACTTAGAGGTTTTAGAAAGTAAAAATCAACTAAGCATGCTAAAAGAATTGACTTGTGCGCGCTTTGTCACACTCTACAGTTACTCTTACTATGATTCTGGACCTCTAGCCACCGACGAATCCAAGATTTCAGGTCGAAACCGGATAGTCTCCTTAGCTGGTGAACTCCGGGTCGAAACCCAGGAAGTTCCATTGAAATAGTATGTGAGAGAGATCAACCAATCACATAACTACCAGGGGAGTGTACACAATTCAAGGCTAGATTATAAGGCTAAGCGATGAATCTCGATCGATTACTTCAGAGCATTAAACTTGTAGAGCGTACATTAAATATTTTCATGGATAACCAGTTTTGCATTAAAACCATGAGCATATATAACTCGTATACTTTGGAAAAATAAGCCCACCTCTTGAAGCGTAGAAAATGACCGGTCTTGATAATCACAAGCTGAAATTAGCGTCCACGTCGATCTGCGCCTATTCATAACGATGCTATAAGAACTCTAAAATTCTTAAAATAAAATCGGTTTCTAAGGAAATATATTCGCCTTCTATATTTTCTTAATTATAAATCTGTTAAGGTTAATAGATTAATTTGAAATCCTTTAAATCTGTTTATTAACATAATAATCATTTTCTTATTGATAAGGAGTTATAATTAAGTAATTAATTGGGTTCAAATATTCGTTAAATATGTAATCCAGAATTAGGATAAATTCCAGAATACATTTTGAGATAATTAAAACTTAGTAATTAAATTAAGTCTTAATCAATCTTAACCCAAATCTGATTATTAAACAAAGCCCATTCTTATTAGCAGCCACATTTGTTAAGGCCCGTCCATTAATTAATTCAACCCAGCTCCCAATTTCAAACCCACATTTCATCAATTTCCTCTCCTCTCTCTCTGCTGAAAAACGAGAACATCAGCAACACACAACCGCACTCTCGAATTCTCTCCCCTCCCCTTTTCATTGCCGCCGGCAATCCGCAGCCGGCCACTTGCACAGCACCGCCACCCCTTACTAAGGTGGTCATCTCTCTCGTTCCTTCCTCGATTCGCCCAAATGCCGAGCCCTAATTTCAAAAATCAATTTCTTCCTTCCGATTCATCGCCGGTGAAGAACGCCGTGGCTGCAACACATCACTACCACGTCCGCCGTCTTCTCCTCACGCTGGTGTCGCCTCGCCCAAGCTGTCGTCGCTGATGTTGTAACATCGCCGGCGTCGCCTCTGTGTTCTCGATGGCTTCCTACCGCCGCCGTCACTGGCTTTGCTGCCAACTCCAATGTCGCGCAGCCGCACCTGGCTGCAACACATGGCCGCCGCTGCTGGTGTACAGGGCCGACACCGTAACCACGCCCTCTCCTTTCCGGCGCCGCCGCGCTTGTCATCAAGCTCTGCCGTTGTGCCTCTTCTCCGGCATTCAACCCGACGAGAGAAATCATTCCCTCACCTAGTAACTTCCCTCTGACTCCCTTCTCATCTTCTCTTTCCTTTGTTGGAATTTACGTTTTATGTTCTTATAAGGGTTTATTTATGCACATATTATGGGAATACTTAGGTGTTTTAGCTTAAGGCTATCATTTTGGATTTCTTAATGCTTGTACATAAACGTGAATTGTAATACTTGAGTAGGATTTCATTTTCATGGTTCTCTTCTTCCAATTTCAGCAATAAGACATCATGTGGTCAATAAGCTTGTTATTTACTTGGTTGGTTTGGTGGCTTCGAATAAGTGTGTGTATATATGTATATATATATATATATATATATATATATCTTTTAGCTGCTGTTTTGTTTAACAAGAGATTCACAATTTGTGCTTAAGTTTTGGTGCAATAGCTTGTATTAGGAGAATATCATATAGCTTCTGTTACTAAGAATTAATTTTAAGATTTCATTTTCTTTGTTTTAATTAAAAGCTTAAAACATAAGTGTAAAAAGGGCTGGAAATCCTTACTGTTTATGAAGTTGGAATGGTGGTTTTGGGTTGTCGAGTTGAGAGAATGAAAAGCCTGAAGAATCCTTCCTTCCCTCCTTGTGCATAGTTCCTCTTCTCCTTTCTTTCTTTTTTTTTTTTTTCCTCGTGTATTCTGCGTTTCTACTTCTTTCTTTTAGAGAGAGAGTTTTGTGTTTGGTTGTGCAGGAATAAGAAGGTAAAAATGGGGAGTTAATACAGGTTGCAGATAGGGGTGCAAAAGTCTTGCTTGAGGTGATTGAGAGATGTGGAATGATCACAAAATCTTTTGCCAAGATTTCATGAGTTCCAAATTTATTGTAAAGCTGAAAGGTTGAATTTTGTGGCTTATTACGTGTGTAATAAGTGCAATAGTTTAGGTTGTAATGATCAACCTAGTGTAGGTAGTTGTTGATAAATTCATTTTGTTCAATATGCATTTTGCCTTAATATATTATTTAGGTTTTCTTTTCGGGCTTAATGTATTTTTCTTTGATGTTAGACTGTTGTCTTATTTAAAGTCATTTCTTTTAGTCGGGCCTTATCTAGTAATACTTGTGGTATAGTTGGAATGGGCTTGGCTCAATTTCCCATTTAAATAAATACGAGTATAATTTTATTCTCTGCCCAATATTAATTATAAGGTAATATAATATGGGATTCGATTTATTCATTCGTAATATAAATTATGAGAGGAATGATTTCTCTCGTCGGGTTGAATGCCGGAGAAGAGGCACAACGCAGAGCTTGATGACAAACGTGGCGGCGCTGGAAAGGAGAGGGCGTGGTGACGGTGTCGGCCCTGTACACCAGCAGCGGCGGCCATGTGTTGCAGCCAGTTGCGGCTGCGCGACATTGAGGTAATATAATATGGGATTCGATTTATTCATTTGTAATATAAATTATGAGAGGAATGATTTCTCTCGTCGGGTTGAATGCCGGAGAAGAGGCACAACGCAGAGCTTGATGACAAGCGTGGCGGCGCCGGAAAGGAGAGGGCGTGGTGACGGTGTCGGCCCTGTACACCAGCAGCGGCGGCCATGTGTTGCAGCCAGTTGCGGCTGCGCGACATTGGAGTTGGCAGCAAAGCCAGTGACGGCGGCGTAGGAAGCCATCGAGAACACAGAGGCGACGCCGGTGATGTTATGACATCAGTGACGACAGCTTGGGCGAGGTGACACCAGCGTGAGGAGAACACGGCGGACGTGGTAGTGATGTGTTGCAGCCACGGCGTTCTTCACCGGCGATGAATCGGAAGGAAGAAATTGATTTTTGAAATTAGGGCTCGGCATTTGGGCGAATCGAGGAAGGAACGAGAGAGATGACCACCTCAGTAAGGGGTGGCGGTGCTGTGCAAGTGGCCGGCTGCGGATTGCCGGCGGCAATGAAAAGGGGAGTGGAGGGGAGAGAATTCGAGAGTGCGGGTGTGTGTTGCTGATGTTCTCATTTTTGAGCAGAGAGAGAGGAGAGGAAATTGATGAAATGTGGGTTTGAAATTGGGAGTTGGGTTGAATTAATTAATAGACGGGCCATAACAAATGTGGCTGCTAATAAGAATGGGCTTTGTTTAATAATCAGATATGGGTTAAGATTAATTAAGACTTAATTTAATTACTAAGTTTTAATTAGCTCAAAATATATTTCGGAATTTATCCTAATTTTGGATTAAATATTTAAGGAATATTTAAACTTAATTAATTACTTAATTATACCTCCTTATCAATTAGAAAATGATTATTCTATTAATAAACAGATTTAAAGGATTCAAATTAATCTGTTAACCTTAACAGATTTATAATTAAGAAAATATAGAAGGCGAATATATTTCCTTAGAAACCGATTTTATTTTAAGAATTTTAGAGTTCTTATAGCATCGTTATGAATAGGCGCGGATCGACGTGGACGCTAATTTCAGCTTGTGATTATCAAGACCGGCTATTTTCTACGCTTCAAGAGGTGGGCTTATTTTTCCAAAGTATACGAGTTATATATGCTCATGGTTTTAATGCAAAACTGGATATCCATGAAAATATTTAATGTGTGCTCTACAAGTTTAATGCTTTGAAGTAATCGATCGAGATTCATCGCTTAGCCTTATAAACTAGCCTTGAATCGTGTACACTCCCCTGGTAGTTATGTGATTGGTTGATCTCTCTCACATACTATTTCAATGGAACTTCTTGGGTTTCGACCCGAAGTTCACCAGTTAAGGCGACTATCCGGTTTCGACCTGAAGTCTTGGATTTGTCGGTGGCTAGAGGTCCAGAATCATAGTAAGAGTAACTGTAGAGTGTGACAAAGCGCGCGCAAGTAATTTCTTTTAGCATGCTTAGTTGATTTTTACTTTCTAAAACCTCTAAGTTATGCTCGTTAACATGGATAAACTGTTATTTTCTCAACTATTGATAAAATGCACAGCCCACTAAGTACATTAGTACTTAGCCCCAAAATATTTCAAATGTTTTCAGGTTGATGCAGCTGTGATGATGGAGCGGAGCTGAGGCTAAGACTATCTTTTCTTATGCTTCCGCTAAACGTATTTCTTTTGCTATGCTTGAGAATATTGCACTCTGAACATATTATCTATCTTTTATTGAGAGTTTGAACTTATCTGATGTATTGATATGATGGTCTATTGATGATTCATTGAGTCATCGAATCTTATACGATCCTATTATGAATGATACGCATGTTATGATTGGGTATAATTGCGATTGTTTTTATTCTAGCTTATTCCCCTTGCAAGTGAGATGTTTCCTAACTTTTCGAGAAGCATCCGTCGATTATTTAATAAATTGAATCCCCTTTCTATCCCCACTTCTTTATTCCAACCCCTAGTCATACCTTTGGCGCGTGCGCCTTCCTTCGGGAATTGGGGCGTGACAGAAAGTGACTCCAATTATACTTCAATTAGGTCTAAGTGATAGGGATGTAACACTCTAACTAGAATTAGCCATTTTAATCCAATTTCATGTGGAAAACCTCCTAAGTATAGTTCACTCAATTCTCATTGCAATGAAGACAAGTTGATTAATGAAATGTCTAATTCCTACTAAGATATTAAGCAATTCATTAACTCCCAATAGATTATGGAGTTCTTTAACCCTACTATTCTCTAGCATGTAAATCTCTTAATCCTAGCATCTAATCTAAGCATCCTAAGCTTTAGATCAAACACTTGGTATACAATTATGGTAATCAATCACAATTACATAATAAAATATAGCCCCAAGAGAAATGAACATGAAATTAGAAAGTAAATTCATAGGTCAAGCCTAATCTCATCACTTATCCCTAATCTACATATAATTGGAATCACAAAGAGATCTAGCTAGACATGATTAAGGAAATTAAACCATAAAAAGTAAATGAAATCATGCTTAAAAGATAGAGAATTCAATAAGGAAGAAGAAGATGGTCTTGAATTTCAAATCCACAAAGTATAGCTCCAACAATCTTCAAAGGGACACACTTGGGTCAGTCGGAGGCACCGTACGGCCGGGTTAAAACAATGACACTTTTATTTATATAGATAGACACTTTTCTGTATAAAGATTGACACTTTTAAAAATTGTCATTTTATTCGTAAAATAATTATGTTAAAGATTGACACTTTTATTCATATAGATTGACACTTTTCTGTATAAAGATTGACATTTTGGGCCCGGTCGCACGGTGCCTCCCGCTGACACAAGTTTTTGTCATCTTCAAATTACCAAAGTAGAAAAAGGGAAAATCTATTTAGGGTTCTAAGAATATTAAAGTATGAAAAGATACACCAATGGGGAAAGAAATAGGGGTTAAATCCATAAAAAATCTGATTTGGGTAGAGTTGGGACGAAATGGGGCGAACCGGGATGAGTTCGGGCGAGCCGAACTCGTCATTTAGTGAAGTCTCGCGCCACCGGCGGCCTGGAGGAGGACCACCGGCGACCTGGTGGGTCGCCGGTCCAGGTGGCCGTCCTCTCTGTCCCCGACGGTGGCCCAATGGGTCGCCGGTCCTCCGTGCGTTGACTGGTCCAACGGTTTCTTCATCTTGCGCGACTCTGCCGTTTTCGCTCGTTCTCTTTCGTCCGAACTCTGATTCTCAATCCGATTTTTGCTATGGCTTCCTAACGAACTCCTCTTCGACATGGTGTAATTTAATTGGCCAAATATGTTCTTCATTATTCCTGCAAAAAGCATAAAAAGACTCGAGAGAACAAAGAAAACATAAATGCAATCAAACTAGTGAAACCCTAGCTATATAACTTGAAATTCCACCTTTTTGAACATAAGTGTCACTCTAATTAAGTTCGTTTCTTCCTCGTTTCCAGCCCTCGATCCTTAGCTACTTGAATGCTCTTTCCAATTCTTACAAAAATAGATCGAAAATCGAGAGAAAACGAGAAAAGTATAAAGTATGCTATAAGTTAAGAAACCCTAGCATTTCTAACATTTAAGCACATAAATCGAGACTCAAACACATGAGAAATACACTTGGCATGCACATAAAATACGTGTTAATCAAATTCTAATAATTGCTTTAAGTTTGTTGGGAACCACTGCAGTTTGGTTTTGATGATGTTTTCCGAAAGCACACTTAGTTTTATTTTATACTTACTTAGGTTGACAAGAGCGACCTGCCCTGTTTACATAAGTCGTCTCCCTAGTTATTTTATATGTTGAACCTTTGTAAAGAACATATCGTGTTTGATGATTTGCTTTATAGCCCTCAACCTGTTCTTATTATCAACCTGTAGTAGAAGTTTAGCTGACCTGCTCTAAAGAGTTCAAGATTGCTAGAGTTCTACAATCGAAGGTCAAGCAGATTCGCCTTCACGAGTCTGAATGACTTGTCCTCTGGTACCTCTTTGCCAGCTAGGATGAATTCTCCCAACGGCTAGAAGTGAGTCAGCAGTACGGCCTCTCTGCCATCGCTGATAATTTCCAACGGTTAGATTTCAAATCTGCGCATATAAATACTTCAAGCCCCTCTAGAATCAAGCACGGGAAATTAAACTTTCAAGCCAAAACTCTGCAGAAACCTCTAAAGCTCAAAGCATCACTTAACACTCGAATCAAGAAGATTTCCCAAGTGTTAAGATATTCAGATTTCTGATTCTGGATTCTCTATTTTTAAGCATTCACTACTGCATAAGAACATCTTAGATTTCTTCATATTAAAGTCTGTCAAAGTTTGTAGTATTGAAGAAGTCTAGAAAGCCGATTCTCAAATTGTTAAGTCTAGATTAGCTTAACAAGTTCTGAATTACTAGCGAGAGTCAGGCATGTAATCTCTATTCTAGAGAAGTTTGTAAGGGTCACGACCTAAAACTCATGTTTGGATTTCGTCAAGGTTAGATGAAATTCGAAGCTGATTCTCTATCAGTCTAAACAAGAAGAGAAGTAAGGAATTTCAACTATGACGGTAGCTGACGTGGACGTAGGGAAGATTATCCCGAACCACGATAAAATCGATTGTCTCTACCTCTACTTCATTTACTTCAGTTGATTTGTTGCTTATTCTCTAACTTGGACTCGTAAGTATTCACAATATTCACTCTTCATACAACTCTGTGATCTGCTATTTTGAAAAGAAAAGGTTTTTTTCTAAAAGAGTAGCCAACTTCACTCACCAACTTCCGCACTGCATTGACTACCTGTTGGCACAAAGTGAACCTGTTCTCAACCGAACATGTTCTTGCTCAATAGATCGTTTCTCTCTCTAATAAAAGTTGACCTGGCCTGTCAAGCAGATCGCACAATCTATTTTAAAGTAAAAAATATTGGTAATTGGTGTATTCCCCCCCCCCCCCATACACCAAATTACTCTTTCTAGGACCAACAAGTGGTATCAGAGCGGTGGTTCTTTTGACCATCGCCTCTGCATACTAAAAGTTTTCAAAAAGCTTTTGGTCAAATTGGACTAGATCCAAGAAAATCTTTTCATTCATTAATTTACTACCTATCATCATCAAAGCATCTCTTCTTAGAGTCAGCGAGGATTTTTCCATCCAGGGCTATGAAGACTGGAGCTTTAGGATCCGAATGTGCCTTGAAGCTCATCATGTGCTGATGTGGGATGTCATTGAAAATAGACCCACACCAATCTACATTCCTCATGACACTACTGTCATTGACAAATCTAAGTACGTACCAAAGTTGAAGGATCCACGATCCTACACTACTGAGGAAAGAAAGGAAGCTGGCCTTGACAGTTTTGCAAAAGGTCTGATCTCTAGCACGGTGAAAGGAGTTCACCTTGCCAAGATTAGAAATCTCAAAACTGCTAAAGAAATGTGGGATACCTTGAAAGCAATGAGTCAAGGGTCCGAAGAAATGCTTGAAAACAAACTGTCTATTGCATACAGCCAGCTTGATGATTTTAAGATGCTCCCCAAAGAAACAATAGAACAAATGCAAACTCGATTCGTTGAAATCACACAAGAGATTGCTGCTCTCAAACCCTGAAAATATACTCAGCGTGAGCTCAATCAAAAAGTGATGCGTGCCTTACCTGCAAGCTGACATGTGTATGTTACACTCCATCCAAGTCGTCCTGACTTCAATGAACTGCAGACCGATGATCTCTTTGATCTTCTTGTTGGAAACGAATATGAGATGGTTCGTCTTCACGGATCAAATCAACCTGCTACAAGTTCAAGCAAACCAACAACTGAGAAGAAAGAAAGTGAAGCTGCTTTCAAAGCTGAGATCTTATCGGTTGCTCAACTTTCCAAGTCAGATCAACCTACTGGGATAGAGCAACTGATTCAAGATTTTGCGTTACTTGCTCGTCAAAGTGAAAGAATGGAGTCCAGAATGAACAAATTCAGAAAATTCTATAGAGATTCCAAGAAGAATTTCAGAAATCAGACTCCACCGCAAATTGACAAGAAAGGTCAAGGTAACTCTAATTCTTCAAATGCGAATTCCACTAACATTCTATCTGGACATCTGGAGGTTGCTTTTAATGTGGTGAGACAGGTCATTACAAGACAGACTGTCCTGACCTGACACAAGAAGAGCGTGATACGCTACGAGCAAAGAGGGATCGCAAATTGAAAGAGAGAAGGGAAGCCCTACTCGCTGAGAAAACATCCAAGAAAGAGCCTTCGTTCTCTGACACTTCATCAGAAGAAGATTACATCGCAAATATGGATACTGACGATGAAGAATTCACTCTAAAATATGCATGTCTCACCAATGAAGTTGATAAGAATGATGATAAAGAAGAGTGCTACATGGGTCTCGAAGATAATATTGAGACACCCAAGGTAGACTCTCAACTTTCTTTTTAAATAATTTCTGACAATAACAATGCAGGCGAATAATCTTCTGAGATGCCATCTTGGGAGGAATTCAATCATCCATTGTCTGATTACAAAAAGCTGGCAACCATGTTCAAAGAACTAGTGGTGGTCGGAAAATAATTGGAAGAAGAAAATGAAAAATACGAACTGGCACTGAACGAACAGTTCATACCATACGATGCAGTCAAAGAAAAAGAAGTGGAAACCCTAAAATCTCAACTTGATCAAGTTGTCCTAAAGGAAGAGCATCTGAAAAAAATGCTCACAAATAGAGATAAAGAAATCCTATCTTTCCCAGAAGCTGACTGATCTTCAACAAAAGATAGATTGCATGATCAAAGGAAAGGAAAAACTGGAGGAAATTCAATCAGTTCAAAGGAATCCAATCATCAAGACTGGACTTGGATTCTCAGGCTAGAAAAAGGAAAAGAATCAAGCTGATGACCGCCGGATCTTGTTTGTCAAAGCCTAAGCAAGAAGCAAAGCCAGCTCATCAATCATTGCCTGACAAAAGAGTGGAACTGACGAATCCCACCAGACAACCTCAAGCTATACTTATCAAGGAACACAAAATCTCAACTTCAGAAAGTCAACTTAAGAAGTCAACTCTGAGAAAGACAGATCAGGTTGAATCTGTAAGGAGAAAGCCTATGACGAAAAATAAAAGTCAACCTGCTCTCAAGCTGAAAAAGAAACAACTTATCCGTCAAAGACAGACTCAATATGAGCAGTGGCACTTTTATCCAGATCATGGTTATCATGAGCAGTGGAACTCTATGCCTCACTATAACCATCAACAAGACTATCCATCATATGGCTACCCCAACTTCTATCAGAATGTTCCACAGTTTGTATATCTAGATCAGTGGTACAACTATGAGCAGCATGAGCAACCCATGTATCAAGATTACTACTGCTCGGGTCGCCAACCATTCCATCCTTCTGGATATTATGAGAACTCATTCTTCCAAATCAGTATCAGTCTGCACCTCAAATCTACAAGAAGAGGATAAAGAAGAAGAAGTCTCTCAAACCTGCAAAGAAATCTCTACCTGCTAGCAAAGCACCCCAGTTCGAATGGGTTGCTAAATCTGTTTAATTGCAGGGTGGAAAGCATGAAAGGAGGAAGGAAGCTGCAGGCGGACCCGTCTGGATCATATGCACCAAACACATGACCGGATTCAAACATCTTCTTTCTGATCTGATCGAACATGAAGCACCTGATGTCACCTTTGGAGGAAACGACAAAGGAAAGACAAAAGGTTACGGTAAAGTTTTTGTTGGTAAAACATCAATTGATGATGTGTCACGTCCGCGCTTCGCTAATTAATAGCTTAGCTCGGTAATTCGTGACTTAAGGCAAAGATACGACGA
Organism: Mentha longifolia; assembly: GCA_001642375.2. NCBI lineage: Eukaryota > Viridiplantae > Streptophyta > Magnoliopsida > Lamiales > Lamiaceae > Mentha > Mentha longifolia. The sequence goes on from CM038110.1 coordinate 36,927,490, forward strand.
TTAAAGAATAAATGACATAAAGAGAACAAATAACTTGACTCGATCATGACAAGGAAGTTTAGAATCCAAAACGTAAGAAGTGAACAGAGTACGATGATGACATCATCATTCTAACTTATGATACAACCCAAACAAATAACATTTGAATAGCACAGCGGAAACAGATGCATGTATGAAGATATGCACCACCAAGAGACTTTGACTTCTTAAGCTCGACAAAAGCTCCACCGGCCACTTCACTCCGATTCGCTCAACCTGCATATGGGAAATATGTACATGGCTGAGTACTCTAGGTACCCAGTGAACACGTTGCCAAAACATTTTCTTTAATTGTCAGCCATGCAAGAGTATTACATAGGGTTTTAAAAAAAAGGCCTATGTGTACTAAAACACTTGAAACTTAAAGCGACTGCAGTCTATGTTCTTTAGTAATTAGCCATATCCGAACTTACTTGCATCCGGGAAGTTGTACACCTTCCACGGACACCAGACATACACACCTTCGCTAAGGTAGCCTGCCATTGCGTGCACGTTAATCCAAATAAGATCACTATCTTACAAGGACCCGAATTGGATTCTTATAAACTTGGCAAAGCCTTAACAGATAGGCATCATACATAAACTTGAAAACTTTATGGCATGACAATTCTTTAAAAATAACTAACTTCAGCTAATAAAACTCTTTTATTTTAGAAAGCCCACCTCGATAGCTTATCTTTTCCTTGTCACTCAGCTGAAATGCTTCCTCTGCTATGGCCTCCCTTCGCTTGACCTTAATTCAAAGAATCCGAATGAGATTCTTGATTCGATCGATAATTTATATCGACTTAGTGGAGGGTTGCTATTTCTACTTAACTTATTAATTAATAATTTTCTTAATAATTGATGTGGTAATTCTTCTTATTTAATTGAGATATTTCTCAATTAAGGAATTGATTATCTCAATCAATAAACTAGGGTATAATTTAACTCTTGGTTAAATTATAAAATTTAATTAATTACTCGGGTGAGTAATCTCGACAACAAATTTTTAATTAATGGTAATTTGTTCTATTTTTATCAAGACTTAGGTTGGAGATAAATAATTAAATTATTTAAGGCCCAAAGGGAATAAATTAATCGATCCAAACTAATTAATCCTTCAGCCCAGCCGAAGTGATTAACGGCCTAACACTTCTTGGCCCAGCTCTTCCCTCGGCCCGCAGCCCGTAGCCGACCCGGGTCAAACAAGAAGCCTTGACTCCTCCTTTCTTCTTCATTCTTACGCACGCACGACCTCCTTCTCTCAATCTGTGATTTCTCTCCTTCTTCCCTACACTCCCTCGCCGCCGTCCTCTCCCTTCAGTTTCTTGCCGGCGGTCGGCGCTGCTATCCCACGCCGCCGTCCCGGTACCGCTACCTCTCCCTCTCGGTCATCATCCCCAATCAAAATTGCAGGGAAGCCCCAATTCAAAAATTAGGGCAGAATCGCTCCCTCTTCGATTCTCCGGCGAGCTTCTCCGATTTATGCGCTCCCGTCGCTGCCCGTGGTGAGACGGCGCCGCTCCGGTCACCGGCTCAACTTCTACGATTCAGCAGCCTCTTTCCTCGACGTTACAGTAACATCCCCAATTCGGGAGAATTGGGGAACATTCGCCCCTCGAATCTCTCTCTCTTTCTCGCTCTGGATTAATGGTGGTGTTGAGAACGCCGCTGCGTCAGCGGCGGCGCCACCGGCGGCAATTCTCCCCTCTCTTTTACTTAACCACTATTTATTTATTCTCTGCTTTTGCAGATTCCGGCGAGGTGTACTGTGGCTGCTTCTATAGCTCCGGCGAGGGCGTGATGGAGGTGATGTCCCCGCTGCTCTGTCGAGCTCCGCCGTCATCTAGCTGCGCCCTTCGCCATCGTTCAGCTGCAGCGAGAGGTCCGTCCCTGGCTTAGGTAATGCCCCGTTCCTCCCTTTCGATTTAATCTATGTTCCGATTTTGTTATTACCCAGTTACTAGATTTATTCGTAGGTTTTCTGTAGTAGTTGAGTTGGAGTTATATGATTTTGGCCTTCAATCTGAATATCCAAGGTGTGCTCCTTCATTGTAGAATTTTTATAAGTATTGGTTGCTTAGCTTAAGACTTAAATTTTCAGATTTGTTACTTGTCTTTATCTTAGATCATGATTCAAATTCCTTGTGTTCTAGTTTCAGAAGGAAAATTCTATGGTGCCATGCTCGAGTGCTCTTAATTGGATTTGAAAAAAAAAATTTATGCTTTAAGTGCTTAAATCTTCTTAGCTTCAGATTTTGAAGTTTGAATCGTGTTCTTAAAGTTCCAGTTGGTTTCATGGATTGAAACAGATTTTGGAACATGTCTTCGTATGATCCGATTTTCTTTTCTTTTGATTTGCTGTATAAGGGTTCTTTTGAATCAAGTGTCTTGTAGGATCTAAGTGTGGTACTTGGTATACTTGTGACTTTAGGTAGATTAAAGGGCATGCTCGTTGTCAATCCTACCATGCTTCTACTTTTAGCTTCAACTTAGGAATGATAGAACTTACTTGATGATAAGAAGAATGTTGGGATTGGAGTGGTGGTTTGGGGCTGCAAGGTCTACTCCCCTTGAGATTTGCCTTCATTCTCCCTTCTTTCCTTCTCTCTTTCCTTCTTCTTGCTCATGTTCTTCCTCTCTTTTTCTCACTGTTGGTGGCTGAGTTGGTGTGCATTTGTGCAGAGGGTTAAGGTTCGAAAAATCTTGAAGAGAGAATGTAAGTTTAGTGCTTGGGAGGCTGAAAGGAGCTGCAGTGGCTGCTCCTTTCTTCCTCTACTTGCTTGATTTCTCCTTGCTTTCTTCTTACTCCCTTCCTTGCTCTTCCTCTAATTTTTGATTATGTTTCCTTGTGTATGTGTTTTGCTTGTGCAGAAATGGAAGGGGCTGATTACAAGTAACAGGGGTGAAGCTTCATCATGGCTTGGGGGCAAAAGAAGGCATGGATTGGTGGTGCTTCTACCAAGAAAAAAAAAAGAAGTGTTGCAGAGATGGTGTAATGGAGAAGGCAAAATGGGAGTAGTTGACTGTGCAGGTTCCATTTTGGTCATTCCCTAGAAGTTGTAATCATTACAGCCATTTGCAAATTTTATTTGTTGTAGTATTTGAATTAATGAAAATTTTCGTTTCTTCTTAATTTGTGCATAATGTAATTTCTTTATTTTATTTACTGATTTCCTTCACTTGTTTGTGTAAGAATTTTCAAAAAATTAGGTTGGGCCACTGGGCCTTGATAAGGAAATACGTAAATGGGCTTGACCCAATTCCTTTTCTTGTATTTCTCTTAACAGGTGGGCCTGGCCCAGCAACTAAATAATATATAATCGGGCTTGGCCCGTTGGATCCTCGTTGGGTTCGACCCAAATAAATTCTTAAGACTGACTTCGATTAGCTTAATGGGTCGGACCTTAATTAAATTCTTAATAGGCTTGATACGGAGAATCACTCGTGGACTTAATGGACTTAATAATTTAGAAATTAATGGCTCGTCTAATTTAATACTAAGTGACTCCGGTCCAATTCTAATTCATAACGGGCTCGTCTTGTATAATAATATTTAATTAATGTTGCTAAATAAATACTTAAGGTAAATAAATTACTTAATTAATGTGGGATATTACATGATGTCACATATGTAGAAGGTTTAAATCATAGTCTCTTCTCTGTAAGCCAATTCGAGTGGCAAAGAGTTGAATTTACTGCAACAAATGTTTGGTGAGAAACAAGGAAGGAGAAGAAATTCTTCTTACCGGTGTTCTGCAGGTGATTAACACATATTTTATGTGCATGTTGAGTGTGTTTTGTATGTGCTTGAAGCTTGATTTGTGTGATTAAAGGCTAGAATTGCTAGGGTTTCTTAACTTTTAGCATATTTTGTACCTTTCTCGTTTTCTTTCGGTTTTCGATCTATTTTTGTTAAAATTGGAAGAACATTGAAGTATCTAAAGATCGAGGGTTGGAAACGAGGAAGATTCGGGCATCAAGAGGTGAAAGTCGAAAGTCAAAAGCCGGTTCGAAGAGAGGAAAGAAAGAATCAAAGAAATAATCAAAGAAAGAACCGAATCAGAGAGAACCGACCGGGGCAAGGAGCATCGGCGGTTTGGACGGCGGCCGGCTGTACCGCCAGCCAAACCGCTGTGAGGGTGGCTAACCTGCAGCATCGGCGGCAGGTTGCACGGCGGTTGGCCAAAGCGCCGGCCAAACCACCGGCTACGCGCCCTTCTTCCATTATTGACCAAGTTGGTTCGTTCCAACTCGGTCTACCTCGACCCAAAACTCATGATTTATGTATATTAACCCCAAATATTCCCCAATTAGTTATCTTATGCTAGAATATTCATCTTAGAACCCTAGAAATATTTTCCTCTTTCCAGTTTGGTATTATCATCAATTGTTGAAGATTTATGTTGAGGATTTGAAGATCCTTCCATCATTCACTTCCTTATTGAATTTTCTATCTTTTGATTATGGTTTTATGCATTTTCTATGGTTTAATTTTCTAAATCATGTCTATCTAGATCTCTTTATGATTCCAATTATATGTAGATTAGGGATAAGTGATGGGATTAAACTTTAGTTATGAATTTACCTTCTAATTTCATGTTCATTTCTCTATGGGCTATGTTTTATTATGTAATTGTGATTGATCACCACAGTTGCATACCAAGTGTTTGATATAATGCTAATGAGTCTTAGATTAGATGCTAGGATTAAGAGATTTGCATGTTAGAGAATAGTAGGGTTAAGGAACTCCATAAGCTCTTGGGAGTTAATGAATTGCTTAATATCTTAGTAGGAGTTAGGCCTTTCATTACAATGAGAGTTGAGTGAATCATACTTAGGAGGTTTCCCGCATGAAATTGGATTAAAATGGCTAATTCTAGTTAGAGTGTCACATCCCTATCACTTAGACCTAATTGAAGTATAATTGGAGTCACTTTCAATTTCTTATTGAATTTCGATTATTTGCAAAGTTGTTGAGTGTTTAGTTAATCTCTAAGTTAGTTATTTTGTTTCATTATCATTACTTAATCAAAAATATCAAAACATGCTAGATGGTAGCTTGAATAGTGGTTAGGTAACTAGATTACTACTTGAATTTCGAACGTTCTAACATTCCTTGTGGATTCGACTCGATTGTAATACATCGATTATTATTGCTCTCTCTCTCACCCTCTAAAGTGGGAGTGACCACCCATAGGGCCTTTGCCGGGGAATGTTTAGTTTGAGTTTCAATAGTTGATTTGGTTATTGAGTTACTAATTCAAGCATTGTTTTTCTTTTAATTTTTATTTTGTAGGTTTATGCACACAAGATCCAAGGGAAGACTAGTTCAACCTTTGATCTTGAACTTTAAAAGGAGACATAGAAGGAGGAATTCTATTGAAGATCAAGATATGGCTAACAATCACGACATTGAGGCTCTTAGGAAGCAATTGGAGGATATGCAAGCTTGGAAAGAGGAGCAAGAAAGGAGGGCTCAAGAAGCTCAACAACCTCCACTAAACCAAATGTTTGAATCTCCCACGGATCAATTTCAAGGGGACCTCGTGTCAACGCAAACAACTTTGAGATAAGGACCGGTCTTATCCAAATGGTCCAATCCGAGCAATTTGGTGGGAGGCCAAACGAGGATCCTAATGCACACTTGAGCACGTTTTTGGAGATTTGTGATATGGTGAAACACAATGGAGTGCCGGAGGATGCTATAAGGATGAAGCTCTTCAACTTTTCTCTAAGGGATCGTGCAAATGAGTGGTTCAAAAACCTTGACAAGAGCGAGATCACCACATGGGAAAAGTTATGCAACGCTTTTCTGCCAAGTACTTCCCTATTTCAAAGGCTCAAAAACTCATCTCGGAAATTTCTCACTTTTCCCAACATATTGATGAGACACTATTTGAAGCTTGGGAGAGGTATAGGGACTTGCTATGCAAGTGCCCTCAATACGGTTTTAGTGAAGCACAACAAATAGTCAACTTCTATAGTGGACTCTCTCCACACACGAGGAGCATAATTGATGTTACATCCAAGGGTTTCCTTGTGAACCGGAATGCAAAGGAAGCCCTACGGATTATAGAAGAGATGGCAGCCAATAGTTATCAATGGCCATTAGAGATAGGTCCTACGAAGAAGGTGAATTCTATACTTGAAGATGTAAGGATTGATGAGTTGCCTACACAATACACCCTTCTCAAAAAGGAATTTGAAGAAGAGAGAAGATCGAAAAGAGATGTTCAAGTGGTTCAAGCCCAAGAGAATAATGAATACAATGGGAATGAAGATGTGAGCTTTGTGAACCAAAGACCCTATGGAAGTTTCAATAAGCCAAATTTTCAAGGAGCTCAAGGAGGATTCCAAGGGAATTATCAAGGGGGATTTCAAGGGAAGCCATAAGGAGGTAATTCCTATGGTCATCAAGGAGGCTATCAAGCCTACAATCCCAACAACCGGACTCATCCCAACCTCTCCTACGGAAATCCCAACAATGCTCAATTTTCACCTCCCGGATTCTCTGTTTCTCAAGGAGTTATTGAAGAGCCAAAGAAGAATTCTCTATCAATGGAGCAAATGATGCAACAAATGTTGGAAAATCAAGCTTAAATGTCTTCTCAAAAGGTGAGTGCCTTGGAAAATTCTCTCACCTCTTTAACAAAGCAAGTCAAGATGATAGAGGGCCAAATAAGTCAAATGGTTAACCAAGCCACCATTCAACACACACCGGGCAAGTTTCCGAGCAACACGGAGATGAATCTTAAAGGGTGTAATGCTATCACATTGAGGAATGGAAGGGCTTATGAGAATCAAGCCACATCCACCAAAAAGGAAGAGGAAGTTCTTGTGGAAGACATACCCTATGAAGAGCCTTCAACCAATGATGATGAATCAAGGAAAAAAGTTCTAATAGAAGCTCTTCTTCCAACTAAGGATGTGATCACAAAGGCTCTATTCCCTCATCATCTAGCCAAGCCTAAGGTGGATGATAAGATGAAGAGGTTCTTGGACATTTTCAACAAGATACAAATCAACATACCTTTGCTTGATGCACTTCGAGATATGCCCGGATATGTGAAGTTCCTTAAGGATGTCGTTGCTAACAAAAGAAAATTTGGATCATTTGAAACTATAAGTCTAACGGAAGAAGTTAGCGTGGTGATTCAAAGGAAGATGCCCTTAAAGCAAAAAGATCCGGGGAGTTTCACTATTGCTTGTGTAGTTGGTGGGCAAAGGTTTGGGAAAGTCTTATGAGATCTTGGTGCTAGCATCAACTTGATGCCCTTGTCTATATTTAGGAGATTAGATATTGGAGAGATCAAACTTACGTCTATTTGTCTCCAAATGGCCGATCGTTCTATATCTTATGCTCAAGAAGTTGTTGAAGATGTGTTAGTGAAAGTTGAGGAGTTTATCTTCCCTGCGGACTTTGTTATCTTGGATATGCCGGAAGACAAGGATATGCCACTCATTCTTGGGCGTCCTTTTCTAGCAACCGGTCGTGCTCTTATTGATGTGCAAGATGGGAATCTCACTTTTAGAGTGAATGAAGAGACCCTCACTCTTTCAATCTTTGATGCAATGAAGAGAGGAGATGATCCAAGCTATGATGAGTGCAAGCTAATCACAACTTTGCCTACATCTATGGCAAAGGATCTTACGAAGGAAATTATCTCCAACTCACTATACTCTTATTCCAGCTTGGATGAAGCGTGTGATGAATTATTGGAGTCTATAGCTTTATTGGATGCAAATCAAGGATCACCAAAGGACGAGGTTCATTATCTTGATATCAACCAACCGGGGGAAAGTGGAAGCTCAACCAAGGTGGAATATTCTTCAAGCACCTCTCAAGAGTTGAAACCCCTTCCCGATCACCTAATGTATGCCTTCCTTGGTGATAATAACTCTTTACCCGTAATTGTGTCTCAACACTTGTCAGAGTCCGAATTGGACAAGTTGTTGAGAGTCCTTAGGGAGTTTAAAGATGTTATTGGTTGGTCTATTGATGATATCAATGGTATTTGTCCATCTATTTGCATGTACCGTATATTATTAGAAGATGATTGTCGTCTTAAGGTTCAACCTCAAAGGAGGTTAAACCCGGTCTTGCAAGAGGTTGTGAGAAAAGAGGTGTTAAAGTTGCTAGATGAGGGAATAATCTATGCCATCTCAGATAGTGAGTGGGTGAGTCGTACTCAAGTAGTTCCGAAGAATGGGGGGATGACCGTGGTCAAGAATGAGAATGATGAGGTTATAGCTACATAGGTTGCCACCGGTTATCGAGTTTGCATCGATTATAGGGCTTTGAATTAGGCTACACGGAAAGATCACTTCCCTCTACCCTTTATAGATCAAATGTTGGATCGTTTGGCGGGCTATGAGTATTATTGCTTCCTTGATGGGTGTTCGGGGTACAACCAAATTGTCATAGCCCCGGAGGATCAACACAAGACGGCCTTCACATGCCCCTATGGAGTTTTTGCTTATAAGAGGATGCCTTTTGGGTTGTGTAATGCTCCGGCCACTTTTCAAAGGTGCATGATGTCTATTTTTGGTGGTTTGATTGAAAACATTATGGAAGTATTCATGGATGACTTCTCGGTTTTTGGGAAGAGCTTTGATTCTTGTTTGGATAACCTCATGAAGGTGTTGCAAAGGTGTAAGGACACTTTTCTTATCTTAAATTGGGAGAAGTATCACTTCATGTTTAGAGATGGAATTGTGTTTGGGCTCAAAGTTTCTAGAGATGGTTTGGAAGTTGATAGAGTCAAGATTGTTGCCATAGAGAAGCTTCCACCCCCAACAAATGTGAAATCAATCCGAAGCTTCCTTGGTCATGCGGGGTTCTATAGAAGATTCATTGAAGGTTTTTTGAAGATTACAATGCCACTTTGTAATCTCTTGCAAAAAGATGTGAAGTTTGTTTTTGATGAAGAATGCTTGAAAGCGTTTGAGGCATTGAAAAAAGCCCTCATCTCTACTCTTATTCTAATCAAGCCTAATTGGAGTGAGTCTTTCATTTTGAAGTGTGATGCTAGTGATTGGACTTTAGGAGTGGTGTTGGGACAAATGAGAGATAATGTGTTCCGAGTCATTCATTATGCTTGTAGAACTTTGGATGGTGCTCAAAGGAACTACACAACAACGGAGAGGGAATTCTTGGCCATTGTTTTTGCCTTTGATAAATTTCAATCATACCTTGTTGGAAATCCTACCATTGTCTATTCGGATCATACGGCTATCCGACATCTCATGGCAAAGAAGGATGCAAAGCCTTGTTTGATTCGTTGGATTCTTCTCCTCCAAGAATTCAACATGAAGATTCGTGATAGAAGAGGTTGTGCTAATGTGTTAGCCGATCACATGTCAAGGCTTGAGAAGCCGGTTGAAGGTGAAGTCTTGAGATTGAGCATCAATGATTGTTTTCTGGATGAGCAGATTGTGGTATTGAAGTGTAAAGATTCTTGGTTTGCCAATTTTGCTAACTACCTTGTGCTCCAATAATTGCCACCAAATCTCTCGGATTATCAAAAAGCTAAGTTCCTTCGAGATATTAAATTCTATTATTGGAAAGACCTATATTTATGGAGGAGATATGCCGATGGCCTCATCAGAAGATGTGTGATGGAATGTGAATGGCTCAAGATTATTGGAGATTGTGATGAGGGACCAAATGGGGGCCACTTTGGGGCTAATCGTACAGCTTGGAAGGTATTTCAAAGTGGATTCTATTGACCTTCTATTTTTAGGGATTGTCAAACCTTTGTGAAGAATTGTGATAGGTGTCAAAGGATGCGGAATATCAGTAAGAGGGATGAGATGCCTCAAAACATCATGATTGAGATTGAGTTGTTTGATGTTTGGGGGATAGACTTCATGGGACCATTCCCTAATTCTTGTGGTTTTTTCTATATCCTTCTTGCTATTGATTATGTGTCAAGATGGGTTGAAGCGAATCCTACTTCAAGGTGGTAATTAAATTTCTAAAGAAGAACATTTTAACTCGATTTGGAACTCCGAGGGCTTTGCTTAGCGATGGGGGGTCACATTTTAACAACAAATGGTTGGGAAGTTTGCTTGCAAAGTATGGTGTTAAGCACAAGATTACTTCTCCATACCATCCTCAAGCTAATGGTCAAGCAGAGCTTGCAAACCGGGAGATCAAGCAAATCTTGGAGAAAATAATCACTACTCGGAAGGATTGGGCTAATAAGCTTGATGATGCTTTGTGGGCTTATCGAACTGCCTATAAAACCCCCATTGGTATGTCCCTGTATCAACTTGTCTTTGGAAAGTCTTGTCACTTGCCTTTGGTGATTGAGCATAAGGCATTTTTAGGCTATAAAGAGGATAAATTTTGAGTTTAAGGAGGCCGGATTTAGTAGGAAAAACCATCTTGTGGGGTTAGAGGAATGGAGAAACGAGGCCTATGAAAATTCTCGAATTTATAAGGAAAGAGCCAAGAAGTTTCATGACTTGGGGATTCGAGGCAAGGATATCATTCCAGGAGACGAGGTTCTTCTCTTTAACTCTCGTCTTCATCTTTTCCCCCGGAAAACTCCAATCAAGGTGGACCGGTCCTTATGTTGTGAGTAAGAGTTTCAAGAATGGCACATTTGAACTTCTCAAGAATGATGGTTCTACTTTTGTTGTCAATGATCATCGACTCAAGCTCTATTTCATTTCCAAGAAGGTTAAGGAGGAGTCAAAAATTGATCCGCCCTCACTTTAAGGGTGAGGGTAGAGAGCAATAATAATCGATGTAATATAATCGAGTCGAATCCACAGGGAATGCAATGGCGAATGAGTTTCAACTAGTCATCTAGCTACTAAAAATACTATCCAAGCTACAAGATATCATGTTTTTGTGTTTTCTCAAAGATTAGTGACAAATTTAAATAACAAAATCAAATAGCAAACAAGTATCAAATGATAAAAATCAATAAGAGAAAGTATGGTTCCAAACATAATCCGATAATCAAAAGAGGCCTAGGTTTTAGGATTTGTTAGGATTAACCATTTTAATCTAATTCATATGGGAGTTCTATATATTGTATACACTAATTCTTTTCTCAAAGCAATCAATGTAAGTAGATTAACCTATGACATCTATCCCCGACTAGGACTCAAGGTGCATGGATTAACTCCTAATGGTACAATTAATATCTAGAATCTCCTATTAGCAAGAATTACTAATATGTTGTGATTTGATGCTAAGTGTTATGAATTAAAGCCTACTAAGCATTTAACCAAACACTTTGTATGCACTCAATGATAGCCAATCAATCATGCAATAAAGTTAAGTCCCAAACCACAAGACATATGAATTATAAGGTAAATCCAACAACAAAATCCAAAAACCTAGTGATCTAGATCATATCTTCATATATTGGAACCAAATAAAAATTTAGCTAGACATAATTAAAGGAATTAAACCATGAAAAAGAGATAAAATCATGATGAAAATAAAGAGAATTTAATAAGGAAGAAGAAGATGGTCTTCAATTGCAAATCCAACAAGTGTAGCTTTAACAATCTTCAAAACACTAAAAAGGAAAGAGGAAAATATTTCTAGGGTTCTTGAAATATTAAAATATACAAAAAGATACTCCAATGAAGTATAATATCCTATTTATATCATTACATTGAGTGGGGGTCAAAATATAATTAGAAAAAGATAGAAAATGGGGAGAAAAATTGAATTTTCGGAGGAAAAAAATGGGGCGGCGCGCCCGCTCCCGGAAGTCGCGCTCCCAAGTCCAACTTTTCTTCATTGTCGCGCGACCGGGGGCAGTTTCTGAAGCGGTCGCGCGCGTAGTCGCGTCCATGTTGCTCCCGCTGCGCAACGATTTTGTTTTGGCTTGTTCTCCCTCGTCCGAACTCGGAATCTCGATCCGCTTTTTGCTATGGCTTCCTAACGCGCTCTTATTTCTCATGGAATGATTAATTTGGCCAAATAAATTCTCCATTATTCCTGCTAAAAGCATAAAGACACTCGAGAGAACGAGGAAAACATAAATGAAATCAACTAGTGAAACCCTAACTTTATAACTTTGAAATTCCACATTTCTAAGCGCAAGTTTCACTCTAATTAGGCTTGATTCTTCCTCGTTCTCAGCCTTCGATCCTTAGCCACATGAATGTTCTTTCCAATTTTTACAAAAATGGATCGAAAACCGAGAGAAAATGAGAAAAACACAAAGTATGCTATAAGTTTAAAAATCCTAGCATTTCTAACATTTAAGTACCTAAATTGAGACTCAAATACATGCAAAACACACTTGACATGCACATAAAATACGTGTTAATCATCGACCATTGTTCTTCATGATGTTTGATGTTGAAAGCAACGTCGAGCTAACGACTTTTCTTTTCTTCATAAAGTGCTTGTTGAGAGGCACCTCAATATGTATCCTTTTCTTTTCCGTTTTCTTGGCTACAAGTCGAGCCCTAGTGGATGTGTTTGAAGGAAGTCTTATCCTTCGAGTCAATGGAGACAAGGAGTCATTCTACATGATGAATGACTTGAAGGATTGTGAGGAGACAATTGAAAAGGGCGATGGAAAGATTGACAAGAAGCCAATGGTTGATAAAGGAGGGACTTCATTCAAAGTCCCTTGAAAAGGGTAAAGAGGTATCGTCGAGCTAACGACGTTAAACTAAGCGCTTGCTGGGAGACACCCCAACAACTATCCTTTTCTTTTTCATTTTAGTTAGTTTCTTTAGTTTGATTTTGGTTTCTATTTCTTATTTTTGATTTAATCGTTCCTTCTACTTGTTACTTATCTCTATGCTAATACTTCCTATTTTTAAGTTCATTTCTACTTCACAAGTTCCATGTGTTTCAATGTCAATGCATGAGGTCGAATCATGATGGGAACGAGTGAAGGAAGAGAATCAAACCAATTAAGCAAGCAAATGATTGAATGACTTTCAAAACCACCTTCAACATAGCTTTGGACCTTTGTGAGTGTAATTTAAATTTCTTATTATTCTTCCCTCCAAACTCATTTTAGAATTTATTTTCTAAAATAAGTTTGGGGGAGGGGGGTAGGATAAAGAATTTAAATTACTTTACTCTTGATTTTTTAAGTTTCTATTTGATGTGGTATCATTAGGATTTCATTGATTATATGCTTAGGCTTGCTTGATGATTGTGGTTGATTGGGGTTAAATGGATAATTTTTGCTTGTTTTGGTTTGGTGATGAGTTTGGGTCGATGAGCTTAATTGATAAAGATTCCTTCTTTGGTTGTTTGTTTTGTTGTTGGAAGTTTTATTGGAGCTTACATGGAGAATCTTTGGTGAGGATGATTTTGTTGATTGATTGGAGCTTGAGTGCAAAATTTTGGGAAAATTGAAAAGTTTTTAAGTTGAATAATGAATGAATGTTTGCATGTGTGTATGTGAAAGAACGTGTTTAATCTCTTAAGTGCTTTTGGGTAAGATGCCAATGATTGATGCTAAAATAGTGACCTTTTTAAAATTTCTCAAGTTTAAGTCAAGCATGATTAGGGTTATTTCACTTGAATATCTTGGAAGGATTGATCTTAGGCACTTAGGCTCTAGACAAAAAAAGCTTGAGAAAATTTTGAGCCTTAAACTATGCATCTTACATAGTTGATATCCTTTCTTGAGAGCTTGATCTTGCATTATATATGCTTTACTAGAACTTGCCTTGATACTCTTGTTAGAAGTACTACATGTTTGCATGATTACGAGATGATCTTAGGCCATCATTGCATAGCCCATTTTCCCTAAACACTAACCTCTCTTTCATTACCGTTGTCGTCCCATTTTGAGTCTTGAATATAGCCTTTTCTTCTTGAACCGGATGATAGGGGGTGAAGGATGGTTAAGGGAATCTTGGTGAAATTTGAAAATTCATGAAAAATGTTAGGTGATGGTGAAAGGTCATGAGATTGGTGTTGAGTTGAAAGAACACTCCTATAAGCTCAATATTAGAAAAGAAAAGAATAAGAACAAAGTTCTTAATGAAAAAAAACTAAAAATAAATAAATAAAGTAAGAACAAAGTTCTTACAAGAAAAAGAGAAGAATAAGAGCATAAAGGAATGTTTCTTTAGATTTGGTAGAAGCTTGAGATTCATTTGACTAAAAAGGGGTTGGATGAGGTGGAAGATGAAGAAATTCATACTTAGAAGGTGAAGAAAGGAGATAAGGGTACTTGAATGCAAATTTAAGTCACTTAGCCTAAAATTCCCTACCTTAACCAATGTCCCTACATTACAAGCATTAGAAAGACCTTTTTGATCCTAAGTTGTGTATGCATTGTAGTATTGGAAACTTGAGTTGATAGGCAAACTTATGGTTTAAGATGTGTATTGCATGATTTCGATGAGTGAGGTGGTTGTGCCTCATTTGCCCTTCTTTCTTGCTCATCCTTCCATGCTCTAAACTCCTCCATTTCCTTCATAAGAGCTTCCATTGCTTGATTGTTAGCCATTTCTTGATCTTCACTAGAATTCATTCTTCTATGCCTTCTTTGAAAATTCAAGATCAAAGGTTGAACAAGTCTTCCCTTGGACCTTATGTGCATGAACCTACAAAAAAAAAAAATCAAAAGAACAAATGCTTGAATTAGTAACTCAATAACTAAATTGACTATTGAAACTCAAACTAAGCATTCCCCAGAAATGGCGCCAAATATTGATCCGCCCTCACTTTAGGGGTGAGGGTAGATAGCAATGATAATCGATGTGTATAATCGAGTCGAATCCACAAGGAATGCAATGGCGAATGAGTTTCAAGTAGTAATCTAGCTACTAAACCTACTATCCAAGCTACAAGATATCATGTTTTTGTTTTTCTTAATCCTATCAAGCAATGTAATTGAAAAGCAACAAACTAGATAACAACTAATAGCAAGAGTTAACAAACAATAGCAGAAAACTTGGTTCCAAATATAATCCGATAATCACAAGAGGCCTAGGTTTTAGGATTTGTTAGGATTAACCATTTTAATCTAATTCATATGGAGTTCTATATATTGTATACACTAATTCTTTTCTCAAAGCAATCAATGTAAGTAGATTAACCTATGACATCTATCTCCGACTAGGACTCAAGATGCATGGATTAACTCCTATCGGCACAATTAATATCTAGAATCTCCTATTAGCAAGAATTACTAATATGTTGTGATTTAATGCTAAGTGCTATGAATTAAGGCCTACTAAGCATTTAACCAAACACCTTGTATGCACTCAATGATGGCCAATCAATCATGCAATAAAATTAAGTCCCAAACCACAAGACATATGAATTTGAAGGTAAATCCAACAACAAAATCCAAAAACCTAGTGATCTAGATCATATCTTCATATATTGGAACCAAAAGGAAATTTAGCTAGACATAATTGAAGGAATTAAACCATAAAAAGTAAATGAAATCATGCTTAAAAGATAGAGAATTTAATAAGGAAGAAGAAAATGGTCTTGAATCTTGAATCCACAAAGTAAAGCTCCAACAATCTTGAATTTACTAAAAAGAAAAGAGGGAAATATTTCTAGGGTTCTAAGATATTAAAGTATGCAAAAGATCCCCCCATGAGGTTGAATTTAGGGGTTAAATACATAGAAAATTGAGTTTGGTTCGAGTTGGGACGAATCGGGGTGAACCGGGACGAACCGGGGTGAGTTTGGGTGAAGTGGGGCAGCCAACCGGCGGTCTGGGAGGTCACCGGCGGTTTGACAGGTCGCCGGCCAGGTTGCCGTCAGCATTTCTCCTTGCGCAACTTCACCGTTTTCGCTCATTCTCTCTCGTCCAAACTCCGATTCTCGATCCACTTTTTGCTATGGACTCCCAACGAACTTCTCTTCAACATGGAATGATAAAATTGGCCAAATGAGTTCTCCATTATTCCTGCAAAAAGCATAAAGAGACTCGAGAAAACAAGGAAAACATAAATGAAATCAAACTAGTGAAACCCTGACTATATAACTTGAAATTCGACATTTAAAAACACAAGTTTCACTCTAATTGAGCTCGATTCTCCCTTGTTTCCGGCCTCCGATCCTTTGCTACTTGAATGCTCTTTTAAATTCTCACAAAAATAGATCGAAAACTGAAAGAAAACGAGAAAAGAAAAAAGTATGCTACTAGTTAAGAAACCCTAGCATTTCTAACATTTAAGCACATAAATCGAGACTCAAACACATGCAAAATACACTTGACATGCACATAAAATACGTGTTAATCACTCTCCCAAAATTAAGCCATTGTTCATCCCGAACAATGAAACGAACAATCAAAACACTTAACATGTATGGGATGTGCATTTTGAGTTCCTCGATGCCTCATATCACCTCAAAAACCGTTTTAGTTCAAAGAAATTCTCAAGTCAAGCCAAATATTCATCAGATCAATCACTATCCTAACTTAGATCTCACACGGAACATGTGTATCACTCGATCCCTCAATATATAGAGAAGGTTTAACCATATGTTCCAATCTCCAACGGAACAATTTCAAGGAGGAGAATGGGGGACGATCAATGCTAATAATTTTGAGCTCAAATCCGGACTTATTCAAATGGTTTAAGACGATCAATTTGGTGGAAGTCCTATGGAGGATCCGAACGCCCATCTTAGTACGTTTCTTGATATTTGCGACACCATTAAGCTAAATGGAGTCTCAAATGATACAATTCGCATGCGAATGTTCAGGTTTTCTCTACGGGACCGGGCCAAGGATTGGTATAAGGGATTAAACAAAGCCAACATTCAGACATGGGATGATTTATGCAAGGCCTTCCTCTCTAAATACTTTCCACCATTCAAAGCCCAAAGTCTTATTTCCGATATTTCACATTTTTCTCAACAAGGTGACGAGACCTTGTTTGAAGCATGGGAGAGGTATAGGGACTTGCTATGCAAGTGCCCTCAACACGGTTTTAGTGAAGCCCAACAAATCGTGAACTTCTATAGTGGACTCTCTCCACATACGAGGAGCATAGTTGATGCAACCTCCGGTGGTTGCCTTATGAATCGGAATGCCAAAGAAGCTCTTAGGATCATAGAGGAGATGGCATCCAATAGTTATCAATGGCCCATGGAGAAGGGCCCTACCAAGAAGGTGAATGCAAGGTATGATGCTTTAGCCTTGGAGCTTGCCAACTTGAAGAAAACATATGAAGATGAAAGGAAAGCTCAAATTCTAAGGGTTCAAACTCAAGAGAATTGGGAGTTCAATGGAATTGAAGACGTGAGATATGTCAATCAAGGGCCTTATGGAAATTACTCCAATAAGCAAGGATTTCAAGGGGCTCAAGATGGATTTCAAGGAAATTATCATGGGGGGTTTCAAGGGAAGCAAGGAGGCAACTCCTATGGTCAACAAGGAGGTTATCAACTCTATAATCCCAACAATCGAACACATCCCAACATTTCCTATGTAAATCCCAACAATGCTCAATTCCCACCTCCCGGATTCTCTGTCTCTCAAGGGGTGATTGAAGAACCTAAGAAGACATCCCCTTCTCTTGAGCAAATCGTTCAACAAATGGCCAATCAACAAAGTGCTTTTATCTCTCAAACTGGTCAAAAGGTCAATGCCTTAAAGAATTCACTCACTTCATTGTCAAAGCAAGTCAAGATGATGGAAGGCCAAATTAGCCAAATGGCTAACCAAGTTACAACTCAAAACAAGTTCGGAGAATCCTCTAGCAAGGCTCAAGAAAAATTGAAGCAACAACGCAACACCATTCATGTGGTGAGTGAACTTTCTTTGACCTCTTCACATATACCTTGTGGGAAATCTCTGAATCTTGCTAAGAGCAATCTTGTGGAGCCAAGATAATCATGTAAGCTTCCATCTTCCGAGGTAGTTATGCTTGATGAGAATGATCCGAGAATCATAGATATTTGGCCAATCATCTCATCTATAAAAGGTTGGACAAATTGTGACATTAATGATTATTATTTGAGGATGAGGATTGCCAAGGCCGTCTCATATGATGAGCATCTTGATAAGCCAAAGGATCTACAAAGAAGGAAGAATGCTTATTAAGCTTCAAAGTTGAGGAGTAAACTAGGTGTTCAAGAACCTATAGAGAAGGAGAGTGCTCACAAGACAAATCAAAGAGGTATCCCTTCTACTCTAACTCCAAAATTTTCTCAAGAGCATGTTGAGTTGAATGGCTTGGATAGTCTAGCATCTTCCCATAAGCCTATTGAGGAAAATTTACATGAGAAGAAAAGTGATTCGCTAGATGTATTCAAGAAGTTGGATATAAATGCTCCCTTAGTTGGTTTGTTAAGTAATATCCCGGATCATGAGAAATTTTTGGAGGTTGTGCTTCATAAGAAGGTGAAATGGGATGATTTGAAAACCATTGTGCTTACGGATGAGAGTAGTGCCCGTTTGAAAAAGAAGATCCCGAAGAAGGAATTGGATCCGGGAAAGTTTACCCTACCTTGTGAGATTGGAGGCAAATGGTTTAAGAAAGTCTTGTGTGACTTAGGTTCGGGAGTCAATTTGATGCCTCTTTCCATCTTCAATCGCTTGAACATTGGAAATCTTAAGCCTTCATCACTTGTACTCCAAATGGCAGATTGCTCAACTTCATATCCCAAATGGATTGTTGAGGACGTGCTTATCAAAGTTGGAAAGTTCATATTCCCGGTGGATTTCATCGTAATTGACATGCCGGAAGATCATGATGTCCCAATGATTCTCGGACGGCCTTTCTTGGCTACAAGTCGAGCCCTAGTGGATGTGTTTGAAGAAAGTCTTATCCTTTGAGTCAATGGAGACAAGGAGTCATTCTACATGATGAATGACATGAAGGATTGTGAGGAGACAAGTGAAGGGAGCAATGGAAAGATTGACAAGAAGCCAATGGTTGATAAAGGATGGATGTCTTTCCAAGTCACTTGAAAAGGGTAAAGAGGTATCGTCGAGCTAACGATATTAAACTAAGCGCTCGTTGGGAGGCACCCCAACAACTATCCTTTTCTTTTTCATTTTAGTTAGTTTCTTTAGTTTGATTTTGGTTTTTGTTTCTTATTTTTGATTTAATCGTTCCTTCTACTCGTTACTTATCTCTATGCTAATACTTCCTATTTTTAAGTTCATTTCTACTTCACAAGTTCCATGTGTTTCAATGTCAATGCATGAGGTTGAATCATGATGGGAACGAGTGAATGAAGAGAATAAACCAATTAAGCAAGCAAATGATTGAATGACTTTCAAAACCACCTTCAACATAGCTTTGGACCTTTGTGAGTGTAATTTAAATTTCTTATTATTCTTCCCTCCAAACTCATTTTAGAATTTATTTTCTAAAATAAGTTTGGGGGAGGGGGGTAGGATAAGGAATTTAAATTACTTTACTCTTGGTTTTTCAAGTTTTTATTTGATGTGCTATCATTATGATTTCATTGATTATATGCTTAGGCTTGCTTGATGATTGTGGTTGATTGGGGTTAAATGGATAATTTTTGCTTGTTTTGGTTTGGTGATGAGTTTGGGTCGATGAGCTTAATTGATGAAAATTCCATCTTTGGTTGTTTATTTTGTTGTTGGAAGTTTTATTGGAGTTTACATGGAGAATCTTTGGTGAGGATGATTTTGTTGATTGATTGGAGCTTGAGTGCGAAATTTTGGGAAAATTGAAAAGTTTTTAAGTTGAATAATGAATGAATGTTTGCATGTGTGAATGTGAAAGAACGTGTTTAATCTCTCAAGTGCTTTTGGGTGAGATGCCAATGATTGATACTAAAATGGTGATATTTTTAAAATTTCTCAAGTTTAAGTCAAGCATGATTAGGGTTATTCACTTGAATATCTTGGAAGGATTGATCTTAGGCACTTAGGCTCTAGACAAAAAGCTTGAGAGGATTTTGAGCCTTAAACTATGCATCTTACATAGTTGATATCCTTTCTTGAGAGCTTGATCTTGCATTGCATATTCTAAACTAGAACTTGCCTTGATATTCTTGTTAGAAGTACTACATGTTTGCATGATTACGAGATGATCTTAGGCCATCATTGCATAGCCCATTTTCCCTAAACACTAACCTCTCTTTCATTACCATTGTCGTCCTATTTTGAACCTTGAATATAGCATTTTCTTCTTGAACCGGATGATAGGAGGTGAAGGACGGTTAAGGGAATCTTGGTGAAATTTGAAAATTCATGAAAAATGTTGGGTGATGGTGA
The DNA here is from genome assembly GCA_001642375.2 of Mentha longifolia. Classification (NCBI taxonomy): domain Eukaryota; kingdom Viridiplantae; phylum Streptophyta; class Magnoliopsida; order Lamiales; family Lamiaceae; genus Mentha; species Mentha longifolia. Next base: position 36,947,691 of record CM038110.1, read on the forward strand.
AAGGTTTTGAGATTGGTGTTGAGTTGAAAGAATACTCCTATAAGCTCAATGTTAGAAAAGAAAAGAATAAGAACAAAGTTCTTATAGAAAAAAAAATAAAAATAAATAAATAAGTAAAGTAAGAATAAAGTTCTTATAAGAAAAAGAGAAGAATAAGAGCATAAAGGAATGTTTCTTTAGATTTGGTAGAAGCTTGAGATTCATTTGACTAAAAAGGGGTTGGATGAGGTGGAAGATGAAGAAATTCATACTTAGAAGGTGAAGAAAGGAGGTAAGGGTACTTGAATGCAAATTTAAGTCACTTAGCCTAAAATTCCCTACCTTAACCAATGTCCCTACATTACAAGCTTTAGAAAGACCTTTTTGATCGTAAGTTGTGCATGCATTGTAGTATTGGAAACTTGAGTTGTAACACCCCGTATTTTCTATCTACTTTAGAAATGATTAAATGATAATTATTCTCTTTAGTGATTTAAATATCACTTGTGTATAATGAAATTACTAGAAGAAATCTATTATAAATCAAGTAGCTACTTGATTCCCAATAATTTTTAGTTAACCATAAAATAAATCGAGTAGATACTTGAATTTAGTATTTTACTAAGTAGTAAAATATTGCTTTGTTATAAGTTAACAAATTGAAGCGATTCTAGAGTTTCAATTGTTATTCACGAGATATATTATTAAATGTATATAAACGGGCCAAGCCGTTTACAATTTCGACTGAGCCGAGCCCATTAGCTAAGTGATTATGGGATCAAGCACAACACGTCCAAGATATTGGGCCAAGCCCAATATAAATAAAGAAGGCCTCACAGCCGAATCCATGCATATTTCCACAAACAATAATTTAAGATAATGATTAAACAATTAAAGAACTTCTTTATACAAAGTCAACAATTGTTGGCTACTTTTATTAACATTGGCTACTTTTATTAATGAAGATACAAAAGAAAAAAGGGAAATACATGTCTTAATTCAAAGAGGAGGGGAACACAAAAATCTTCCTCCTCTGCAACAATCTTTTCTTCTCTGCTGCAAATTAGCTACCACATAGCTGTACCTTGAGCCAAAAACCTGCAATAAGAGAGGTTAAATCAGTAGTTAATGAAGAGAAGAATTAGGGGGCTTTGGTGCAGAGAATTTACCATAGCAAGCCAACCAACCACAACCATATATACACCCTCCCACTTCAGCCCACACCCACAATTCTACACACCACCAAAACCTACAACACTTAGAGAGAAAAGAGAGGAAACTAAGAGAGGGAAAGAAGCTGCAGCACTAGGGAAGAGGAGAAGAGGCAGAGCTCTATCCATTTTCCATAGCCACAACCCTAACACTCCCTATTTCATTAAGGTAATCCAACCAACATTTACTCTACTTATCGGTGTCAAGCATGCTTCTTACTTAAAGTTAGAAACCTTATTCAGCATAAAGGAAATACTCAAGCCTGTTATAAGCACAAATTCTTTAATGAACTCATAAGCCTTAAACTGAGATTCGGAATCAGGAACAGAAAATAAGTATAATCACCTAAGCATGCTTATTGACTCTCTACTAGAAGCAAAATACACATGCTCACTTCCTTCACAATTTCAGACGACGAATCGAGATTCGAATAAAGAGCATTCATGCCTAAAACTAGAACCAACACTTATACGAATTCTGGTTTTGTAAAGCGTGCCTAACACAAAGGTACCAAGACTAAGAAAACATAATATCCACAATCCAAAAGCATATAAACCCAGTTCATCCAAAGCAAGCCTTAACAGCTTATCTAGCAACACAATAAAAACGATAACAGGGTATAATAAAGAGAGAGAGAGCTCAAAGAAATTCAAACCTCCGTCGAGGCTCTTCGAACCTCGACGGCAGAAGCTCGGACCAGCAGGGAGGCTGAGAACGAGGGTGTTGCAGCAGCAACACCTCCATCACGACAATCGAACCCTGCAACTGAGAAACACGAATCAGTAACTGAATTAGTTAATAAATAAAATGTTATTTGAGAGAGAGAGATAGCGACGGCGGAGACGTCCTCGCTGTAGAATTTCAGCCGAGAGAGGAGGAGGAGAATGTCGCCTAAACTCGGAGAGTAGGCTTTTAATGTGGGATCAAAATCCCCGAGAAACAGAGATCGACAGAGCATCGCGGGAGTTGCACCGGAAGCGTAGCCACCGGTGCCGTTTCACCACGGTGACTGAGGAAGGGAACGATTGAGAGTCCAAACCAGCGACGGGAGCACAAATCGGAAGCCCCTGCGCCGGAAAATTTAAGAGAATCTGTGCCCTAAAATCTAAAATTAGGGCTCCGATTTAGGGGTGAATTGCCTATGTTCCGAGGAACAGCCGCCAGCAACGGCAAAGGAGAGAAACCGGCGACAGTGACACTGCTGCGGATCGGCGCCGGTGAGGAGAGGAGCAGCGGCGGAGGAGAGAAACCATTAGAGAGGAGAGTTCGCAGACAGAAAGAAGAGAAGGGGAGATCGGGCGTGTGAGCGAGAGAGAGAGAGAGGTTAGGGTGTTTAATCCAGCCGGGTCGATCCAGATCAGAAGCGGGTTTCGGGTCGCGTTCGCGGGCCTGGGCTTATCAAATCTGGTGGGCCGGAATCTCTATTTTAGTTGGGCCGATCCATTTTGTTTAGCTGGGCCGGGCTGAGTAAATTCATGGGCCGGATTAATTACTTCTTTTTGGGTTTTAATTAATTCAGTTAATTAATTGATAAACCCAACTTTTACTTAATTATGTGGTTCAAGTTACTACTAATTAAATTATACTACTTCCGAGATTAATAATTCGAGTGAATTATTTTACGAGCTTAAGAGAATTTACTTATAGAAATAAGTTTATTAACTAAAGGTTAATAGTCAAGACTTAATTGATTACGTTAATCAATTATACAATTAGAATTAATTATTGGAAAATGTCTCAATTAATTTTAATTCTAAGTAAATAAATCAATTAATTGATTTATTAAGAAACAGTCGAACCAACCGTTCGTATAACTTGAATAATAATTCGAGTTTAGATAACTGTGACGACGTCACTTAAAAATTTAGAATGACCTCCGAGGAGACATAGAGCTAGAATTATTTCGATAAGCTATTATCGTTCGAGTTAAGAATCTTACTGTATTCTTTCATCAAGGTCGGGCGAAGAAGGAACAGTAGCCAAGGCGAAGCTAGAATTCAGTAACAGTTAAGCAGAGTAAAAGAGGTGGGTTTCTTTTAAAACAAAGTGTGTTTTATTAGTTGATATAGCTCTTTTAAAGTATTGTCATGCCATAAAATATTTTGTTTTTGTATGATGCCTATCTGCTATTGGCTATGTCAATGTTATTTAATCGAATTCGGGTCCCTGTATGGCCAGCTGCTATACTTAGATTAGTGTACACAGAGGTCGAATCGTCTAGTGTGACGATCGATCAGGTGACGAGTGAGGTGGCCACCTCCTTGGGCACCACGGGTCGGATATGGTGGATTACTAAAGAAATTGGACTGCGCAGTCACTTTTGAGAACTAAGAGATTTTAGTGAACATAGACTTTTTAAGCAAAACCCTATGCTTCACCCATTATGGATGACAATAAAATCAGTTTTGGGCAATGTGTTCACCGAGTACAATTTGTACTTAGCCCTGTACATTGTTTTTAATGTGCAGGTTGAGCAGGTTGAAGCGGAGTGACCGGCGGAGCTTTTGTCAATTTAGTGAAGATTTAGTTGTTGATAACTCTTGGTAATACATGTCTTCATACATGTATTTATAGCCATACTTCCGTTGCGTACACTCTGATATTCCAAACCCTTTTTGATTTGGTTGTATTATAAGTCAAAATCTTGACAAGAAACACCGTACCTTATCAGTTATATAATCACTTGAAGTTCTTTCCTGAGTTGAATGAGTCCAATTTCCATAGATATTCTACCTTTCCACCCATTATTTGATGTTATATTTATAGTCACGAATTTACCAAGCTTAGCTATCGATTAACAAAGTGCGGTCGTGACATGAGTTGATAGGCAAGCTTATGGTTTAAGATGTATATTGCATGATTTCGATGAGTGTTTACCTTCTCTATATATTGAGGGATCGAGTGATACACATGTTCCATGTGAGATCTAGAGTCGAAAGTGTTTGAGTGATTGAGTTCTAAGTTAGGATATTGATTGATCTTATGAATGTTTGGCTTGACTTGAGAATTTCTTTGAACTAAAATGGTTTTTGAGGTGATATGAGGCATCGAGGAACTCAAAATGCACATCCCATACGTGTTAAGTGTTTTGATTGTTCGTTTCATTGTTCGGGACAAACAATGGCTTAAGTTTGGAAGAGTGATTAACACGTATTTTATGTGCATGTCAAGTGTATTTTGCATGTGTTTGAGTCTCGATTTATGTGCTTAAATATTAGAAATGCTAGGGTTTCTTAACTTGAAGCATACTTTTTACTTTTCCCATTTTCTTTCGGTTTTCGATCTATTTTTGTGAGAATTTAAAAGAGCATTCAAGTAGCTAAGGATCGGAGGCCGGAAACGAGGGAGAATCGAGCTCAATTAGAGTGAAACTTGTGTTGTCGAATTTCAAGTTATATAGTTAGGGTTTTACTAGTTTGATTTCATTTATGTTTTCCTTGTTCTCTCGAGTCTCTTTATGCTTTTTGTAGGAATAATGGATTACTCATTTGGCCAATTTTATCATTCCATGTCGAAGAGGGGTTCATTAGGAGTCCATAGCAAAAAGCGGATCGAGAATCAGAGTTTGGACGAGAGAGAACGAGCGAAAACGGCGAAGTTGCGCAAGGAGAAATACTGACGGCGACTTGGCTGGCGACCTCCCAGACCGCCGGTTGGCTGCCCCACTTCGCCCAAACTCGCCCCGGTTTGTCCCGGTTCACCCCGATTCATCCCAACTTGACCCAAATTCGATTTTCTATGTATTTAACCCCTAAATTCAACCTCATGGGGGGATCTTTTGCATACTTTAATATTTTAGAACTCTAGAAATATTTCCCTCTTTCCTTTTTAGTAAATTCATGTTGGAGCTTTACTTTGTGGATTCAAGATTCAAGACCATTTTTTTCTTCCTTATTAAATTCTCTATCTTTTAAGCATGATTTCATTTACTTTTTATGGTTTAATTCCTTCAATTATGTCTAGCTAAATTTCCTTTTGGTTCCAATATATGAAGATATGATCTAGATCACTAGGTTTTTGGATTTTGTTGTTGGATTTACCTTCAAATTCATATGTCTTGTAGTTTGGGACTTAATTTTATTGCATGATTGATTGGCCATCATTGAGTGCATACAAGGTGTTTGATTAAATGCTTAGTAGGCTTTAATTCATAGCACTTAACATCAAATCACAACATATTAGTAATTCTTGCTAATAGGAGATTCTATATATTAATTGTGCCATTAGGAGTTAATCCATGCATCTTGAGTCTTAGTCGGAGATAGATGTCATAGGTTAATCTACTTACATTGATTGCTTTGAGAAAAGAATTAGTGTATACAAAATATAGAATTCCCATATGAATTAGATTAAAATGGTTAATCCTAACAAATCCTAAAACCTAGGCCTCTTGTGATTATCGGATTATATTTGGAACCAAGTTTTCTACTATTGTTTATTAACTCTTGCTATTAGTTGTTATCTAGTTTGTTGCTTTTCAATTACATTGCTTGATAGAATTAAGAAAACACAAAAACATGATATCTTGTAGCTTGGATAGTAGGTTTAGTAGCTAGATTACTACTTGAAACTCATTCGCCATTGCATTCCCTATGGATTTGACTCGATTATACACATCGATTATCATTGCTATCTACCCCCCCTAAAGTGAGGGCGGATCAATTACCACATATTTTATGTGCATATTGAGTGTATTTTGAATATATTTGAAGCTTGATTTGTATGTTTTAATGTTAGAAATGCTAGGGTTTCTTAACTCTTACTATACTTTAGACTTTTCTCATTTTTCGATCTTTTCGATCTATTTTTGTGAGAATTTAAAAGAGCATTCAAGTAGCTAAGGATCGAAGGCAAAAAACGAGGGATAATCGAGTTCAATTAGAGTGAAACTTGTGTTCTTAAATGTGGAATTTCAAGTTGTATAGTTAGGGTTTCACTAGTTTGATTTCATTTATGTTTTCCTCGTTCTCTCGAGTCTCTTTATGCTTTTTGCAGGAACAATGGAGAACTTATTTGGCCAATTTGATCATTCCATGATGAAGAGGGGTTCGTTAGGAGTCCATAGCAAAAAGCGGATCGAGAATCGGAGTTCGGACGAGGGAGAACGAACGAAAATGGTGGAACTGTGCAACATGACTGGACCGACGGCGCCCGGCTGGACCGCCGGCCAGGCCGCCGGCTGGCCGGCTGAGGGACAGAGTTTCCGGCGACCTGGGCTGCAACCCACATGGTGGGTGGCTGGGCCGCCATCCCAACCGCCGGTTGGCCGCCGATCTTCACTCAAACTCGCCCGAACTCATCCCGGTTCACCCCGATTCGTCCCAACTCGACCCAAAACTCACCTATTATGTATTTAACTCCAAAATCTTCCTATATTGTGTATCTTTTGCATATTTTAATCGTCCAAGAACCCTAGAAATATTTCCCTCTTTCCTTTTTGGTATTTTGAAGATTGTTGAAGCTATACTTGTTGGATTTGCAATTGAAGACCATCTTCTTCTTCCTTATTAAATTCTCTTTATTTTCATCATGATTTTATCTCTTTTTCATGGTTTAATTTCTTCAACTTTGTCTAGCTAAATTTCCCTTTGGTTCCAATATATGAAGATATGATCTAGATCATTAGGTTTTTAGATTTTGTTGTTGGATTTACCTTCTAATTCATATGTCTTGTGGTTTGGGACATAATTTTATTGCATGATTGATTGACCATCATTGAGTGAATACAAAGTGTTTGGTTAAATACTTAGTAGGCTTTAATTCATAACACTTAGCATCAAATCACAACATATTAGTAATTCTTGCTAGTAGGAGCTTCCAGATAATTAATTGAGCTATTTGAAGTTACTTTATGCATCTTGAGACCTAGCGGAGATAGATGTCATAGGTTAATCCACTAATATTGATTGCTTCGAGAGAAGAATTGATGTTTACTATATATAGAACTCCCATATGAATTAGATTAAAATGGTTAATCCTAGCAAATCCTAAAACCTAGTGCTCTTGTGATTATCGAATTATATTTGGAACCAAGCTTTCTACTATTGTTTGTTAACTCTTGCTATTAGTTGTTATCTAGTTTGTTGCTTTTCAATTACATTGCTTGATAGAATCAAGAAAACTCAAAAACATGATATCTTGTAGCTTGGATAGTAGGTTTAGTAGCTAGATTACTACTTGAATCTCATTCGCCATTGCATTCCCTGTGGATTCGTCTCGATTATATTACATCGATTATTATTGCATCTCCCTACCCTCAAAGGTAGGGCGGATCATTATGTTTTTCTTGAGATTTTGGAGAAGTTTTGAATCTTGAATGTTGGATTGAGCATGCATTTGATAGTATTAATTCTTGCATTTATGAATTATGCTATATCTTTTTGAATTGAATTCTCATGTGAATTTGTGCCTCTTTCCATTTGAGCATGCATGAATGAGGTTAATGGAATTTTTGACTCTTGAATGTTGGAATGGACATGAGGAATTTTTGAGGAGTATTGCATCATTGTTACACATGTAGATGAAGGTGTTGGATTTTAGGCTAGGAATTCATTGCATAATTCTTGTGAATTGGATCTTCATGTGAATAGATATGCATTTTCATTTAAACACTCATGAATGAGTTTAGATAGAGGACATATGCATACTTTGCTTGATATTGGTTCAATTTTCATTTCTTGGAAGCATGAATGCCAAATGGAGGGTGAAGCCTATGTAAAATTTTGCTTATAACTTGGAAATACTTTGGATATTCTCTCAAATCTTACTTGGAATTGTTCTTGGTTTGTAGGAAAAAAGATTCTGAAGGAAAAGGTCCGTGGCCCGCCCTCACTTTAGGGTGAGGGTAGAGAGCAATAATAATCGATTAAGTAATCGAGTCGAACCACAAGGAATGCAAGGACGCTCAAGTCTCAAGTAGTAACCTAGTTACTAACCTACTATTCAAGCTACCGACAAACATGTTTTTGTGTTTTTCATTAACTAATGACACAAAAAAGTAATTATCAACTTAAAACTTAACTAAACAAGCAACAAATGAACAAAGGATATAAAACCAATAGGAAATAAACGTGATTTCAATTATACTTCGATTAGGCTCAAGTGATGGGTGATTAGAACTCTAACTAGAATTAACCAATTTAATCCAATTTCATGTGGGAAACCTCCTAACTATGGTTCACTCAATTCTCATTGCAATGAAGACAAGTAGATTAATGAAAGGCCTAATTCCGACTAAGACATCAAGCAATTCATTAACTCCCAATAGCTCATGGAGTTCCTTAACCCTACTATACTCTAGCATGCAAATCTCTTGATCCTAGCATCTAATCTAAGCCTCCTAAGCATTAGATCAAACACTTGGTATGCAACTATGGTGATCAATCACAATTACATAATAAAATATAGCCCCAAGAGAAATGAACATGAAATTAGAAGGTAAATTCACAATTAAAGCCTAAACCCAATCACTTAATCCTAATCTACATATAATTGAAATCACAAAGAAAACTAGCTAGACATGATTAAGGAAAATAAACCATAAAAAATAATTGAAATCATGCTTAAAAGAAAGAGAATTCAATAAGGAACAAGAAGATGGTCTCCAATTGCAAATCCAACCAATGTAGCTTCAACAATCTTCAAAATACTAAAAAGGAATGAGGGAAATGTTTCTAGGGTTCTTGGGGAATTAAAATATGTAAAAGATACACAAATGGGGTGAATTCTAGGAATAAATACATAGAAAATCAAGTTTGGGTCGAGTTGGACCGAGTTAGACGAGCTAACTCGGTCAATAAGTGAAGGGGAAAGGGCCGACGGCGGTCTGGCAAGCCGCCGGTCAGGCTGCCGTCCAGGCCGCCGTTTATGCTGCAGCTCAGCCACCTGTCCGGCGGTCTGGCCAGGCCGCCGTCCAGGCCGCCGGCGATCCTCTCCGTGCGCAGCCCTACGGTTTCGCCTCGTTCTCCCTCGTCCGAACTCCGATTCTCGATCCGCTTTTTGCTATGGCTTCGTATCGAACTCCTCTTCGACATGGAATGAGAAAATCAGCCAAGTGAGTTCTCCATTTTTCCTGCAAAAAGCATAAAGAGACTCGAGAGAAAGAGGAAAGCATAAATGAAAGCAACTAGTGAAACCCTAAATGTACAACTTGAAATTCCACATGTAAGAACACAAGTTTCACTCTAATTGAGCTCGATTCTCCCTCATTTCCGGCCTTCAATTCTTAGCTACTTGAATGCTCTTTTAAAATTCTCACAAAAATAGATCGAAAACTGAGAAAAACGAGAAAAGTCTAAGGTATGCTAAGAGTTAAGAAACCCTAGCATTTCTAACATTTAAGCACATAAATCAAGACTCAAACACATGGAAAACACACTCAACATGCACATAAAATACGTGTTAATCACTCCCCCAAACTTAAGCCATTGTTCATCCCGAACAATGAAATGAACAATCAAAACACTTAACACGTATGGAGTGTGCATTTTGAGTTCCTCGATGCCTCATATCATATCAAAAACCATTTTAGCTCAAGGAAATTCTCAAGTCAAGCCAAACATTCATAAGATCACTCACTCTCCTAACTTAGAAATCAATCACTCAAACACCTTCGACTCTAGACCTCACAAAGAATATGTGTATCACTCGATCCCTCTACATATGGAAAAGGTAAGCACTCATCGAAATCATGCAAATCATAACTTTAGCCATAAGCTTGCCTATCAACTCAAGTTTCTAATACTACAATGCATGCACAAATTAGGATCAAAAAGGTCTTTATTAAGCTTGTAATGTAGGGACATTGGTTAAGGTAAGGAATTATAGGGTAAGTGACTTAAATTTGCATTCAAGTACTCTTACCCCCTTTATTCTCCTTTCAAAGTATGAAGTTCTTTATCTTCCACCTTATCCAACCCCTTTTTATCAAATGAAACCATAAGCTTCTTTCAAAATTTCTAAAGAAACACTCCTTTATGCTCTTATTATTCTTCTTCTTCTTTTTTTTTTTTTTTTTTTTTTTTTTTTTTTTTTCCAATAAGAACTTTGTTCTTATTCTTTCCTTTTCTAACTTAGAGCTTATAGGAGTGTCCTTTCATTCCAACACCAATCATCTAGACCCTTCACCATCACCCATCATTCTTTATGAATTTTCAACTTTCACCGAGGTTCCCTTAACCATCCTTCACCCCCTATCATCCGGTTCAAGAAGAAAAGATTCCATTCAAGGCTCAAAATGGGACAACAATGGTAATGAAAGATAGGTTAATGTTTAGGGAAAATGGGCTATGCAATGATGGCCTAAGATCATCTCCTAATCATGCAAACATGTAGTACTTCTAACAAGAGTATCAAGACAAGTTCTAGTAAAGAATATGCAATGCAAGATCAAGCTCTCAAGAAAGGATATTACTATGTAAAATGCATAGTTTAAGGCTCAAAATCCTCTCAAGCTTTTTGTTTAGAGCCTAAGTGCCTAAGATCAATCCTTCCAAGCTATTCAAGTGAAATAACCCTAATCATGCTTGACTCAAACTTGAGAAATTTCAAAAATGTCACCATTTTAGCATTGATCATTGGCATCTCACTCTAATGCACTTGAGCAATTCAACACGTGCTTTCGCACTCAAGCATGCAAGCATTCATTTATCCTTTCAACTTAAAAACTTTTTAACTTTCCAAAAAAATTTCGCCCTCAAGCTCCAATCAATCAACAAAATCATCTTCACCAAAGATTCTCCATTGTAAGCTCACATTCAATAAACCAACAAATTTTCATCGATTGAGCTCATCAATTCCCAAACTCGACTCCAAACAACTTATACAAGCACAAATCATGCATTTACCCCAATCAACCACAATCATCAAGCAAAATTAAGCATACAATCAATGAACACATCAAATAGAAGCTTGAAAAATACCAAAAGTAAAGTAATTTAAATTCCTTATCCTACCTCCCTCCCCCAAACTTATTTTAGAAATAACTTCTAAAATGAGTTTGGAGGGAAGAATAATAAGAAATTTAAATTACACTTACAACGGTCCAAAGCTATGTTGATGATGGTGTTGAAAACCATTCAATCCTTTGCTTGCTTGATTGGTTTGATTTTCTTCCTTCACTCGTTCCCATCACGATTCGACCTCGTGCAATGACAATGAAATACATGGAACTTGTGAAGTAGAAATGAACTTAAAAATAGGAAGTATTAGAATAGAGATAAGTAACAAGTAGAAGGAACGATTAAATCAAAAATAAGAAATAAAAACAAAAATCAAACTAAAAAAAAAAAAACTAACTAAAATGAAAATAAAAAGGATAGTTGTTTGGGTGCCTCCCAACGAGCGCTTAGTTTAACGTCGTTAGCTCGACGATACCTCATTGCCCTTTCAAGGGACTTGAAATGACTTCCAACCTCTATCAAACACTAACTCTTCATCAAGCTCATCACACTTTGGTTCATTCATTCTTAACCCCTCCGGTTCATCCACAACTCTTGACATATGGAATGTTTCCTTTTCACCATTCATTCGAAGAGTGATAATTCCTTCAAAAACATCAATGAGGGCTCTACTTGTGGCCAAAAAGGGTCTCCCAAGAATTAAAGGGATGTCTCGATCCTCCGGTATATCAAGGACAATGAAATCTATGGGGTAAACGAGTTTCCCAACCCTTATGAGCACATCTTCCACAATGCCTCTTGGATATGAAATTGAACGATCCGCCATTTGAATAGTGAGTGAAGTAGGCTGAAGAGTTCCAATCTTCAAACGATTGAAGATGGAAAGAGGCATCAAATTCACACCGGAGCCCAAATCACACAAAACATTCCTAAAATCACAACCCCCAATCTCACAAGCGATATTAAAACCTCCCGGATCCTTTTCCTTGTTTGGGATCTTCTTTTTCAAATGAGCACTACTCTCATCCGTAAGCACAATGGTTTTCAAATCATCCCATTTCACCTTCTTATGAAGCACAACCTCCAAAAATTTCTCATGATCCGGGATTTCACTCAACAAACCAATCAAAGAAGCATTTATCTCTAATTTCTTGAATGCTTCTAACAAATCACCTTTTCTCTCATTCAAATTCTCATCAATAGGCTTAATGGAAGATGCTAAGTTATCCAAGCAATTCGGTTCCATATGCTCATGAGAAACTTTAGAATATGAAGTAGAAGGAATACCTTTTTGATTCTTCTTGTGAACATTCTCCTTCTCTATAGGTTCTTGAGCACCAAGTTTACTCCTCAACTTTGAAGCTTCATAAGCATCCTTCCTTCTTTGTAGATCTTTTAGTGTATCAAGACGCTCATCAAAGGGAATTGCCTTGGACATCCTCATTCTTGAATAATAATCATGAATATCCCAATTTGTCCAACCTTCTATAGATGGGATAATTGGACAAAGGTCTATGATTCTTGGATCATTTTCATCAAGCATAACTACCTCCGGAGATGGAAGCTTATATGATTGTCTTGGCTCCACAAGATTGCTCTTAGCAAGATTTGGAGATTTCTCATAAGGTATATGTGAAAAGGTCGAAGAAACTTCACTCACTACATGAATAGCATTGCATTGTTGCTTCAAGTTTTCTTGAGCCTTGCTAGAGGATTCTCCGAACTTATGTTGAGTGATAGCTTGGTTAGCCATTTAGCTAATTTGACCCTCCATCATCTTCACTTGCTTTGTCAAGGAGGTGAGTGAATTTTCCAATGCATTAACCTTTTGCCCGGTTTGTGTGATAAACGGGCTTTGTTGAGAGGACATTTGAGTTTGATTTGCCAACAATTGTTGCATCATTTGCTCCATCGATGGAGAATTCTTATTTGGCTCTTCAATGACTCCTTGATAGGTGGAGAATCCGGGAGGTGGAAATTGAGCATTGTTGGGATTTCCATAGGAGAGGTTGGGATGAGTCCGGTTGTTAGGATTATAGGCTTGATAACCTCCTTGATGCCCATAGGAATTACCTCCTTGTGACCTCCCTTGGAATCCCCCTTGATAATTCCCTTGAAAACCATTTTGAGCTCCTTGGAATCCTCCTTGATTGTTGTAATTGCCATAAACCCCTTGATTAACATAGCTCACGTCTTCACTTCCTTCAAACTCCAACTTTCCTTGAGAATAAACACCTTGAACTTGAGTTTTCCTCTCATTGTTATACATCTTCTTCATGTTAGCAAGCTCCAATGCTAATGCCTCATATCTCTCATCATCAATGGAAGCAACTCTCCTAGAAGGGGCCCTCTCCATTGGCCATTGATAGCTATTGGCGGCCATTTCTTCAATAATCCTCAAGGCTTCTTTAGCATTTCGATTGACAAGACATCTTCCGGAGGTAGCATCCACAATACTTCTTGTATGTGGTGTGAGACCACTATAGAAAGTGGTAATTTGTTGACCCTCCGTGAAGCCATGTTGAGGACATTTCCTTAAAAGCTCTCTATACCTTTCCCATGCTTCAAACAAGGTCTCGTTACCTTGTTGAGAGAAGTGTGAGATGTCGGAGATGAGCTTTTGAGCTTTAGATGGTGGAAAGTATTTGGAGAGAAAGGCCTTGCACAAGTCATCCCATGTATGAATATTGGCCTTGTTCAATCCCTTGTACCAATCCTTGACCCGATCCCTAGAGAAAACCTAAACATCCGCATACGAATAACATCACTTGGCACTCCATTTAGCTTGACCGTATCACACATATCAAGAAACATGCTAAGATGGGCATTTGGATCCTCCGTGGGACTTCCACCAAATTGTTCACTCTTCACCATTTGAATAAGTCCGGATTTAAGCTCAAAATTGTTGGCATTGATTGTCTCCCACTCTCCTCCTTGGAATTGTTCCGTTGGAGGTTGGAACATATGGTTGAGAGGAGGTGGTGGAGCCTCATTTGCCCTTCTTTCTTGCTCATCTCTCCAAGCTCTCATATCTTCAAGTTCCTTCCTAAGAGCCTCATAATCTTGATTGTTGGCCATGTCTTGTTCTTCAATAGAATTCCGTCTTCTATGTCTTCTTTCAAAGTTCAAGATTAAAGGTTGAACGAGTCTTCCTATAGACCTTGTGTGTATACACCTACAAAACAAAAATCAAAAGAGAAAAATGCTTGAATTAGTAATTCAATAACCAAATCAACTATTGAAACTTAAACTATGCATTCCCCGGCAACGGCGCCAAAAATTGGTCCGCCCTCACTTTAAGGTGAGGGTAGAGAGCAATAATAATCGATTAAGTAATCGAGTCGAACCACAAGGAATGCAAGGACGCTCAAGTCTCAAGTAGTAACCTAGCTACTAACCTACTATTCAAGCTACCGACAAGCATGTTTTTGTGTTTTTCATTAACTAATGACACCAAAAAGTAATTATCAACTTAAAACTTAACTAAACAAGCAACAAATGAACAAATGATATAAAATCAATAGGAAATAAACGTGATTCCAATTATACTTCGATTAGGCTCAAGTGATGGGTGATTAGAACTCTAACTAGAATTAACCAATTTAATCCAATTTCATGTGGGAAACCTCCTAACTATGGTTCACTCAATTCTCATTGCAATGAAGACAAGTAGATTAATGAAAGGCCTAATTCTGACTAAGACATCAAGCAATTCATTAACTTCCAATAGCTCATGGAGTTCCTTAACCCTACTATACTCTAGCAAGCAAATCTCTTGATCTTAGCATCTAATCTAAGCCTCCTAAGCATTAGATCAAACACTTGGTATGCAACTATGGTGATCAATCACAATTACATAATAAAATATAGCCCCAAGAGAAATGAACATGAAATTAGAAGGTAAATTCACAATTAAAGCCTAAACCCAATCACTTAATCCTAATCTACATATAATTGAAATCACAAAGAGAACTAGCTAGACATGATTAAGGAAAATAAACCATAAAAAATAATTGAAATCATGCTTAAAAGAAAGAGAATTCAATAAGGAAGTAGAAGATGGTCTCCAATTGCAAATCCAACCAATGTAGCTTCAACAATCTTCAAAATACTAAAAAGGAAAGAGGGAAATGTTTTTGGGGTTCTTGGGGAATTAAAATATGTAAAAGATATACAAATGGGGTGAATTCTAGGATTAAATACATAGAAAATCAAGTTTGGGTTGAGTTGGACCGAGTTAGATGAGCTAACCCAGTCACTAAGTGAAGGGGGAAGGGCCGACGGCGGTCTGGCAAGCCGCCGGTCAGGCTGCCATCCAGGCCGCCGTTTATGCTGCAGCTCAGCCACCTGGCCGGCGGTCTGGCCAGGCCGCCGGCGATCCTCTCCGTGCGCAGCCCTACGGTTTCGCCTCGTTCTCCCTCGTCCGAACTCCGATTCTCGATCCGCTTTTTGCTATGGCTTCATATCGAACTCCTCTTCGACATGGAATGAGCAAATCAGCCAAGTGAGTTCTCCATTTTTCCTGCAAAAAGCATAAAGAGACTCGAGAGAACGAGGAAAGCATAAATGAAAGCAACTAGTGAAACCCTAAATATACAACTTGAAATTCCACATGTAAGAACACAAGTTTCACTCTAATTGAGCTCGATTCTCCCTCATTTCCGGCCTTCAATTCTTAGCTACTTGAATGCTCTTTTAAAATTCTCACAAAAATAGATCGAAAACTGAGAAAAATGAGAAAAGTCTAAGGTATGCTAAGAGTTAAGAAAACCTAGCATTTCTAACATTTAAGCATATAAATGAAGACTCAAACACATGCAAAACACACTCAACATGTACATAAAATACGTGTTAATCAGTCCGACAACTATCACTTCAAAGGAATTGATTACTTCTCTTTCAAAAGAGAGAAGAATGGATGCCTCTTCATCTTCACAACTACCAAGAGGAGACCCGAAGACACCGGAAGCTCATGATATTCACTTGGAGACTTATAAGGATAGGGCTAGATTTGCAATTCTTGTGACGAGAACCATTATTCCAACTCAATTCCCATCTAAGGAGACATTGGTGAAGTTAGGGCTTTATTACAACATCAAAGCCCGATTTGATAACATAGGATAGGGAAGTCTTCTAGACGACACTCTTGAAGATAGGAGGACTTATGAGAATGTGGTTCTTGAAGTCATGAGTACATTGGAAGATGAGAGCATCCATACTATGCAAAGCCTCAAATTTTAATTATTTGGAGAGCGTCATGAGTTGAGTTTGGAAGAGATTGACAACATTTTTGGAGTGCCACATGGCGGTGATGTGTTGGTTGAGAGAACCTTTGAGCACTACTCCATATGGAACAAACTCGCTCCAATCACAATGGAAGGTTTTAGAGCGGGGTACTCAAAGTCAAATGAGGTGAGAAACCCGGTCCTTAGAATGGTGCTAAAGATTCTTGCCCACACTGTTGTTGCAAGGAAATAGAACATTTCGGTCCAGGTTGATGACCTTTTCATTGTCCATGCCATGTTGACAAAGAGGCGCATTAGCTTTACTCACTTCTTCATTTCTCAATTGATGAAGCAAGCAAAGGCGCCTAGTGGAAAGGTTAACATAGGAGGAATGCTCACTCCTTTGGCTAGGAAAATCAAGGATGATCTTGGTGGTCATTCTCCGATGAAAGGTACATTCTTATTGGATTTTGATAAGTTAAGACATTTGAGGTTTCTCACATCATGTAGACCTCCATTTTACTTCACTCAAGAGGATAAAGAACAACTCCCTCTTCCTAATGCCATGAGCGTAATGGTCACCGATCTTTAAGATCGTGAGAATTGGCATTTGAACTCTCCTACTCATAAGTTCATCAAAGAAAATCAGATTTTCAATTATGGAGAAGATGATGAGTATACCATGAGAGGTGAGGGAATGCCTTTTGTTGAGGACGATGAGGAAATGGAGGATTCTACAAGAAGAGAGCCATTGTCAAGAGGAGAACCAAGTTCAAGAAGAGAGCAAGTTCTAAGTGGAAGAGGGTATATGATGTGAAGTTTGAAGCCCTTGAAGGTAGGATGACAAGCATAGAGCGTGGACTCAAGTCCCTTGATGCACAAGTCACGGTAATGCGGCAAGAAGTAACCTCCATGAGGATTACTCAACTTGAAGATACAAAAAGAAGTGAGAAGATAGAAAAGCAAGTCACGTCGGTGATGGAGTTGTTGAAAAGTTTCCAGGAGCATCACATTGCTCAAGGGGTGACATGGCCCCTACCTCCTCCATCGTAGCTTGGACCTTTGTAAGTGTAATTTAAATTTCTTATATATCTTTCCCTCCAAATTTATTTTAGAATTTATTTTCTAAAATAAGTTTGAGGAGGGGGTAGGATAAGAAATTTAAATTACTTACATTTATATGTCTTTTCGATTCCTTTACTTGTCTTTTTGTTGTTTGCTTTGTTTGGTTGCTAGTTACATGACTTTGTGGATTTTTGGGGTTGGTTTTGTATGCCATGGGTGGTACTATTGGTTCTTTATTGATTGATTGGGAAGTCTTAGGTTTGTGATGTGTAGAAATTGGAGGTTTGTGGGTGAAAAGTGTTGATTGGAGGATGAATGTGAAAGTTTGGTTTGTTTTGGTTTATTAAGGTTGTTTCTATGTTTTGTTGGTGTGTTTTGTTAATTGGAAGGAAGATTGGGGTTAAGTAAAGAGTGTTGAATGCTTGATCTTTGTTTTGATGAGTTTGGGTTAAGGAGCTTGATTGATGAAAAGTTCTTCTTTGGTTTGATGGCTTTTGAATGTGAGCTTGAATGTGAAATTTTTTGAAAACACTACAAGAAAACTGGCCTTTTGCGACATACAAATGTGTCGCGAAAGACCCTTTTTAATGTCGCAAATGTTGATTTGCGACATTTTCTGCGTCACAGTAAATTATGTCGCGAAAGGGGTATGTAGCAAAATTATGATATTTTTTATTCGTTTGTGTCGCAATACAAATGACACTTTATGCAACACTAAAATAATGTCATAAATTTTACGATACATTAATGCGACATTATATTTAAGTGAAGCATGTTGATTTGCAACACATTACGTGATATTAGTTGGTATGACACATCCTAATTTGCGATATTTTTTTTACATCATAATTTAATGTCGCAAAAATATATTTTACGACATATTTTAATGTCGGCTATGATTGTAACGCAAAAAAATTGTGTAGCAATTGTACGATATTTTTTTAATAGTGATGCATTTTAGCTTACGACATATTTCGCGTCACTGGTTGATATATGATGTTCCAGTTTGCATCACTCGATTATTGTTGCATTTGCTTTTACGACACATTTATTTAATTAAAGAGCTTCCATTTTTTTTATCCCACATATATAAAATATTGCCATATCAAATAATAGACATGCAATATAAAGCGTAAACATAATTCTAAAATCCATTCAAAATATAACAAAATATATATATATATTTTCCAAATGTTAAAACAAAATATAAAGATCATAGCTAATCATTCAAATTTAATATTCAAAGCTAGATTAAAATTTAAATAATTATTGTGCTAAATCTAAAATGCAATATTCGTGATTGAGAATGTGATACTCATGGATGCTTTATCTTCTTTTTCAGCTTTAAGCCTCGATTTCGTCAACTGCTTATTTCTCTTGTATGTTGCTTGAGCTCTGTCTTTCCTCTTCTTCTCCAACTCCTACACAACATAGGGGCATGATAAATGAGGGAATTGCATAATGTGATTACTAATCAACTTAGTGTAAACTAATAGAGAGTTAGAGAAAAACTCACGTTTTAATCGAAGAATAATTTGGACGAGTCAAATCCACAAGCGAGCTGAGAAACATGAAAATAATTCTAAAGAAAATGGAGATAGACTGAAATGAGCGAAAAAATAATATTTTACAGAAGAAGTGAGTGAGAGTTGAATCCACCAAAGAAGGAGAAGGATGAGCAACCACTGACCTAGCAAATTTTGGCCGAACTAGTATAGCAAGGAAAATATAACTTGAGAGATAAAACTAAACATCAATAATTTCAACAACAGTGGGTACCATTATCAACAAGGGGTTGAATGTCCTCTCTTTCTGCCATCTTAATTAATATACTACGAAACAAAAGGTGCTAATGAGCTGCTTATGCTAAAAACAAATGATACTTCATATTCAAACACGTTTGAGTATGATACCATACTGAAATAAAATGAGATTATCACAGATCAAAGGATCACCTCAAAGTCATCTATTAAACCGTGCTACCTGGACACGCCGGAATTTGTGCCGTACCCGTGTTGGATACGACAGGACACCGGAGTGGGATACCTACTACTAATAACAGAATAAGGATATATAAGATACAAGGATGCCAGTCCAGTTTCATTAGAATCAACAATAAGCCATGAAATAAAAAACCTAACACCCAACAATAAGTATATTTGATCCATATTCTCTGTCCGCAACAATTAAATTGAAAACTGAAATCACCCTCTAATGCTTATACCAACATTAGTTTCAACAGCTATGATTCTATAGAACTAGAATCTAGATAAAGGTTCAAGAAACTGAAATTAAAATTCTTTTTCCATCACGAGAACTAGAATTTTGAAATCAATCATCAACCTAGAGCAATAATTTCTGAAAATAGAAATTAGAAACAAAACTATTCACTGCTAGCAAGCAAATAGACAAAAATTATATAAAATTGCAAAAGGAAGAGTTAATCATTTGAGTGCATTTATCAGGAAAATAGTGGGTAGCGAATCAAGATTTGGGCTCTGAATTGATACATTAAAATTGATATATAAAAATGTGACAACACAACTGACAAAGTAGGACAATAGTGGGCAAAGAATCAAAATTCTCACCTGTTTTGATGGCTGCGTCGTAGATAGTAGGCAGCGGCAGTAGTCGGAGGCACCAACGTGGAGGACAATGGCTGATGGAGAGATGAAATTAGAGAGGGAGAGATAGAGAGTGAGAAATAGCGAGCCCTCACCTGGTTCGACGGTGGCGACGAGAATCTGGAAGAGGCAGTCACAATCGAGAAGAGAGGGGGTGCCGTTATTTTTCTTTGAGAGACCGAACTTTTGCTACTTGCGCTGGTAGCCGGAGCACCGGTGGCTGCCGGCCAGAGTTGTGGTGGTGGAGGCGGCGGCGCACACGTCAATTTGGGTGGGCGGCGAGCAATGTGTGATGGAGAAGGGTTTTGAGTGAGAGAATTGGAGTGGGGAAGAGCGATAGAGAGATTTAACTTTGTAACTTTTCAATTTTTATGCCTTTTATGTATCCTTATTTGAGTTTTTTTAATTTTCGTACTTCTTTTAATTTGGATTCCTTCCTTAGTCCTTATTGGTTAGTTGAAATAGGGAGACTGGATTATTTAAAATTGTGTGAAGTTCATTGGCATATACGTTTTTTTTCATATGCTTGTTTTCTCATGTATAAATTGCGTATATTTTGATATGGTATTCATAATTTTAGTTTAAAGTGTAATGAATTTTCATACTTTTGTCCCTCATCCATTGTAATAAGGAAAAAAAAAAAAGAGTTAATAGATAATAAAGAAAAAGTAAATAAAATGCAATAATCTATTTAATTCAATTACAATTTAAGTAATTAATGTATAGTAAATATTATTCGTTAAAAGTACTAAAGATAAACATAATTCATAATTTTCAGATCCATGTAACTAATTAAATTTGTACACTCGAGACTTGTTTGATTGTTATAATAATAATAATAATAATAATAATAATAATAATAATTTAGTATAGATTATAGCAAAATAATGGCAATACAAGGAACATACACTTTATAACGTTATATATAAATTTTCAACGAATTATTATAGTACATTTTTGTGTTCGAACAATAATATTAGAAAAACGCATTAATCATTAATTACGATTAATATTCTTTTTTTATAATTTCTCAC
This sequence comes from Mentha longifolia, assembly GCA_001642375.2. NCBI lineage: Eukaryota > Viridiplantae > Streptophyta > Magnoliopsida > Lamiales > Lamiaceae > Mentha > Mentha longifolia. The sequence goes on from CM038110.1 coordinate 36,968,729, forward strand.
CTATATGCATAACAAGTATTTATACAAGAATTCAATTTAAAATTAATGCTATTTGTATTGTTATTTCAACCATAAGATTTTTTTTTATTATTTATTTATTGTATTAGCTATTCTATTTATGACATTTATACAAAAAAAAAATTGGTTAATAAATTTGGGCATTACAATTTTTACTTATACCTGTTATGATTTTTGAAATACAAAAAATTATAAAAAGATAACGATAGTAATCTTTCTAATAAAATATTTTACTATGTATCATTTTAATTTCTAACCTTAAAAAAAATTGTAAATAGAATTTGTTGAATCTCAAACAGAGATTTGAAAAATATACTAATATAACTTATAAATTAAATATAAAGCATAGTCTCTAAACATAATTTATCATGGTCATTTTTTTACGTGCGGATGCGCGTCAATAAATTATAGTAATTTAGAGACATAAATAAAAGTATCGTACTCCGCAAAATTGTGGCAATATATTTCAACGACACTTAATTGATGTAAATATACGACACTAAATGCAATAATATTTCAAATGTGAAGTGTAATTATGACATTCAATTGAAGTATCGCAAAAAAATATTGTAATTAAGAGACACAAAATTAAGTGATGCATTATTGTGGCAAAATAGTGACATAATATTTTCATGAAGCACGTCGGACGCAAATATATGACACAAAATGCAACACTATTCCAAATGTGAAGTATAATTATGACATTCAACGGATGTGTCGCAAATAAATTGTTGTAATTACGAGACACAGAACCAAGTGACGCATTACTGTCGCAAAATAGTGACACAAAATTTTCATGACGCACGTTGGATGTAAATATACGACACAAAATGCAATATTTTTCCAAATGTGAAGTATAATTATGACATTTAATTGATGTGTCGCAAAATAATTGTTGTAATTATGAGACACAAAACCAAGCGACGCACTACTGTCACAAAATAGTGACACAATAATTTTATGATGCGTGTTTGACATAAATATATGACACTGAGAGCATAAGCATCGTAAAATTATGACACTGTCGCATGCACATATGTCGCAAAAGACTTGTTTTCTTGTAGTGAAAGTTGAAAAGTTTTTGAATTGACAAAGATTGAATTGAATACATACATGTGTGAATGTGAAAGAACATGTTTAATTGCTCAAGTGCATTTGGGTGAGATGCCAATGATTGATGTTAAATAGTGACATTTTTGAAATTTCTTAAGTTAAAGTGAAGCATGATTAAGATTATTTCACTTGAATAGTTTGGAATGATTGATCTTAGGCACTTAGACTCTAGACAAAAAGCTTGGGAGGATTTTGAGCCTTAAACTATGCATTTTACATAGTTAATATCCTTTCTTGAGATCTTGATCTTGCATTACATTTTCTTTACTAGAACTTGCCTTGATACTCATGTTAGAAGTACTATTTGTGTGTATAATTAGGAGATGCTCTTAGGCCATCATTGAATAGCCCATTTTCCCTAAACACTAACCTATCTTTCATGAACATTGTCATCCCATTTTGAGCCTTGAATAAAGCCTTTTCTTCTTGAACCAGATGATAGGCGGTGAAGGATGGTTAAGGGAACCTTGGTGAAAGTTGAAAATTCATGAAGAATGGTGGGTGATGGTGAAAGGTCTTGTTGATTTGTTTTGAGTTGAAAGAACACTCCTATAAGCTCGGATGTTAGAAAAGAAAAGAATAAGAACAAAGTTATTATTGAAAAAAAAAAGAAAAAAAAAAGTGAAGAAAAGTAAGAAAAAAGTTTTTATTGAAAAAAAAAAAGAAAAAAAAAAGTGAAGAAAAGTAAGAACGAAGTTCTTACATGAAAAAGAGAAGAATAAGAGCATAAAGGAGTGTTTCTTTAGATTTGGTAGAAGCTTGAGATTCATTTGATAAAAAGGGGTTGGATCGATAAGGTGGAAGATGAAGAAATTCATACTTAGAGAGGTGAAGGAGCTTAGATGAAGATTTAAGCCACTTGGCCTAAAAATTCCCTACCTTAACCAATGTCCCTACATTACAAGCTTATGAAAGACCTTTTTGGTGCATGCATTGTAGTATTGGAAACTTGAGTTGATAGGCAAGTTTATGGCTAAAGTTATGTTTTGCATGATTTCAATGAGTGATTACCTTGTTCCTTATATAGAGTGATGAGTGATACGCACTTCTTGTGAGGTCTAGGGTTGAATGTGCTTGAGTGATTGAATTATAAATTAGGATAGTGATTGATCTCATGAATGTTTAGCTTGGCTTGAGAATTTCCTTGAACTAAAATAGTTTTTGAAGTGCTATGAGGCATCGAGGAACTCAAAATGCACATCCCATACGTGTTAAGTGTTTTGATTGTTCGTTTCATTGTTCGGGATGAATAATGGTTTAAGTTTGGGGGAGTGATTAACACGTATTTTATATGCATGTTGAGTGTGTTTTGTATGTGCTTGAAGCTTGATTTGTGTGATTAAAGGCTAGAATTGCTAGGGTTTCTTAACTTTCTGCATATTTTGTACCTTTCTCGTTTTCTTTTGGTTTTCGATCTATTTTTATAGAAATTGGAAGAGCATTGAAGTATCTAAAGATCGAGGGCCGGAAACGAGGAAGATTCGGGCTTCAAGAGGTGAGAGTTGAAAGTCAAAAGCCGGTTTGAAGAGAGGAAAGAAAGAATCGAAGAAAGAACCGAACGAGAGAAGAACCGACCGGGGCAAGGAGCACCGGCGGTTTGGATGGCGGCCGGCTGGACCGCCGGCGAAACCACCATGAGGGTGGCTGACCTGCAGCATCGCGGCGGGTTGCACGGCGGTTGGTCAAACCGCCAGCCAAACCGCCGGCTAGGCGCCCTTCTTCCATTATTGACTGAGTTGGTTCGTTCCAACTCTGTCTAACTCGACCCAAAACTCATGATTTATGTATATTAACCCCAAATATTCCCCAATTAGTTATCTTATGCTAGAATATTCATCTTAGAACCCTAGAAACATTTCCCTCTTTCCATTTTGGTATTATCATCAATTGTTGAAGATTTATGTTGAAGATTTGAAGATCCTTCCATCATCCTCTTCCTTATTGAATTTTCTATCTTTTGATTATGGATTTATGCATTTTCTATGGTTTAATTTCCTTAATCATGTCTAGCTAGATCTCTTTGTGATTCCAATTATATGTAGATTAGGGATAAGTGAAGGGATTAAACTTTAGTTATGAATTTACCTTCTAATTTCATGTTCATTTCTCTTGGGGCTATATTTTATTATGTAATTGTGATTGATCACCATAGTTGCATACCAAGTGTTTGATCTAATGCTTATGAGGCTTAGATTAGATGCTAGGATCAAGAGAGTTGCATGCGAGAGAATAGTAGGGTTAAGGAACTCCATAAGCTCTTGGGAGTTAATGAATTGCTTAATATCTTAGTAGGAGTTAGGCCTTTCATTAATCTACTTGATTTCATTACAATGAGTGTTGAGTGAATCATACTTAGGAGGTTTCCCACATGAAATTGGATTAAAATGGCTAATTCTAGTTAGAGTGTCACATCCCTATCACTTAGACCTAATTGAAGTATAATTGGAGTCACTTTCAATTCCTTATTGAATTTCGATTATTTGCAAAGTTGTTGAGTGTTTAGTTAATCTCTAAGTTTGTTATTTTGTTTCATTATCATTACTTAATCAAAAACATAAAAACATGCTAGATGGTAGCTTGAATGGTGGTTAGGTAACTAGATTACTACTTGAATTTCAAACGTTCTAACATTCCTTGTGGATTCGACTCGATTGTAATACATCGATTTTTATTGCTCTCTCTCTCACCCTCAAAAGTGGGAGCGACCAGTAGGATAATCTGTATATAGTCCAATGGAACAGTGAACATGAAACCTGCCTTGTCTCCAAACCTGCAAATGTGCTAAGCTGACTGTGGCACAAGAGATTGAGTCACCTGAATTTCAAGTCCATCACTCAGCTTGCTCGCAACAAACTGGCCCGTGGAATACCAGATCAAGTATTTCACAGAGATCATGTTTGCGAAGCTTGCCCAACAGGAAAGTAGACCAGGGCATCTTTCCTATCTGTTGCAGCTCAATCATCAACTCAAATTCTATAACTTCTCCATCTGGATCTGTTCGGACCAATCACTCCTTTAAGCTTTAATGGTAGAAAATACACTCTCGTAGTCATAGATGACTTTTCTAGATTCACGTGGGTTATTTTCATGTACGAAAAGAAGGAGACCTTGGAGAAGCTACCTGAGCTGATCACCAGATTATGCAACGAGAAGAACTCAACTGTTCAGACCATTTATCTGATCGAGGAACAGAGTTCATCAATGAGGTGACAAGGGCATTTTGTTCAGAAAAAGGAATTCTCCATCAAACTTTAGCAGCTCGTACACCTCAACAAAATGGTGTAGTTGAACGACGTAACAGATCACTCAAAGAAGCAGCTCGTACTATGTTAAACGAGACCAAACTTCCCAAGAAGTTTTGGGCCGAAGCCATCAACACTACCTGCTATACACAGAACAAATCTGTCATCACAGTTCGTCATGGGAAAACTCCCTACGAAGTTTGGAGAAACAAATTGCCTAAACTTAAATATCTTAAAGCATTTGGTTGTTTGTGTTACATCCATAACAATGGGAAAACTCAATTAAAGACCTTTGATAGTAAAGCTGATCCCGGAATATTCTTAAGATATTTTAATACAAGCAATGCTTTCAGAGTTTTTAATAAGTCTACCATGACTTTGGAGGTAACACCTTATGTTGTGTTTGATGAATCTATTTGTGTGCACAGGGAAATTCCACTATCCAATCAATCTACAGATCAAACTTCAGATCAAGTAACAAGACAGACCAGCTTACAGGATCAATTTCTGGAAGAAATCTTAAGCTGAGGACCCAACGATCCAGAAGAAGAGAAAACAGATTATGCTCAAGTCAACACTAACCCGAGCTCACAGCAAGGGGGAACCAGTCAACCTGAGCAATCACAACCTGTGTCTCCTAACCTGGATCCACAGTTAACTCCAAACCAGTCACTTGTCAAACAAACCTCAGATCAACCTATCACCAATCAATAGGCTAGTGTCGATCAAATAACAAAATAGCTTGAATAACTCAATCCTTTCTCACCTCAACCTCATCCAGAGTAGATGAGCCCGAACCTATAATTTCTGAAGAAGAAATAGCTCGTCGGAGGCGGTGGGTTGATGCTCATCCTGAAGAGCTCATTGTTGGAAACCCAAATGAAGGCGTGAGGACAAGACGTCAGATTGGAGAAAACTATCTTCTAAGTTGTAACCTATCTTATGAAGAACCAACTTACGTCAGTGAAGCCCTTGTAAATGCTGATTGGACTACTGCCATGCAAGAAGAGCTAAATGAATTCGAAAGAAACAAAGTCTGGTCTCTTGTAGATCAACCTAGTCATCAAGGCGTAATTGGAGTAAAATGAATCTTCAAGAACAAGAGAGATGGATCTGAAGAAGTTGTTCGAAACAAAGCTAGACTAGTGGCAAAAGGCTACTGTCAACAGGAAGGAATAGATTATGAAGAAACTTTTGCCCCTATTGCCAGACTGGAAGTAATCATACGATTCTTAGCCTACGCTGCTCACAACAGATTCATTGTCTATCAAATGGACGTCAAAAGTGTTTTTCTGAATGGTAGACTGAAAGAAGAAGTCTATGTGGAACAACCTCCTAGTTTTGAAAAAGGAGATCATTCCAAGGTCTATAGATTGTACAAAGCAGTCTATGGCCTAAAGCAAGCTCCTCGGACTTGGTATGAAACCTTGGCAAAATTCCTAATTGAATCAAGTTTCAAAAGAGGAAAATTCGACAAAACGTTGTTCTCAATCAAATGGAAAGACCATATCCTTTTAGTACAAGTTTATGTTGATGATATTATCTTTGGATCAAAATCTCAGTTTTTGTGTGATAGATTTGGACAACTAATGCAAGATAAATATAAAATGTCCACGATGGGAGAAATGAATTTCTTTCTAGGATTGCAGGTCAAGCAGTCTAGTACTGAAGGGATATTCATCTGCCAAACCAAGTACACAAATGGGCTGATTGACAAATTTGGTGTCAAGGATAGCAAACCTTTCAAAATTCCTATGATTGCTAACAGGAACATTGATCCAGATGTTGATGGAAAACCAGCCAACATAACTCAGTACAGAGAAATTATTGGTTCTTTACTTTATTTAACTGCAAGTCGACCTGATATCTCTTTTGCAGTAGGAGTGTGTGCTCGCTTTCAAGCTGCACCCTAATAATCACACTTGGAAGCTGCCAAGAAAATTCTCCGCTACCTTAAGGGAACTCCCAACTATGGGTTGTGGTACCCCTGTGATGATAACCTGGAACTAATAGGTTACTCTGATTCAGATTATGGTGGTTGCAAAATGGATCCAAAATCCACTTCAGGAACCCATCAATTTCTAGGCAGTAAACTGATTTCTTGGTTTTCCAAAAAGCAAACATCAGTGGCCACATCAACTACTGAAGCCGAATATATGGCCGCAGGGAGCTACTGTGCTCAGATCTTGTGGTTAAAGCAACAACTTAAAGACTATGAGATCTCAGTTAGCAAAGTTCCCATCTTCTGTGATAACACTAGCACAATCGCAATCACACTGAACCCAGTTCACTATACTAGATGCAAACATATTGATGTGAGGCATCATTTTCTTCGTGATCATGTTGAAAAAGAAGACATGGTGGTAGAAAAGATTCCTACAGCTATTCAACGCGCTGATATCTTAACAAAACCTTTGCAAGAGGAAAGGTTCAAAATGTTGTGTGGAAAGCTAGGGATGGTCAGTGCACCAATATCAGATTAGGTGTGATCTGATCTGTCCCAAACAAATCATGATTTACAGGTCATCGCTGATCTAATAAATCAGACTAGCTTGTAGTCTCAACCTGTTCAGTTAACCTGCCTTCGAAAAACTGATCATAAATTCAGGGGGAATTCAAAGATTCTGTATTGATCTCTGAACAAATCTTCTCCTATACGCTTTAAATTTAATGATTAATATTTATTGATCTATGTGTTTCTCTATTTAATTAACCTTTAATTTCTTCAAGGCTGATTGGACTCTACTGACACAAAAGAGACATTCCATATGCTAGTCCACATCATGTCAAAGGATTTCCCGCTGAACGAGGAAGCATTTAATTCTGGAACAGAAAAGACGCCGCTTATCTTGTGGACAGGGCGAGCGCGTGCTGCTCAAACGTAATTCCACTCGCACTCTCACTCGCGATAGTTCAGGGATGTAATCCTGACCCTTCGATTTTTCCAAATCTCAACCGTCCACCTTTCTATATAAATACACGCTTTTCTTCTCATTTAAACTTCATCGTCTTAAAAACTCCATTTTCAGTTTTCAGAAAACCTACAAAATTCAAATTTCGTATCTCTGAAAATCTGAAGCACATCTCTTCTTTCACTTATTTTATAAAATGGCTGATGTTACATCAAGTTCTGGACAGAAGCCTCTTTCTTCCGAAGATCAAATCGCCATTATTCTGGTGCATGTGAAGGTAGAACCCTACGCCATTCTTGAACACTTTGGGTTTTCTGGCCTCGAACCGCTATTCGCCACCGTGAAAGCATGTTCCAGCTTCCACAAAATCATATCGGTGAAACCGCAAGTTTTTCTCCCCAAGCAAATCACAAATTTCTTCTACAACTGGGAGAAGACTTCACGTTTGGATCAAATCTCCGTTCATTTGTCTACTCCTTCTGGCGGCGGTCCGGTAAACGTTCTTCAACATATTCTCTGCACAGGCAGTGCATTTTTAAGGAAATCACAATGGGTGAACCTGCATATATACCCAAAGCTTTCCCTTGACAGCTTCTCAAGCCTCAATACAGAATCCTCTGTGATTTTGTTCAGAAAGTCTTTCTTTCTCATCAGGGCACCTTTGAAACTGTCACTCCCCATAAGTTTCAGGTCATGGTTGCTGTGATCTTGAAACTTGATGTTAATTGGGCTCGAGTTCTCCTCACCTGCCTTGCTCAAGAGGCTACGAAAGTGGTGACTAAATCTGTCGATGGACAGGTTGTAAAAGTCACAGTATCCAAGCCTCCCTTCCGCATGTGCTCTAAAGTCAGTCTGCTCCTCATCCAGCACTTCTCAGATCGCAGATGGTCCAATGCTGACAAGTTTCATGAGTCACACACTGTCCCCAAGAACAAGAGTCAGATTGAAAAAGCTCTTGGGATATCCAACAATCTTTATTGGACTGAGCCTTCGAAGAAAGATGATGCTTGCGAAGTTATGGGAGAAAAGAGGACGAAGGCCGAACCTGCAGATAAAGGGAAAAAGCCACTCAAGAAATCTCAACATTCTGAGCCCTCACCCTCCAAGCCTAATCATCGTCAATTAAGGGATGAAATGGATGATGTCATTCGATCTCCATCTCCTGTTGTCTCACCTGAACGAACACCTTCTTCTGTTCGTTCCCCTGTGATTCAGCCCTCTCCAGCATCTCCAGAATCACCCCATCTCTCCATAGATGAAGTAGCCTCCCTGCTACAATCCAATACTGCTTCTATCGTCTCCTCTCTTTGTTCAAAAGGAGAAGTAAAAGTTAGAACTGCATTCCCCTGCATCTAGCTCACTCCCGAGTCTAAGCAGCTCGCCTATCAACTCCAGTTCTACATGGATGTCAAGGATAGCTCTTACTTTATGTTGGACTCCATCCTTGAGGAACACCCAATGGCTGTTCTAAAGGTAGAAGAAGCCATTCTTGAGGAAGAATTCAAATTCTACACTGTCCCTGATGCTCGCAAGCACTTTTACATCATGGTTCTCACTAGAATGATCAAGGAGGCCAAGTCTCTTCAGATTGACCTCAAACCACTTTTCACAGATGATGCTAACCTGTTTGATGCAGCCTGTGATTTTAGGAGAAGAAGATCTTCTTCCAGCCATCCGTCTCCTCAACCAGAACCTGAACCCTCTCATGAACCTGAAGTTGAGGATGATCAGGTCAACCAAGAGCAATCTGCTTCATCCCCTCCTCCTGTTGATTCTAAGGCTGAGGAACCTCAGTCCGAGCCTTATTGGACTGTTGGATTTTGCTTTCCTGATCTGTGTCTTTGCTTTTCCAAGCCTGATGAAGAGATTTTCACTCAGGGAACTGCCCCTCGTGGCTATATGTTTCCTTCAACTAAATCTGCATCTTCTTCATCTGCAGGCAGATCTCTTTCCAAGGGGGAAGTCAAGTCCCTTGTAACTTCCTTGGTTGAAAACCAGTTGAAGGACTTCTCCTTGGAAGCGATCACTTCTGGATCTGTAACTCTCAAGCTGTTCAAGAAGATCTGTCCCAGCAACTAAATAAGCAACTCAACTTTCTCAAGATTCAAGTGAGGAACAACAGGGATGAGTTCATCAAGTCCTATGATCAACTCTCCACTCTCTGCACCAACATCTCTGACATGGTGAAGGCCGTTGGTGAGGTAGTGGAATTGCAAGAGCCTGCAATTCTCATCAAGGTTGAAGATAAGATCAAAGCCCAACTCCAAGAGTTCAAGAATGGTGACCTAAAGTAGCTCTTGAAGGAGTTCTTTGAAACACAGTTGGCAGATTTTGTCAAATCTCAGCTCACCACTCACGTCTCCAATCTGTTTCCCAAACAGATCGAAGACTTCAGTATTGCCACTCTCAGTGAAGTTGAGAAGGTACAAGACAGGTGCACGAAGTTGGAAGAAATGCATTCTACCTTTGTGGCCAAATACACTCAAAATGCATCTGCCACTCAGTCCTCTGTGGATGCCATTCAACAGGACATCAACGCCCACCTCCACTTCAAGGAATCCTCTTCTGCAGAAATGGAGAAGTTAAGAAGCGAGAATGCCTCTCTTAACCTAGCTATCAAAACCCTGTTTGATGATGTCAAAAAGGGGGAAGAAAAGGAAGACAAAGGGAAAGGAAAGTTCCTTCAAGCTAAAAAATCAAAATTGCTGCCTCCACCTGTATCCAAGCCTGAAACTCAATCTGCTCGCCCCTCCTCATCTGCCACTCCTCGAAAATAGGTTGATGAGAATTTCGCTAAAAAGGATGAAAAGGCTCGATCTTACATGATCTCATGATCCAGCAAGGCTACTCCGCGGACAATATTTTCAAATCCGGAGTTAGTACGCAAATTCACAACGGATCAAGCAAATGATTAACACGTATTTTATATGTATGTTGAGTATATTTGCATGTGATTGAGTCTCGATTTAGGTGCTTAAATGGTAGAAGTGCTAGAGTTTTTATACTTATAGCATACTTTACATTTCTCTCGTTTTCTCTCGGTTTTCAATCTATTTTTATAAGAATTGGAGAGCATTCATGTGGCTAAGGGTTGAAGGCCAGAAACAAGGAAGAATCGAGCATAATTAGAGTGAAACTTGCGTTTAAAAATGTGGAACTTCAAGTTATAGAGTTAGGGTTTCACAAGTTTAACTTTGTTTATGTTTTCCTCATTCTCTCGAGTCTTTTCATGTCTTTTTGCAAACAATGAAAAATTCATTTGGCCAATTTGATCACTTCATATCGAAGAGGAGTTCGTTAGGAGTCCGTAGCAAAAATCAGTTCGCAAATCGGAGTTCGGACGAGAAAGAACGAGTGAAAACGGAAAAGTCGTGCAAGGAGACGAAGTTGACCGGTCAAGAGGCGCTTGACCGGCGGCCCAGACCGGCAGGCCACCAGACCGCCGGTCTGGTGACCCCTGGACCGCTGTGGACCACAGAGACTCCGGCGACCTGGACCGGCAGCCCACCAGGCCGCCGGTCGCGCGAAAATGCAACTTAAAGGCGAGTTCGGCTCGCCCAAACTCGCCCGAACTCATCCCAACTCACCCTAACTCGACCCAAATCTGATTTTTAATGTATTTAACCCCAAATTCTTCCTTTTTTCATATATCTTTTCATACTTTAACACCCCAAAAACCCTAATTAGATTTTATACTTTCCTCTTTAGTATTTTCATGATTATTTGAGTTACACTTGTTGGAATTTAAATTCAAGCATAGATTCTTCTTCTTTATTCAATTCTCTTTCTTTTCTTGATGATTTCATCTATTTTTTGTGGTTTAATTTCTTCAATTATGTCTAGCTAAATTTCCCTTTGGTTCCAATATATGAAGATATGATCTAGAAAACTAGGTTTTTTAGATTTGGTTATTGGATTTACCTTCTAATTCATATGTCTTGTGGTTAGGGACTTGTTTACATTGCATGATTGATTGACCATTATTAAGTGCATACAAGGTGTTTGGTTAAATGCTTAGGAGGCTTTAATTCATAACACTTGGCATCAAATCACACCATATTAGTAATTTTTGCTAGTAGGAGTTTCTAGATAATTAATTGAGCTATTTGGAGTTAATTTATGCATCTTGAGACCTAGCGGAGATAGATGTCATGGGTTAATCCACTAATATTGATTGCTTGGAGAGAAGAATTGATGTTTACTATATATAGAACTCCCATAGTCGATTTGGTTATTGAGTTTCAATAGTCGATTTGGTTATTGAGTTACCAATTTAAGCATTTATTTTCTTTTAATTTTTGTTTTTGTAGGTTTATGCACACAAGATCCAAGGGAAGACTAGTTCAACCTTTGATCTTGGATTTTGAAAGAAGGCATAGAAGGAGAAATTCTATTGAAGAACAAGAAATGGCTAACAATCAAGAATATGAAGCTCTTAGGAAGGAATTGGAAGATATGCGAGCGTGGAGAGATGAGCAAGAAAGGAGGGCTCAAGAAGCTCAACAACCTCCTCTTAACCAAATGTTCGAATCTCCAACGGACCAATTTCAAGGAGGAGCATGGGGACCTCATGTCAATGTGAACAACTTTGAGATAAGGACCGGCCTTATCCAAATGGTCCAATCCCAACAATTTGGAGGGAGGCCCAAGGAAGATCCTAATGCTCATTTGAGCCCATTTCTTGACAAGAGTGAGATCACTACATGGGAGAAGCTATGCAAAGTCTTCTTAGCCAAGTACTTCCCTCCTTCGAAGGCTCAAAAGCTTATATCGAAAATTTCACACTTCTCACAACATGGTGATGAAACTTTATTCGAAGCTTGGGAGAGGTATAGGGACTTGCTACGCAAGTGCCCTCAACACGGTTTTAGTGAAGCACAACAAATAGTGAATTTCTATAGTGGACTCTCTCCACACACAAGGAGCATAGTGGATGCAACCTCCGGTGGTTGCCTCGTGAATCGGAATGCCAAAGAAGCTCTTAAGATCATAGAGGAGATGACATCCAATAGTTATCAATGGCCCATGGAGAGGGGCCCTACGAAGAGGGTGAACTCGGTTCTTGAGGATGCAAGGTATGACACTTTAGCCTTGGAGCTCTCTAATTTGAAGAAGACATATTACAATGAGAGGAGAGCTCAAATGCACGGTGATCATTTTAGAGACGCTTCGGAGTTCAATGGAAATATATGTTCATCAAGGACCTTATGGTAACTTCAACGACCAAGGAGGATTTCAAGGAAACAACCAAGGGGAATTCCAAAGGAATTACCAAAGTGGATATTCTTATGGCAATCAAGGTGGTAACCCGGTTTACCACACCAACACTAGGAATCATCCCAATCCTTTTTATGGAAATCCTAGCAATGCTCAAGTTTCACATTCCGGATTCTCCTTTTCTCAAGGGATAATTGAAGAAACTAAGAGGACATCCTCTTCTCTTGAGCTAATCGTTCAACAAATGGTCAATCAACAAAGCTCTTTTATCACTCAAACCGGCCAAAAAGTCAATGCCTTGGAGAATTCATTTACTTTATTATCAAAGCAAGTCAAGATGATGGAAGGCCAAATTAGCCAAATGGCTAACCAAGTCACCACTCAACACAAGTTCGGAGAATCCTCTAGCAAGGCTCAAGAAAACCCGAAGCAACAATGCAATGCAATCCATGTGGTGAATGAGGTATCTTCCAAACCCTCACAAGAGATCCAAGAGAACAAAAAGTCATATGTGCCATTCTATATGAGGAAAAAGTGGGGTGGTCAATGCGTCCCTCCTTGCGATCCGTCTCATGATCATAACCTTTATGAGAAGGAATGGACACTAAAGAGTTTCGCTAATGATATATACTCCATGACGGTCCCGGATTATTGGCCTCCTTTGGAAGACGTTGAAAGCAAGTCGAAGGAAGAGATTCATGAATATCATAAAAGGATGAAGCTCAACAATGGAATTCCGTGGTTGGAGGACAAGTATTTGATGGAAAGAAGAAGAGGTGCTTATTATGTTTCTGAGATAAAGAAGTTACTTGGAGAGGAGAAATTTAATGAGAAGGCAAAGTTCTACAAGAAATTACAAAGTACTACTCCCACTCCAACTCCTAAAGCTTCTCAAGACCAAGTTGAGCTGAATTGCTAGGATAATTTAGCGTTGCCTCATAAGTCGAATGATGAGAACTTGAATGAGAAGAAGGGGAGTAATGCCATTACTTTGAGAAGTGGAAGAGCTTACGAGAATCATGCAAAGATTGGAGAAGAAATGGGAGCACCAGTTGTTGAAGACATTTCGTATGAGAATGAAGATCGAGCCTGGTATAAGAGGAAGAAAAAGTCTAAAGGAAAAGCTATTCAAGATGAAAGTCAAGAGAATGAAGCAACAAAGGAGGCCCCTGCTCCCACCAATAATGTGAGCTCAAAGGCTTCATTCCCTCATCGTCTGGCAAAGCCGAAGGTTGATGAAAAGATGAAGAAATACTTGGATATCTTCAACAAGGTACAAATCAATCTACCCTTGCTTTATGCCCTTAGTGATATGCCGGGTTATATGAAATTCCTTAGGAATGCCGTAGCTAATAAGATAAAATTTGGTTCTTTTGAGACCATAAATCTTATGGAGGAAGTTAGTGCAGTTATTCAAAGGAAATTGTCATTGAAGCAAAAAGACCCTGGGAGTTTCACTTTACCATGTGAAATAGGAACTAAAAGGTTTAAGAAAATCTTGTGTGACTTAGGTTCGGGAGTCAATTTGATGCCTCTTTCCATCTTCAATCGCTTGAATATTGGAAATCTTAAACCTTCATCACTTGTGCTCCAAATGGCGGATGGCTCAATTTCATACCCCAAAGGGATTGTTGAGGATGTGCTTATCAAACTCGGAAAGTTCATATTCCCGGTAGAGTTCATCGTAATTAACATGCCGGAATATCATGATGTCCCAATAATACTTGGACAGCTTTTCTTGGCTACAAGTCGAGCCCTAGTGGATGTGTTTGAAGGAAATCTTATCCTTCGAGTCAATGGAGACAAGGAGTCATTCTACATGATGAATGACTTGAAGGATTGTGAGGAGACAAGTGAAGGGAGCAATGGAAAGATTGACAAGAAGCCAATGGTTGATAAAGGAGGGATGTCTTTCCAAGTCACTTGAAAAGGGAAAAGAGGTATCGTTCAAGCTAATGACGTTAAACGAAGCGCTCGTTGGGAGGCACCCCAACAACTATCTCTTTATTTTTCATTTTTAGTTAGTTTTAGTTCATTTTTGGTTTTCAATCTTTGTTTGTGATTAAGTCATTTTTCTTAATTTGTCTTTATTTTTGTGTTTGGAACAAATGAGGGAAGAGAATCAACTAATCAAGCAAGCAACGGAGTGAAAGGCTTTCAAAACCATCATCGACCTAGCTTTGGACCATTGTAAGTATAATTTAAATTTCTTATTATTCTTCCCTCCAAACTCATTTTAGACCTTATGTTTTAAAATAAGTTTGGTGGAGGGGGATAGGATAAGGAATTTAAATTACTTTATTCTTGGTTTTTCAAGTTTCTATGTGACGTGGTATCATTATGATTTCATTGATTATATGATATATGCTTAGGTTTGCTTGATAATTGTGGTTGATTGGGGTTAAATGGATGATTTTTGCTTGTTTTGGTTTGGTGATGAGTTTGGGTCGATGAGCTTAATTGATAAAAATTTCTTATTTGGTTTGTTGGTTTATTGAATGTGAGCTTACAATGGAGAATCTTTGGTATGGATGAGTTTGTTGTTGATTTGAGCATTGATGTGCGAAATTTTTGGAAAATTGAATGCTTGCATGCTTGAACATGAAAGAACATGTTTAATCTTTCAAGTGCTTTTGGGTGAGATGCCGATGATTGATGCTAAAATGATGATATTTTTCTTAAAATTTCTCAAGTTCAAGTCAAGCATGATTAGGGTTATTTCACTTGAATAGCTTGGAATGATTGATCTTAAGTAGTTAAATTCTAGGCAAAAAGCTTGTGAGGATTTTGAGCCTAAGAACTATGCATTTTACATAGTAATATCCTTTCTTGAGAGCTTGATCTTGTCTTGCATTCTCTTTACTAGAACTTGCCTTGATACTCTTGTTAGAAATGTTACATGTTTGCATAATTAGGAGATGATCTTAGGTCATCATTGCATAGCCCATTTTGACTAAACACTAACCTGTCTTTCATTACCATTGTCGTCCCATTTTGAGCCTTGAATAGAGCCTTTTCTTCTTGAACCGGATGATAGGGGGTGAAGGATGGTTAAGGGAACCTTGGTGAAATTTGAAAATTCATGAGAAATGTTGGGTGATTGTGAAAGGTCTTGAGATTGGTTTTGTGTTGAAAGAACACTCCTATAAGCTCAATACTAGAAAAGAAAAGAATAAGAACAAAGTTCTTATTGAAAAATAAAAAAGTAGTAAGAACAAAGTTCTTACAAGAAAAAGAAAAGAATAAGAGTATAAAGGAGTGTTTCTTTAGATATTTGGTAGAAGCTTGGGTTCATTTGATAGAAAGGGGTTGGATAAGGTGGAAGATGAAGAAATTCATACTTAGAAAGGTGAATAAAGGAGGTGAAGGAACTTAGATGGAAATTTAAGCCACTTAGCCTAAAAATCCCTACCTTAACCAATGTCCCTACATTACAAGCTTAATAAAGACCTTTTTGATCCTAATTTGTGCATGCATTGTAGTATTAGAAACTTGAGTTGATAGGCAAGCTTATGATCAAAGTTATGTATTACATGATTTCGATGAGTGTTTACCTTTTCCATATATTGAGTGATCGAGTGATACACACGTTTCTTGTGAGGTCTAGAGTCGAATGTTCTTAGGTGATCGAGTTCTATGCTAGGAGAGTGAGTGATTTCATGAGTGTTTGGCTTGACTTGATGATTTCCTTGAGTTTAAATGGTTTTGAATTGAAATGAGGCATCGATGAACTTAAAATGCACATCCCATACATGTTAAGTGTTTTGATTGTTCGTTTCATTGTTCAGGACGAACAATGGCTTAAGTTTGGGGGAGTGATTAACACGTATTTTATGTGCATGTTGAGTATATTTTGCATGTGATTGAGTCTCGATTTATGTGCTTCAATGGAAAAAATGCTAGAGTTTTTATACTTAAAGCATACTTTACATTTCTCTCAATTTCTCTCGGTTTTCAATCTATTTTTGTAAGAATTGGAGAGCATTCATCTAGCTAGGGTTTGAAGGCCGGAAACGAGGAAGAATCGAGCCTAATTAGAGTGAAACTTGTGTTTAAAAATGTGGAACTTCAAGTTATTGAGTTAGGGTTCACAAGTTTAACTTTGTTTATGTTTTCCTCGTTCTCTCGAGTCTTTTCATGTCTTTTTGCAGGATAATGAAGAACTCATTTGGCAAATTTGATCATTCCATGTCAAAGAGGAGTTCGTTAGGAGTCCGCAGCAAAAAGCGGTTCGCAAATCGGAGTTCAGACAAGAGAGAACGAGCAAAAATGGAAAAGTCGCGCAAGGAGACAAAGTTGACCGGTCAAGAGGCGCTTGACCAGCGGCCCGGACCAGCAGGCTACCAGACTGCCGGTCAGGCGACCCCTGGACCGCAGTGGACCATAGAGACTCCGGCGACCTGGACCGGCAGCCCATCAGGCCGTCGGTGGTTCAGCCTAGGCCGCCGGTCGCGCTAAAATTCAACTTAAGGGCAAGTTCGGCTTGCCCAAACTCGCCCGAACTCGTCCCAACTCACACCGATTCGCCCCAACTCGACCCAAATCTGATTTTTAATGTATTTAACCCCAAAGTCTTCCCTTTTTCATGTATCTTTTCATACTTTAACACCCCAAGAACCCTAATTAGATTTTATACTTTCCTCATTAGTATTTTCATAATTGTTTGAGCTACACTTGTTGGAATTTAAATTCAAGCATAGATTCTTCTTCCTTATTCAATTCTCTTTATTTTCCTTATGATTTCATCTATTTTTCATGGTTTAATTTCTTCAATTATGTCTAGCTAAATTTCCCTTTGGTTCTAATATGTGAAGATATGATCTAGAAAACTAGGTTTTTTGGATTTTGTTGTTAGATTTACCTTCTAATTCATATGTCTTGTGGTTTGGGACTTGTTTACATTGAATGATTGATTGGCCATTATTGAGTGCATACAAGGTGTTTGGTTAAATGCTTAGGTGGCTTTAATTCATAACACTTGGCATCAAATCGCACCATATTAGTAGTTCTTGCTAGTAGGAGCTTCTAGATAATTAATTGAGCTATTTGGAGTTAATTTATGCATCTTGAGACCTAGCGGAGATAGATATCATAGGTTAATCCACTAATATTGATTGCTTGGAGAGAAGAATTGATGTTTACTATATATAGAACTCTCATATGAATTAGATTAAAATGGCTAATCCATGCAAATATTTAAACCTAGGCTTCTAGTGATTATCGGATTATATTTGGAACCAAACTCTTTCCTATTGATTTTTAATCGCTTGTTATTAGTTGTTGTTATCTAGTTGCTTACTTTTCATTGTTATTTAGTTTATTTGATCATTGAAAGGAAAAATCCAAAATCATGTTAATCGGTAACTTGGATAGTAGTTAGGTAACTAGATTACTCATTCGCCATTGCATTCCCTATGTATTGGACTCGAATATACTATTCTGATGGAAACGCCGATTGAAGGCGATCCGATTCTGCCCTCGGAACTGAATTGGTTATGATAATAAATGCATTTAGAAAAAATATGAGAATCGAAAAATACCTTCAAGTATGCCGACGGAGAAGGACTACAGGTCTAGCCTTCTAAACTGTAATCCCGCTTCTCGAACCCGGCAGATGAGTGGTCTCCGATACGAATTTGGAATCTCGGATCTTACACTCCATGAAGAAGAATCGTTCTTCTTCTCTCCTATGTATGTGTGGCCGCCGCCCCCTTACTCTCCTTTTGATGAAGTGTGATTAATCATCTAGGGTTTTTGTGCACTTAAGTATTTATAATGCATAAAATATGCCCTAATGGGCCAGAAGAGTAATAGGCGGCCACTTAAGCCCATCAAGCTTAAGTAGCGCCTCACTTATGATTTAATATCATAAGTGGCGCCCCATATGTTCCCAATAAGAGCTATTGGGCTCTTATTAGTGCATTGATCCATTCCTGAGAAAATTGGGCCAGCCTAAGGACCAGATACCAGACAGAGTTGGGCCTTACCTAATTAAATTAATACTGTGCTATCCCCTATAGCACTAATTTAATTAGAGCTATAACTCATTCCGCTAAAGAGTTACAACTGATTCACCGCTCTGTCCCGATTATGTAGTCGGGGCTGATATTTTGCTCAGAGCGATCCCTGTGTTTAAGAATCCTGATATCCGTTAATTAATTAGAGCTCGTCTGACTGCTCATAATTAATTAACCTAAAAAAACTTCCTTAGGTAGTACCTGCTCAACCTTATTATTATACTTGAACTTAATCAGCCTGCAGGACTTAGTATAATAATCCTTGTGAGCTCCCTAAGAGGATATCTCAACCTTTACGGACACGGTTTCTCGATACAACTAACTAGACATCATACATACCTCCATGTTACCCAAGATATAAGGAATTAAGGTGCCATACAAGGCCTATACCGAATAAGTCAAAGTAACAGTGAAGAACACATGTATGCCTAATAGCTTATCGGGATGAAGATCAAGCTACTAAGACCCGAGATCTCTTAGCTCTTCACCTACTAAGTAGGGTCAGCCTAGAAGAGCAATATCTCACTGTGATCCTATCAATACGTTCCTAGTGTACCAGCATAACTAGCGATTGAGACCCATCACCACTATTAGTGTTGCAGTCTAAACCGATAACTTTGCCCAAAGTTATTTCGACTGTGATATTATTTATATCTCAAGAGTCACCGTTAATCATGATCCCCTCCAGTATCCTCTGGCACGCTAACACTCTCATGAGATATTGGACTTATTCGTTCTCATCTATAAACTTTCAAATAGGTGATTGTAAGCAGTGGAATAAACATTGCATACACTAAAACACTAGTTTTGCTTTAGGTATACAAAATCCCAACAATCTCCCACTTATACTAAAGTAAAACCTTTTAGTATACAATGTGTCTATAGAAAAAATACCTTATGGCTATCCACTGTTACAAACAGCATACAACTTCTCCCACTTATACTCAAAGATTTTACTATGGGAGGCTCACCAAGACAATGCCAGCCACGTGCTTTAAGAAGCTCTTGGCATGTAACACGTGGTGAAAGGATCTGCCATATTATCTTCCTCTAGTGATACTCTATAAACATCCACTCGCCTTGAATGGTTATTTCATAACCATGCGGTACTAGCCTCTATGTGCTAACTGGCCTTGTAAATCCATGGGTTTAAACAATTTGCCACTGCACATGAGTTATCACATCAAAATGTTATGTTAGATACTTGAATAAAGCACAACATCCGTTTCTGGAAATCTTAGCAAACTACGATTCCTAGGATGTATCCCACATTACTCATATCCATCATTCTAAACTATTCGGATAATCAACACTTTATGTCTGATAATACTTTCACATTGTCACCAATGCTAATGATATTACCTACATAATGTACAAGAAAAACCACGCTTATATCTATACAAAGACGATAATCGGAACATTCACCAACACATCCTATAAAACTGAATGTTTTATATGTGTTATTTCAAGCGCATGTATCATTGTTTGGACTTCTGCTTAAACTACTTTAAGCTTCCAAGTCAATAAGCTAATCACTGATTCACACAATACTTCTCAAGTCGTTTCCCTTAGATGTCATTACCATGTTCATGGTAACCGGATTAGAATTCAGCATACTGACATCTACTTGAAACAGTTAGAGATTCAAATTTGTTATTATGGATCATAGAATATAAATGGAGTTAAGCTGACAAAGCTACAAAATGGGCCTCAATGCCCTATTTTTCCATTTTATATATGTTTCACTTGTATATCCATTTACTATCTATGGATTTGACTCCAATAGTAGAATTATACAAAACCAAAGAACTTCTATGAATTCAAAATTCATAGATGGAAATAATGATTTGCAACGATTTCATCCAAATGCTCTTTACTGTCAAAGTGGTCGTTTCCTTTCCTTGTTCCTTGTCCAAGAATCCAAAATTCCCGACAAACATGAAACGATTAGAGGCTAACTTAAGGCACTCCCACTATGATGAGGATTTGTAAAGATGATTTGTGCAACAAACTATGGTTTTCTTTCTTGTACTTCTTGGCTTTATTTTTTTATTCTGGACTTGTCCATCTTTCTTGAGTTCTTCAAGAACGATTACACTATAAGTCTTATGATCACTCATATAGTCTTCTTCTAAGAATCTTACGTTACTCGAAGTAACGGCTTTCTGATCCTTAGGACTAAAGGAAAAAAAAATACACATTTTGTTCCCTTAGGATACCCTATGAACAGTCAAACGTCATATCTAGGTTCCAACTTGTCTGCACCTTTATCTAGGATATGTACAGGCGATCTCCATATCCGAATATGCAACAGACTTAGCTTGCGCCCTGTCCATAATTCATATGGTGTCTTAGAAATTGATTTCCATGGAACTAGATTAAGGACATATGTTGTTGTTTCAAGAGTACATCCCAGAACGAAAGGGCTAGTGACCCGTAACTCATCATCAAACAAACCATCTTGAGCAGAGTTCTATTACTTCTTTCTGACATGCCATTCTGTTAGGGTGTACCAGGCGTAGTCTATTGGGAAGTAATTCCATTTTCTGACAAGTATCCCAAGAACTCGTTGCTGAGGTATTCGCCACCGCGGTCAGATCGCAATGACTTGATAGTCTTACCATGTCACCTTTCCACTTCTGCCTGATATATCTTGAATTTCTCAAAGCATTCAGACTTGCGATGCAACAAGTAAATGTATCCATATCTCGAGTAATCATCAATGGAAGTGACGAAATACTCATAGCCTCCACGAGCTTGGATGGACATAGGTCCACACAAGTCAGAGTGAACCAGTTCTAACACATCTTGCAACTTATACCCCTTGGCCTTGAAAGGCCTGGTCGTCATCTTTCCTTCCTAAACACGATTCGCAAACTGGGAAAGACTCAACTTCCGGTAAAGGAAGCATCCCCTCTTTAACCAATCTTTAGATCTTATTCAGATTGATGTGACCGTATCTTAGGTGCCAAAGATATGTTTGGTTCAAAGAAGAAACCTTTCTCTTTTTATGGTTTGAAGAAGATGATGATAAAGAAGTAGAAATTTCATGTGGAACTGAGATAATATAAAGAGAGTTTACTATAGTGCCAAATAACATTGTTGTCTTTACCAATGGTCACACGACCATCAAACAAAATGTTATAACTAACCACATGAAGTCTCGAAACTGAAATCTAATTTCTACAAAACTCCGGCACATATAAAACATCTCTTAAAATTACTCTACTACTTGAAAAGAATGTACTATATCTCCAACTGCAACAACTGCAACCCGTGTTCTCAAGGAGATGGAGATCTCACCTTCATTCACTGCTCTCTTTTGCAAGATACCTCGCAAAGTGTAACAAACATGATGAGTCGTGCCAGTGTCTACTTCTCATGAATGAATAGAACTACTCACTAAACATGTTTCTGTTACTAGAGCTGAATGTGTACCTTCCCACTTTCTTTGGACATTCCGCTTTCTAATATCCCTTTCTATTACACTTGTGACACTTGCCTTTCGGCTTTTTACCACGCTTCTCTACACTCCCACTGTTCTCGCCCACCTCATTTCCTTGAACGCCTTTCTATTCCTCATTGTCCGAAGACAATGTAACAGATGCAACCTTAGTGATTGGAACATTAATCAACATCGGGCTCGAACCTTCTTCATCAAGAAGATCGTCATTCTCAAAGAGTTCTTCGAAATGCTCTATTAGCATCTCGTTCCTCTTGAGATGCACTTGCCTTTAGGGTAGGAGGTGTGGGAGTGTTAAGCATGAAGTCATAATCAAGTGATTTTAGAACATTGAGAAAGTCTTGCTTCCACTAAAGGAAGCTAGATCCCGTGAGAGGATTAAAAATGAGTTTGTGAATAAGAGTAGCAATAGACATATCTGAAAATTATAAACAAGTAGACAATTAAGTACTTGGTGAGAAGAATAATTTTATGTTAACAATGTTACAACCCTTTGATAAAAGTAACATTGACTAACAAACGAGTAGCCCAACGATTTCACAAGCATGCCACGTTCTTGTGGACGTCTACTCATGAAACCCTCGACCAAGACACGATGGTCACTTTATTTCTTTTCCCATCACACGGATCTTTGTGACACAAAGAAATAATAACTCATTTTATTCTGGACCCTGCTATACTGAAGTGACCTCTGAGAGGATTCATCAATAAGTAGCTAAGCTTGACCATATTATTAATCTAACTGAGTTTGTTAAGCGAATTAATGTAATTACGCGAATGGCACCGCTTGCGAAACGCCCTCTTGGCCTATCTCACTATATAATTCCACCAAGGCCTCGAGTGTCGGTCCATACGAGTAAGCCACGTTTGTGTGGACGTTTACCGCATAACTCTCACTCGCCTAAGGAATTATATAGCTATTTGAGAAGTCTTACCGACGTTTACCTCGTAGAGGCGTAGAATCAATGCAAGCCACATTCCTGTGGATGTTTACATGACTCTATCCTCTAGCTACGTCTAAAACCAAATATGGAGGTCCCAATTAATTTCATGACAAAATTAATCATTTGTTCTGCTTAGACATTTTGTTTCAAAGGGTTTGTTGTGATATTTAAAGCATGTAGACATTTAAGTCCTATTGCATGATTTCTAAGCGCATTTAATAAAACATGCTCGCTTGAAATCATAAAACTGCATGCTATTGACACCCTATGCATGTTTTTGTATCTATTACGCAACTAATAAAAGCAAGTACAACATGCAAATCATGCTTTTCATCCCATTGCGTAAAATAAATCATTCATAGCATGCTTTTAAATTAAAATACTAATAAATAGGCTACTAACCGGGAGGTAAAACTCTATCTACAACATTTAATAATAACCCCGGAACATTCTCCGATTTTCTTTCTAAATATGGAAAGTCCACTCTTCGTCTTCAATATATCCAAGATGAGATCAGATCTCTTAAAGATAGGAATATATCTTTTAGATATGATCAAATCTTTCTTGATAAGAATAACTCTTATCAGATAAGATCATATCTCTTAAAGATAGCAACATATCTTTTAGATATGATCAAATCTTTCTGGACAAGAATGAATCTTATCCGATAAGATCATATCTCCAAAAGATAGAAACAAATCGTCTAAGAGATATCAAAGATCTTGTACCAACTTGCCGAGCAAGTCGGCATCACCACCATCACCGACTAGCACTGCCGTTGCTGGCGGCGCCGCCGAGCGCCCGACGGTGGCTCGCCGGCCACCGCCACCTCCCACTGGCCTCGGCTACTCTCCGGCACCTTGGGAAGATGCCGGAACCGCTGCTGCAGTGCTGGACTCGCTAAAGACGCGCGCGGCTGAAAACTAAGTTTTTGCCACCGGCGTCAAAATCGCCGCCGTGGCCGCCTCGATTTTTGCACTGCCTCCGCCGTTGGCGATGGTGCCGGAACCCTAATTTTAAACTAGGGTTCAGGTGTCGCACATAAAACGGTGAGGGGACTACTGAAAATACACAGCCGCGGTCGATCTCCGACCGAATCTGCCGGCGCGTGCGCGCGACGCGCCACCGCCGGCCCTGTTTTTCATCTCGATCTTCTTCACCTTTTCTTGTCTCGAACTCCAGCGGAACATTTACAATAGAATTCGAATAATACAAGAGGAAAAATTACAAGATAATAGATCTAGATCTAAGCGGCACCTTATTTCTCGCCGATAAACGAAAAACGATAAATCAAGAACAATTAAAGCACAAATTGTTCCCGGACAGCAGCATGCACACATTATGGCATAATTCGACTCTAAATGCATGAACATGTGGATCAAATTATCATAGAGCCAATTCACTGATCCGGTGGCTTTGATACCAATAGATGGAAACGCCGATTGAAGACGATCCAATTCTGCCCTCAGATCTGAATTGGTTGTGATAATAAATGCATTTAGAACAAATATGAGAATCAAAATATACCTTCAAGTATGCCGACGAAGAAGGACTATAGGTCTAGCCTTCTAAACTGTAATCCCGGTTCTCGAACCCGGCGGATGAGTGGTCTCCGATACGAATTTAGAATCTCGGATCTTGCACTCCATGAAGAAGAATCATTCTTCTTCTCTCCTATGTATGTGTGGCCGCCGCCCACTTACTCTCCTCTTGATGAAGTGTGATTAATCATCTAGGGTTTTTGTGCACTTAAGTATTTATAGTGCATAAAATATGCCCTAATGGGCCAGAAGAGGCGGCCACTTAAGCCCATCAAGCTTAAGTGGTGCCTCACTTATGATTTAATATCATAAGTGGTGCCCCATAGGGGCCCAATAAGAGCTATTGGGCTCTTATTAGTGCACTGATCTATTCCTGAGAATATTGGGCCAGTCTAGGGACTAGATACCAGACAAAGTTGGGTTTTACCTAATTAAATTAATAATGTGTTATCCCCTGTAGCACTAATTTAATTAGAGCTATAACTCATTCCACTAAAGAGTTATAACTGATTCACCGCTCTATCCCGATTATGTAGTCGAGGCTGGTATTTTGCTTAGAGCGATCCCCGTGTTTTAAAATCCTGATATCCGTTAATTAATTAGAGCTCGTCTGACTGCTCATAATTAATTAACCTAAAAAAACTTCCTTAGGTAGTACCCGCTCAACCTTATTATTATACTCGAACTTAATCAGCCTGCAGGACTTAGTATAATAATCCTTGTGAGCTCCCTAAGAGGATATCTCAACCTTTACGAATACGGTTTCTCGATACAACAAACTAGACATCATACATGCCTCCATGTTACCCAAGATATAAGGAATTGAGGTGCCATACAAGGCCTATACCGAATAAGTCAAAGTAACAGTGAAGAACACATATATGCCTAATAGCTTATCGGGATTAAGATCAAGCTACTAAGACCCGAGATCTATTAGCTCTTCACCTACTAAGTAGGGTCAGCCTAGAAGAGCAATATCTCACTGTGATCCTATAAATATGTTCCTAGTGTACCAGCATAACTAGTGATTGAGACCCATCACCACTATTAGTGCTGAAGTCTAAACCGATAACTTTGCCCGAAGTTATCTCGACTGTGATATTATTTATATCTCAAGAGTCACCATTAATCATGATCCCCTCCAGTATCCTCTGGCACGCTAACACTCTTATGAGATATTGGACTTATTCATTCTCAACTATAAACTTTCAGATAGGTGATTGTAAGCAGTGGAATAAACATTGCATACACTAAAATACTGGTTTTGCTTTAGGTATACAAAATCCAAACATATTCGATATCATTGATCTCTCCCTACTCTTAAAAAGTAGGGCGATCAATTTTTGGCACCGTTTCCGGGGAATGTTTAGTTTGAGTTTCAATAGTCGATTTGGTTATTGAGTTACTAATTCAAGTATTTATTTTCTTTTGATTTTTGTTTTCGTAGGTTTATGCACACAAGATCCAAGAGAAGACTAGTTCAACCTTTGATCTTGGATTTTGAAAGAAGGCATAGAAGGAGAAATTCTATTGAAGAATAAGAAATGGCTAACAATCAAGATTATGAAGCTCTTAGGAAGGAATAGGAAGATATGCAAGCTTGGAGAGATGAGCAAGAAAGGAGGCTCAAGAAGCTCAACAACCTCCTCTTAACCAAATGTTCGAATCTCCAACGGACCAATTTCAAGGAGGAGCATGGGGACCTCGTGTCAATGCAAACAACTTTGAGATAAGGACTAGCCTTATCCAAATGGTCCAATCCGAACAATTTGGAGAGAGGCCCAAGGAAGATCCTAATGCTCATTTGAGCATATTTCTTGAGATATGTAATACGGTGAAGTATAATGGAGTCCCGGAGGATGCCATTAGGATGATGTTCTTTAACTTTTCATTAAGGACTTTATTTGAAGCTTGGGAGAGGTATAGGGACTTGCTACGCAAGTGCCCTCAACACGGTTTTATTGAAGCACAATAAATAGTGAATTTCTATAGTGGACTCTCTCCACACACAAGGAGCATAGTGAATGCAACCTCCGGTGGTTGCCTCATGAATCGAAATGCCAAAGAAGCTCTTAGGATCATAGAGGACATGACATCCAATAGTTATCAATGACCCATGGAGAGGGGCCCTACGAAGAGGGTGAACTCGGTTCTTGAGGATGCAAGGTATGGCACTTTAGCCTTGGAGCTCGCCAATTTGAAGAAGACATATTACAATGAGAGGAGAGCTCAAATGCACGGTGATGATTTTAGAGACGCTTTAGAGTTTAATGGAAATGAAGAAGTTAGATATATTCATCAAGGACCTTATGGCAACTTCAACAACCAAGGAGGATTTCAAGGAAACAACCAAGGGGGATTCCAAGGGAATTACCGAAGTGGATATTCTTATGGCAATCAAGGTGGTAACCCGGTTTACCACACCAACACTAGGAATCATCCCAATCCCTTTTTTGGAAATCCTAGCAATGCTCAAGTTTCATATTCCGGATTCTCCTTTTCTCAAGGGATAATTGAAGAACCTAAGAGGACATCCCCTTCTCTTAAGCAAATCTTTCAACAAATGACCAATCAACAAAGCTCTTTTATCACTCAAACCGGCCAAAAAGTCAATGCCTTGGAGAATTCACTCATTTCATTGTCAAAGCAAGTCAAGATGATGGAAGGCCAAATTAGCCAAATGGCTAACCAAGTCACCACTCAACACAAGTTCGGAGAATCCTCTAGCAAGGCTCAAGAAAACCCTAAGCAACAATGCAACGCAATCCATGTGGTGACTGAGGTATCTTCCAAACCTTCACAAGAGATCCAAGAGCATAAAAAACAATATGTGTCATTCTATATGAGGAAAAAGTGGGGTGGTGAAAGCGTCCCTCCTTGGGATCCGTCTCACGATCATAGCCTTTATGAGAAGGAATGGACACTAAAGAGTTTCGCTAATGATATATACTCCGTGATGGTTCCGGATTATTGGCCTCTTTTGGAACACGTTGAAAGTAAGTCGAAGGAAGAGATTCATGAATATCATAAAAGGATGAAGCTCAACAATGGAATTCCGTGGTCGGAGGACAAGAACTTGATGGAAAGAAAAAGAGGTGCTTATTATGTTATTGAGATAAAGAAGTTACTTGGAGAAGAGAAGTTTAATGAGAAGGCAAAGTTCTACAAGAAACCACAAAGTACTACTCCCACTCCAACTCCTAAAGCTTCTCAAGATCAAGTTAAGCTGAATTGCTTGGATAATTTAGCGTTGTCTCCTAAGTCAAATGATAAGAACTTGCATGAGAAGAAGGGGAGTAATGCCATTACTTTGAGGAGTGGAAGAGCTTACGGGAATCATGCAAAGATTGGAGAAGAAATGGGAGCACCGGTTGTTGAAGACATTTCGTATGAGAATGAAGATCGAGCCTCGTATCAGAGGAAGAAAAAGTCTAAAGGAAAAACTATTCAAGATGAAAGTTAAGAGAATGAAGCAACAAAGGAGGCCCCTGCTCCCACCAATAATGTGAGCTCAAAGGCTTCATTCCCTCAACGTCTAGCAAACCAAAAGGTTGATGAAAGATAAAGAAATTCTTGGATATCTTCAACAAGGTACAAATCAATCTACCCTTGCTTGATGCCCTTAGTGATATACCGTAGCTAATAAGAGAAAATTTGGTTCTTTTGTGACTATAAATCTTACGGAGGAAGTTAGTGCAGTTATTCAAAGGAAATTGCCATTGAAGCAAAAAGACCATGGGAGTTTCACTTTACCTTGTGATATAGGAGGTAAACGGTTTAAGAAAGTCTTGTGTGACTTAGGTTCAAGAGTCAATTTGATGCCTCTTTCCATCTTCAATCGCTTGAATATTGGAAATCTTAAACCTTCATCACTTGTGCTCCAAATGGTGGATGGCTCAATTTCATACCCTAAAGGTATTGTTGAGGATGTGCTTATCAAAGTCGGAAAGTTCATATTCCCGGTAGATTTCATCGTAATTGACATGCCGGAAGATCATGATGTCCCAATGATACTTGGACGGCCTTTCTTGGTGATCGCATTACTTTTTAAGAGTAGGGAGAATGCAATGATATCGAATAGTATATTCGAGTCGAATCCACAGGGAATGCTATGACGTAGGAATTTCCACTAGTAATCCGATTATCTAACTACTATCCAAGCTACCGAATAACATGATTTTGGGTTTTTCCATTCAATGATCAAATAAACTAATTAACAATGAAAAGTAAGTAACTAGATAACAACAACTAACAACAAACGATTAAAAATCAATAGGAAAGAGTTTGGTTCCAAATATAATCCGATAATCACTAGAAGCCTAGGTTTAAAGATTTGTATGGATTAGCCATTTTAATCTAATTCATATGGGAGTTCTATATATAGTAAACATCAATTCTTCTCTCGAAGCAATCAATATTAGTGGATTAACCTATGACATCTATCTCCGCTAGGTCTCAAGATGCATAAATTAACTCCAAATAGCTCAATTAATTATCTAGAAGCTCCTACTAGCAAGAATTACTAATATGGTGTGATTTGATGCCAAGTGTTATGAATTAAAGCCTTCCAAGCATTTAACCAAACACCTTGTATGCACTCAATGATGCCCAATCAATCATACAATGTAAACAAGTCCCAAACCACAAGACATATGAACTAAAAGGTAAATCCAACAACAAAATCCAAAAAACCTAGTTTTCTAGATCATATCTTCACATATTAGAACCAAAGGGAAATTTAGCTAGACATAATTGAAGAAATTAAACCATGAAAAATAGATGAAATCATAAGGAAAATAAAGAGAATTGAATAAGGAAGAAGAATCTATGCTTGAATTTAAATTCCAACAAGTGTAGCTCGAACAATCATGAAAATACTAAAGAGGAAAGTATAAAATCTAATTAGGGTTCTTGGGGTGTTAAAGTATGAAAAGATACATGAAAAAGGGAAGAATTTGGGGTTAATTATATTAAAAATCAGATTTGGGTCGAGTTGGAGTGAATCGGTGCGAGTTGGGACGAGTTCAGGTGAGTTTGGGCGAGCCAAACTCGCCCTTAAGTTGAATTCTCGCGCAACCGGCGGCCTAGGCTGAACCACCGGCGGCCTGGTGGCCTGCTGGTCCAGGCTGCCATCCTCTCTGTGGTCTACAGCGGTCCAGGGGTTTCCTGACCGGCGGTCTAGTGGACCGCTGGTTTGGGTCGCCGGTTTGCCGCCCATCCGTCTTCTCTTGCGCAATGTTTTCGTTTTCGCTCGTTCTCTCTCGTCCGAACTCCGATTTACGAACCGCTTTTTGCTATGGCTTCCTAACGAACTCCTCTTCGACATGGAATGATCAAATTGTCCAAATGAGTTCTTTATTATTCCTGAAAAAAGCATAAAAAAATTCAAGAGAACGAGAAAAACATAAATGAAATCAAACTAGTGAAACCCTAACTTTATAACTTTGAAATTCCACATTTTTAAGCACAAGATTCACTCTAATTAAGCTCGATTCGTAATCGTATCCAGCCCTCAATCCTTAGCTACATGAATGCTCTTTCCAATTCTTACAAAAGTAGATCAAAAACCGAAAGAAAATGAGAAAAGTAAAAAGTATGCTACAAGTTAAGAAACCTAGCATTTCTAACATTTAAGCACATAAATCGAGACTCAAACACATGCAAAATACACTTGACATGCACATAAAATACGTGTTAATCACTCCCCCAAACTTAAGCCATTGTTCATCCCGAACAATGAAACGAACAATCAAAAACTTAGCACGTATGGGATGTGCATTTTGAGTTCCTCGATGCCTCATATCACCTCAAAACCATTTTTATTCAAAGAAATTCTCAAGTCAAGCCAAACATTCATATGATCAATTACTATCCTAACTTAGAACTTAATCACTCAAGCACATTCAACTCTAGACCTCACAAGAAGTGTGTGTATCACTCGATCACTCAATATAGGGAACAAGGTAATCACTCATCAAAATCATGCAATACATCACTTTAACCATAAACTTGCCTATCAAGTCAAGTTTCCAATACCACAATGTATGCACAAATTAGGATCAAAAAGGTCTTTCTTAAGCTTGTAATGTAGGGACATTGGTTAAGGTAGAGAATTTTAGGTTAAATGACTTAAATTTTCATCTAAGCTCCTTCACCTCCTATCTTCACCTCTCTAAGTATGAATTCCTTCATCTTCCACCTTATCCAACCCCTTTTTAGCTAATGAATCCCAAGCTTCTACCAAATATCTAAAGAAATACCCCTTTATGCTCTTATTCTTCTCTTTTTCTTGTAAGAACTTTGTTCTTACTATCATTTTTTTTTTTCATAAGAACTTTGTTCTTATTCTTTCCTTTTCTAACTTTGAGCTTATAGGAGTGTTCTTTCAACTCAAAACCAATCTCAAGACCTTTCACCATCACCCAACATTTCTCATGAATTTTCAACTTTCACCAAGGTTCCCTTAACCATCTTTCACCCCCTATCATCCGGTTCAAAAAGAAAAGGCTCTATTCAAGGCTCAAAATGGGATGACAATGGTAATGAAAGATAGGTTAGTGTTTAGGGAAAATGGGCTAAACAATGATGGCCTAAGATCATCTCCTAATTATGCACACATGTAATACTTCTAACAAGAGTATCAAGGCAAGTTCTAGTAAAGAGAATGCAATGCAAGATCAAGCTCTCAAGAAAGGATATTGATAGGGAGTAATCTGTCAGCTCCCAGCGCGTATCTGGAATGCAGAAGCGATAACTGAACAGATGCCACACTTCTACCAGACCCTGCAGATCAGGTCTATCAGTGATCTGAGCATAACAGGCGTAAATCACCCTCTGTCAGTGATTTGGGCATAACAGGTGCAGATCACCCTCCGTCGCCATCATTCCTTTAACCCCAGATCCCCATATGAAGCATAGCAAAAACGTGACTATGGGGACCACTTTGGGGACCACTAATCATAACTAAAATATTCTCTCTAACTGACTTGTCTCCTCCGAAAAGACTAACATAACCTCGTAACCTAGAGGTAATTACCCTTTTACCCTTACCTTCTATCCTACTATAAATACTTGATCTTCTTCACCAAGAAGAGGTACGCGCTTTTACTAATACTTTACCCCTGCTGCAAGCTTTGCTGAAGCGGATTCTTATTTCTCTCAAGCAAATACTGACTTGAGCGTCGGAGTGCCTTCCCGAAGGAACCCTCCCCGCTCCTCCGGTGTTGTTTTGCAGGCTCGCAGCTGGGAGGTAATGATCGGAAAAGCATCATTGAGGTAGAATCATTAAGGAAGAGAAAAAGCTAGTTCTTCAAAGAAATATTCAAAGTTTACCTAGAAAAAGTCTAAACGTCTTTCACTTGTATATTTGTAATTATTGTATGAATTTGTTGATGGAAAATAACCCAATCTATCAACTGGCGCCGTCTGTGGGAATCATGCTTTGACTAAGGCGTAGAGTTCTCCTTAAAAAATGCTTTGAATGTTGATTTGGTTTCTATGCGAAAAAATGAAAAAGATATGTAAATCTTCGTATAACTGATATGATGTTGATTCTGCTTTAATTTATCTGTTTGATTATGATGAGGAATTTGTGTGAAATATGAATAAAGAATGTTTCAATTGTTTTTTCGCCTTATGTAGGATCTGTGGCAAAAATTAAGAAAAGAGGATTTAGGCAAATCCTGATTCCAGAAAAAAGAATTCGATCACAGTAAAGATCATTCTCTTAAATTCTCTCATTTTATTCATTGAATATCCATCGTTCTCCTACTAGGTATCGATTTAGGTATATTCAATGGATCTCCATATAAAAAATCTTAAGGAAAAAGCTACATATACAGTGTGTGTTGATCTTTCTTTTTCCTATGAAAAATAGAGTATTAAAGAGCTGTAATAGAAGGTCCTCCATATCTCAGAGGAATCTCGAGAAAAGGAGAGAACCCGCAATTCATATACTTGGTGAGTAGAAATACATCACCCACACATATATGTCATACAACTTGAGAGATTTTTTGATAAAAAAGCAAGATAAGCTAACAGTAAGCCCTGGCAAAAGATCCAGGCACAAAAAAGCTATCTTCACACTTAAACAAAAAAAATCCTCAAGAGCATTTAACGAAAATGGTCGGAAAAGTCCTAACAAGAGAACCCGAAGCTCCCTATCCTCCTACAAAAGGAGAAGCCCTAATCTAATATTAGGCACTAATCAAGCAAATTCTGCATATATCTTTGCAGAATTTCCTTAAAAATGGATCAACACTCCACCATAGCCCAGATGATAGGGTCATCTGCTGAAGAACAGGCAAACACGCCTCATCCTACCCCTGGTTCCAGTACCAATCCCGGGGCCACGCTTATGCCCCAGGGAAACAATGCAGGAGAATCTGGCTTCTCCACACTAATGTTACAACAGATGAAAGCAATGATAGACAGAGCTCTGGAAGGAGCCTTGGAAAAGAGACTAGCTACCGTCGGGGCTAGTACTCTTGCAAATCCTATTAATCCATCCTCATTCCCCGAGAATAGGGGAAATCATGAAAAGACAAAAGGCAAATACGCATCCTAATCGCAAGATCCTAAAGTCCTTAAGGGCGTTATCACCAAGCTACCCCAAATCCAAGAGGATGGGCAATTCACGGATTATGGGTCCTCTGAGGTTGAGGTACGGGAAACAGGCACTGGTCAAGAGAAGACTCTCAAAGATATGCTCCAGAAGTAGATCCAAGAGCAACAAGATCAAATGAGGGTCATGCCCAAAGAGCTGGAAGAGCTCCGTAAGGCACACCAGGCATCTGAAAAAAGAAACGCGGAGGAATCTGTCCTTCCAACAGAAGAGACAATGGGCACATCTATTGCCCGCACGGGGAGGGAAAGCAGATCTGAATATGGTCCTGACTATGTTAATGAGAATAGCCCTTTCTCGGCGGATATTCAAACTTACCCTATTCCCAAGAACTTCAAATCAGTTTCTTGTGAGTATAAGGGGCAGGGAGATCCCGAAGAACACCTCATGAAATTTGAGAGTTTGTGCTTATTGCATCAGTATTCTGAAGGAGTTAAATGTAGGGTATTCTTAACCACTCTATTTGGCCCTGCACAACAGTGGTTTCAGCAATTGCCTAGGGACTCGATCCACTCATTCAAAGATTTAAGAGAAATCTTCCTACATCAATTTGTGAGCTCTAAGAGATCCACTAAGAATTCGTTGTATTTAACAACCATCAAACAAGGGGTCACTGAAAGCCTGAGAGATTATATGACCAGATTTAATGAGGCAAAATTGGAAATCCCAGGTGTGGGAGCTACATTGAAAATACATTCCTTTGTGGAAGGATTGAGGCCAGGACACTTCTTTGCTTCATTAATGAAGAAACCCGCTGAAACCTTTGATGAACTATTATCACGGGTACAGAAATATATAAACAGGGAAGAAGCTATGAACGCTAAACAAGCAGATGTAGCCTTCAAAAAAGACAAGAAGCCTGATGATAGGAAAAGAGGAGCTCCTGAAGGGAGGAAACCCGACGAGAAAAATGAAAAGTTTCAACGATCTCTCACACCGCTTACCAGATCCCCAACAGATCTACTAGAAGTGGTGATCAAGAAACTAGGGGTACAGATCCCCCCAGGCAGGGACCAGGCTCCGAGGCGACCCCCTTCTGATAAGTTCTGCAAATTTCACAATGATTACGGGCATACTACTAATGAGTGTCGTAATCTGAAAATAGCTATTGAAAAACTCATCCAAGAGGGTCAACTATTAGAATATGTCAAAAAGGAATATGGCCAACCCAAAAGGCGCAGAGATGAAAGAGACGACAAACTCCCACAAAAAGAAACATCAGCAAAAATTTCAGCCAATAAAGGCGTCATTTCCATGATTTACGGAGGACCCACGGGAGGGGACTCCAACAGAAGCCGCAAAGCACGCCATAGAGAAATCCAGATGCTGGAAAAGCATGATGTGATGAGAATTGAATGAAGAGTACCTTATCCCGAAATATCTTTCAGGATCGAGGATGATAGATCCCTGATTCATCCCCATGAGGATGCCCTGGTTATTACGGCAGGGATTGAACGATATAAAGTAAAAAGAGTATTCATAGATACGGGAGCTGGGGTGAACGTAATCTTTGAAGACTGCTTTGTGCAAATGAATTTGCACAAACCACTAGATGGGGTAGCCACAACATTACATGGCTTTGCAGGGGGCTTGGTCATGTCATTGGGCTCAATAGAACTGATGTTGACCCTGGGAGATGGAGACTTGCAGATCTCTAGACCAACTACCTTCTTGGTAGTTAGGCAAAAATCAGCTTATAACGTAATACTGGGGAGAACAACTCCCAGTAATTTCCAAGCGGTGGTGTCAACCTACCATCTGATAATGAAATTCCCGGTGGGTAACCGGGTGGGATCTGTCTCGGGAGACCAGGTCCTATCGCAAAAATGCTATATACAATCTGTGAAGGATAGTGAGGCTAAGAAAAGATCTGGGAAAGAGCTGAGAGATCCCCAATGGGTAGCAGGACTTGAAGACAAAAGGATGAAGGCTGCAGATCCTGCGATAGAAAACAATTCCCAAATCCAACCAGCTGAGGAGTTGTTGCTGGTAGAATTAATGCCCAATAAAACGGGATTTACTACACGCATTGGGACTCAGATGCCAGATGCGATAGCTAAAGCATTAATAGCATGCCTCCGAAAGAATGTGGATGTTTTCGCGTTCTCATCATCTGATTTAGTAGGGATAGACCCAGAGGCCGCCTTACATAGCCTTAACGTGGACCCCCAGGTCAAGCCGGTGAAGCAGAAGCTTCGGCAATTCGGGGTAAAAAAGACCAGGTCATCACAAAAGAGATACAGAAGCTGTTGGAGGCCAAACACATACGGGAAATACAATTTCTAGAATGGCTATCCAACGCGGTTATGGTGCCCAAAGGCAACACTGGCACGTGGAGAATGTGCATAGACTTCAGGGATCTGAACAAGGTATGTCCTAAAGATCACTATCCCTTGCCCAGTATCGATCAGATAGTGGATTCTACATCTGGATGTGAACTATTGTCAATGATGGACGCATACCATGGATACCACCAGGTAAAGATGAATCCAGATGACGTCAATAAAATGGCTTTTGGGGTCTGTGTTGGAACTTTTGGTTTCCAAAGCATGCCTTTTGGCTTAAAAAATGCTGGGGCCACATACCAGCGTATGATGGACAAGATATTCAAAAAACAAATTGGAAGGAATATGGAGATTTATGTCGATGACATACTAGTAAAAAGCTTGAAAGCTGAAGGTCATATCAAAGATCTGGAGGAAGCCTTTGCTGTGGCTCAATTTTATCATTTAAAACTAAACCCTGCCAAATGTGCCTTCGGGGTGCAGTCAGGAAAATTCTTAGGATACGTGGTAACTCCCAAGGAATCGAGGTGAATCAAGCCAAAGTACAGGCTGTGCTAGAGATGGTTCCTCCCAGAAACATCAAGGAAATACAAAAACTCAATGGCAGAATCACAGCCTTGAGCCAGTTTATTTCCAGATCTGCTGATAAAAGTTTGCCTTTCTTTAAGGTGTTAAGGAAAGGTAGCCAGTTCGAGTGGACCCAACAATGCCCAGACACTTTTGAAGAGCGTGAAAAGCATATGGTCTCTCTTCCATTGCTCACAAAACCATCACTAAAAGAGATCTTGTATCTCTATTTTGCAGTAGGAGAAGAATCATTGAGTTCGGTGCTTATTAAGGAAGATGGATCTTCCCAGATCCCAATCTACTATGTAAGTAAAATGATTCAGGGACCGAAAACAAGATATGCCAACATAGAAAAGGCTGCATTGACAGTAATGGTCACTACTCGAAGGTTACGACCTTATTTCTTATCCCATAAGGTCGTGGTAAGAACCAATATCCCGCTCAAGCAGGTGTTGGGGAAACCAGACCTATCGGGGCGAATGGTAAAATGGACCATAGAACTCAGTGAGTATGATGTAGAGTTCGAACCCATAACAGCTATAAAGGCCCTGGCCTTAGCTGATTTTGTGCAAGAAATAACCCGGGGTGATGAAAGAGAAGAAAAGGTGTGGAGAACCTATGTGGATGGATCGGTTACCAAAAAGGGATCTGGAGCTGGAATATACATCATAGATCCCGACAACAAAGAACATCGGTTCGCCATCAAATTCAATTTCGTGGCATCAAATAATGAACCTGAATACGAAGCTCTTATTAGATCCCTGCATATCTTATTAAGCATGGATGCTAAGAGAGTGGAAATCTATTCTGATTCCCAACTGGTGACGCATCAATTATTAAGAATATGCGAAAGGAAAGAGGAAAGGATGATAACCTATGCCTCCGTGGCTGAAGCTTTGCTGGCCAAATTCTCGAAAGCAGAGATTATTCAGATCCCTTGGGAAAACAATAAAGAAGCAGATAAACTCGCCAGGATCGTAAGTGCCATTGAAGGCACTTGGGATGGAGATTTGACTGTACTACAAGCAGACGCCAGATCTGGCCTAACAGAAGTTAGTGCAATACAAGAAATTAAAGACTGGGGAGCACCCATCATCCAAGTCCTAAAAGCTGAGGAACATGATGAAACCAGCACCGATCGGCGTAGAAAAATGATTAATGCAAAATTCTTTCTACTTGAAGGGTTCCTATACCGGAGATCTTTCACGCACCCCTACCTCAGATGCTTATCTGAACCGGAAGGGGAGTACTTATTGAGAGAGATACACGAAGGAGCTGTGGGTGCCCATACGGGATTCAAGGATCTGGCAAGAAAGGTCTTAAGGACCGGTCTCTTTTGGCCCATTATTGAAAAAGATGCCAAAGAATTGGTGAAAAAAATGTGAGCATTGCCAAGAAAATGGCAGATTGATTCATAGACCTGCAAAGGAAATGAGAACCATGTCTTCCCCTTACCCCTTTGATAAGTGGGGGATTGATATTGTGGGAAAGTTCCCTACAACCCCGGGAGGAAGGGTTTTCTTGATTGTCGTCATTGACTATTTCTCTAAATGGGTAGAGGCCGAAGCTGTAGTCAAGATCATAGAGCAAGCTATGAAGAAATTCATCTGGAAAAACATATGCTGCCACTTCGGTGTTCCTAGAGTTCTGATCTCTGATAATGGAACCCAATTCATAGGCTCATCAGTGCAAGCATGGTGCCAAGAAATGGGAATCCGGCAATGCTTCGTGGCGGTAGCCCACCCGCAAGCCAACGGGCAGGTGGAAGTTACAAACAGAACTATCGTATCTGGTATTAAAGCTAGATTAGGAAAAGCTAAAGGGAACTAGGCAGATGAGCTAGACTCAGTGCTATGGGCTTACCGCACTAGTCCTAGAATGGCCACATGAGAGTCTCCTTTCAACCTAATATATGGATCGACGGCTGTGGTGCTAGCGGAAGTAGAAGCAAAATCACATCGAATATTAAATTATGATGAATACCAGAACTTGGGATTACTCAGGGAGAACCTGGATCTGGTTGAAGAGCACAGAGCAGAAGCTCAAAACAGAGCTGAGCGATACAAGCAACAGATGCGGAATGCCTATAACAAGAAAGTTCAAGTACGGCGATTCGAAAAAGGGGATCTGGTGCTGAAAAGGGCATATGCCCTCAAGCCTACGCGAAACTGGACCCTAATTGGGAAGGACCATACGTCGTCACTAAAGTGCTCAAAGGAGGAGCATATGAACTCAAAGATGCAAAAGGAAGGGACTTGCCCAGACCCTGGAATATCAACAATCTAAAGAAGTATTATGTTTAAGGCAACATAGTAGTGTGGTAAATTTAAAGAAAGGGAAGGTATGTAAAAGCCAGCCCATTATCTATTATGGTTGAAGTTCATGAAATAGAAGCTTTTCTTTTCTATCGTCTTTAAGAAATGAATTATAATTCATTCGTATTCTTATAATCCACTTGGGGGGGGGGGAGTAGGGGTATACCCCCTACTATCCATCTAATCCTAGAGCAAGTATCTAATTACAAAAATTGATTCAAAATTTTCAAACATATTTTCAAAAGAAAACAAAACATGGGGAAATGAAATAAAAAGACATGTAGCAACCAAATATCGTACGTAATCCATAAAAAATTATACATGATAAAGAAAGAAAAGAGTACTAGTGGAGCCAATCCCACTGACATAGCACATCTACGTCTTTGAAAGAGGGCCTACTCTTGCAACTTATCCCCGCCATCTGGAGTTTGCTCGTGCAGATCCGGGTCGACGCCAAGTGTCAAAGTACCTGATGAGTCGATGACCTGATGAGGAACCTCGATTGAAGAAGTGGTTGCCCCTGTTGTTCCCGCGAAAGTGCCCGCCATAATTTCCTCGAGAAGATTTACTCCTTCCTCTACCCCTGAAAAATCTTCCTGAGCAGGAGCCTCGACCGCCGGGTCTAAAGAGAGGTGATCTGCGGGATCTGATAGGTGGGGAGGAGGCTGAGGCATCTGTGACGGAGAGGGGCATGAACTCTGCTGGTCATGCACCTGGTCTGTTGCCTGGCTTGACATCTAGGGCGTCTCCTGGGCCATCATCGGGCTGGATGTCTGGGTCATCATCTGATCCGTGGGAGGAGTTTGAGCTGGGGAGCGGAGCTGAAGAGCTGGGTCCGATTCCCCAGAGGGCCCACCGAGCTCTAAGGTTCCGCTACTGTTCAAGAGCCCATTTAATGTGATCCCGTGCGGGGACCAAAGAAAAGACGGGCGTATAAGTTAGAATTTTTTAAATCATCAGAGGAGGTAAGACATCGAAGAGGAGATTCCTTACCCATCGCCTGTAATAAAAAGAAGTCCATGAGAAGGACAAAGTGGATGGAGGATCGCAGCCCACAAACAATAAAACAAAGCTTTATCATAATCTTTTTTTACAAATACTTACCATTTTGAAGGCCTCCTCCAAAAGCCCATACATCCCTGCCTGAGGAGGGAGGAGATAGAAGGGAATATCTTCCCAAGTAGGAAGAACACTCTCATACTCTTCAGGCCTATATAGGATCTGCGCCGCAGATCTCAAGCTCTTCATGTACCAAGGGTTGCGGGCATCGAACCGGGAATTCAGTTCCAGAGTCGGGGTCTCTTTCTCCAGAAGATCCAGGATCATATCAACATTCAGATCCTTCATCCTGTCTCTCAAACCCAGTTAAGTAAGAGCTTCTTCGGTAATCGCCCCAACCCAGAAGGCTAAAGGAACACTCATCCTCTCCCAGAAGTCCTCCGAATGGAGGGAATCTTCTGGTAGATCTCGCACCAAGGCTTGGAGAAAAGCCTGACCATAGGGCGTCATCATCAGATAAGATCTGCAACGGTGGGCCCCTACAGCGGACCCGGTAACAAGCCCCTTCTGCAGGCCCACTTCAGTACCCTTCTTGGTTGCGTTGTCACAAGCTCGCTCCAAGGCATCTTTATGACTCTCAGATGCCTGAGCCAGATCTGCTTTGGCCTTATCACAAGATCTTTGGAGATCTTCAGCACGTGTCTTCTGATTAGCCAGATCTCTCTCTAGCTGTTGAAAATAAAGCTCCCGTTCTTGGGCAAGCTTCTCTCGCTCTGCCTCCCGCTGCTTCAATTCTGCCAGTTCTCGCTCCAGATGTACGGCTCGGTCATTTAAAGCCTTAATATCGGCCGCATGCTCTTCACTGCGAGCCGTTCTCAACCGCATCACCTCCGCATGCAGATGCTCGTTAGAGGCATGTATGCCCGACATATCCCCCTTCATGGGATCATAGGCCAATGCTCGAAGAGAGAGCATGGATCTGAAGGCTACAGCCTGAACACAATAATAATAATAAGTAAATAAATAATATATGAGCATACAACATAACATCTTTGAAGTTAAAACTCTTTTTAATACCTTAATCTCGTGAACAAAGGCTTGTCAGACAAGCTCTACGGAAGACAATCTGTTCAGATGCCTCCAATCTTCAGCACGGGGGATGCTGTCTAAGACATTGGAGGCAGTACCTCCATCGATGCCCCGAACTGTGCTAGAAAAGTTCACGCTAACCCCGGGAACATTACAAGAGGCAGTGGGGACATCCAGACCTTTCACACGCAAGGCGTGAAGCATAGCTAATGTTGCTTCAGAAGCAGGGCTTTCCACCATGGCTGGTTCTGGAGGCTTAGTCACTCTATAGGGATTGGCAGTAGCATACCTAGCCAAGGTACTGGAGTACCTCGGATGCCCTAGGGCGGAAGGCTCCGCAGAGAGGGGAGTGGGTGCCAAAATGTTAGAGTTGGGCATGCCCACTGTTCGATCATCGCTGGCGGCAAAAATTTTCTTTCTCTTCGGGTCCATAGAGGAGGAAGAATCTGAAGGCCTCTTCTGTGGGACAGAAGGACTACTAGGCTCGGTTGGAGTTGGTACTTCAGCACTAGAAAAAAGGTTTGACAGAAATCCTTCAGAAGCCTGAAAGTCCAGGTCTTCATTTGAAGGAAAAGCTGCCCCTTCAGACCAAGTAGAGAGACTACGATCCACCCTTGTAGCCAAGGGATGGGGAAGACGTGTGGAAGTAGATATGATAGCTTGAGGAGCAGATGCCTCCCTTATAACCACACCAGGCAAAGCAGACTTCCCCCTAGTCCGAAACACAGATCCCCGAGTTGGGGTAGCAACCCCAGATCTCTGCAAAGGACCTGTAGGCACTGCGGAAGGAGTGATCTGTGAAGTAGGAGGGGGAGGTGGCACAGAAGCCCTCGGATCGGGCACGACTCCCGTCGTGGTCATGGGAATGGAAATGGGAGTTGAAGAAGGAGCTGCTGCAGGTGCAGAAACTGCAGGAGCTTGTTCAGAGGCTGCAGCCATAGCAGCCATTTGCTCCTCGAACTGTTTCTTAGCTTTTTCCCAAAGAACGGATCTGGCCGACATATCTGAAAAAGCAAAGCAGCCATAAATTAGAAACATGATTAAGTTCAAGCCACACGCATAAAAGCATTTGAATTCAAAATAAGAAGTATTTACCCATAGAGGGATTCCAAGGAGTCCCAGGCCTCAAACCAAAAAAGGACAACACCTCTTCTCTGAGAAGAAGTGGTTTTAACATCCCATGACCCACTGGGTACTCGCTAAGCAGGTCATGGAGGATATTCTTTTCCCAGGCAAACAAAGTGATTTTCTCAAAAGAAGGTTTATCAGTCTTAGGCTCGGCATACAGAGGTATATCGAGAATATTCTAGGAATTGGGGGAAGGAGCACCTACAATTAAATACTGAGGATGTCATTCCCTATCTACAGACTCATACTGGCCATAAAA
Organism: Mentha longifolia; assembly: GCA_001642375.2. Lineage (NCBI taxonomy): Eukaryota > Viridiplantae > Streptophyta > Magnoliopsida > Lamiales > Lamiaceae > Mentha > Mentha longifolia. The sequence goes on from CM038110.1 coordinate 37,010,461, forward strand.
TTTATGAAACCATCCTATAGGAGAAAAATGTAAGTGATACCCGCAATATTTTAACTCGTGAGTCCTAAAAATTAAAGACACCGGATCTTCCACCCCATATAATGTAGTTGCTATAAAAAAGAAAATAGCCCTACGGAAAGAAGTAGGGTTCAATTGTTTTAAAGGGATATTATATCTCGTCACTAAACTAGACAGAAAATGGGGAACATGAAATCATAAACCTGCCTCCAATTGACGGAGCCAGAAAAATTTATGATTGGCTCGAGGAAGTAAAGGGCGCTCACTAGGCCCCGGAATGTCCACGGTAAAATCCCTAGTATTACCTAGCCTGCTTAGAATTAGGCCTAATTCTAAGGAAGTTACAGTGGAAGACTCATATTCAGCAAAAGGCAGAGGTGGCTGCGCAGCAGCTCTACCCTCGTTTTCCTCTTTGCCCTCAACTAACTTCTTCTTACCCTTACCCTGGGCACCTTGCCTAGAGGAATAAACCATCTTTCTTTGAAGAAATAAAGAAAAGGAAAGGTACCTGTGTGCTGGGGAGAAGAATTGGCTGCGGTGAAAATAGAGAAGGAAAAAAGGCCAAGAAGTAATTCTTAAAAAAACACAGGGAAAGTTTCTAAAAAAAAATGGCGAAAGCTCTAAGTGTTGGTCTCTCTCTATAGTGCTCTTATTTATATCTTTTAAATGAAGGGAGTTAAACAGAAAACCACCCACTACCTACAGTTAAAGAGCACGTCCAGTCGTTAATGAAACGTGGGTGGAGAAGTTATGATGGTGAGAAGTGGCAGCGGTTTCGGGTCCCGATAAAGGAAAGGGGAAGTGACCCTAAGAAACCGCAAAGCGTATGATATACGCTTTGGCAAGGGTACGGATTTCTCAAGAAAGGATTTGTAAGTAGCAGGACCTGGAAACACGGGTCCTATAAATCACAGAACCCTTACAAAAGTATCTGTATGTAATATAACTGGGAAACACGGGCATTGCGAGTCACAGATCTGGCACGAGAGGATCTGAGTATCACCAGATCTGGTACCGGGTAACCTGTATACTACAGATCCTTGAAAACTGCAAATCCTTCAAAAAAAAAAAAAAAAGAAAAAGGAAGAGATCCGCATAACACGGACCTGATGACAAGAGGCTCGTGGATCGCAGATCCCTCTACTGAAACCGGTAAGATAATTTTTGCCCCACCACTAGGGATCTACAAGGCAATTTTGCCGAGGCAAACATCCAAAAAATAAGTAACATATATATATAATAACTTCAACATGCGTAAGCTAAGAAAGTGAATGCATATGTATGTGCATGTCTACATGCACGAGCGAGGCTTACATGTATAATGATGCTTCAAAAAATTCAAAAATCAATTTTAGGATTTATTGATAGAAGTAAGCACGAGATATCACTCTCGCCATAGTTCTACGAAAACAGGGAATATCAGATGTCACTCGGATATTCGAGAATAAAAATATGATATATAAGAAATCTTTAGCATAAGCAAAAATCGGATGTCACTCCAATAATGCCTCTGGAAATATAGATATATAAAATATATCAGATGTCACTTTGACATTTCAAAAAATAAAAAAATAAAAAAACAAAAAAGAGAGAAGAAGAAGAATAAGAGAGAGGGTAAAAGAAATAGAAGCCTCAGAAAAGTTTCTATTGCTCATTCACAAGAATGAATGTGGGCAAGAAAGGATCATCACAGGCATAAATGGCCTCGGTTACAAGGTAGCTAGTTTTTATCATAGCAATGCTTCTAGCAAAAGAAGTCTCGCTCAAATGGATGACACGTCTCCGTAAAATCATCAAAGAAAAGCATCTTTGGCCATGGAAAAATTCATTTTCCTTTTCTCGCCGGAGAACGATGATCGAATTAGATAAGGCAGCCCCTATTTATGGGTAGAAGATAGCGGGAAAAAGGAATGGTAGAGATCGAGCCGTAAAAAATCAAGGGTCTAAAAATTGGAGGCGTTTCGACTCCCCAAGGAGGAGCTATCATTACACCTAGAGTAAGGTGAGGCTGACGTCAGTTGACAAGAAAGCTTCCCTTTTTTAGCGTATTGAAGAAGCCAACCAGGACTTGGAACTCTCATAAGTCGTTCCAAGGACCTGGGGGGGAGTAGCTGATAGGGACTAATCTGTCAGCTCCCAGTGCATATCTGGAATGCAAAAGTGATAACTGAACAGATGCCACACTTCTACCAGACCTTGCAGATCAGGTCTATCAGTGATCTGAGCATAATGGGCGTAGATCACCCTCCGTCAGTAATCTGGGTATAATAGGTGCAGATCACCCTCCGTCGCCATCATTCCTTTAACCCCAGATCCCCATACGAAGCATAGCAAAAACGTGACTATGGGGACCACTTTGGGGACCCCTAATCATAACTAAAATATTCTCCTTAACTGACTTGTCTCCTCCGAAAAGACTAACTTAACCTCGTAACCTAGAGGTAATTACCCTTTTACCCTTACCTTCTATCCTACTATAAATACTTGATCTTCTTCACCAAGAAGAGGTACGCGCTTTTACTAATACTTTACCCCCGCTGCAAGCTTTGCTGAAGCGGATTCTTATTTCTCTCAAGCAAATACTGACTTGAGCATCGGAGTGCCTTCCCGGAGGAACCCTCCCCGCTCCTCCGGTGTTGTTTTGCAGGCTCGCAGCTGGGAGGTAATGATCGGAAAAGCGTCATTGAGGTAGAATCACTAAGGAAGAGAAAAAAGCTTGTTCTTCAAAGAAATATTCGAAGTTTACCTAGAAAAAGTCTAAACGTCTTTCACTTGTATATTTGTAATTATTGTATGAATTTGTTGATGGAAAATAACCCAATCTATCAGATATTAACTATGTAAAATGCATAGTTTAAGGCTCAAAATTCTTTCAAGCTTTTTGCCTGGAGTCTAAGTGCATAAGTTCAATCATTCCAAGCCATTCAAGTGAAATAACCTAATCATGCTTGACTTTAACTTGAAAAATTTCAAAAAAAAAATGTCACCATTTTAGCATCAATCATTGGCATCTCACCCAAAAGCCCTTGAGTAAATAAACACGTGCTTTCGCACTCAAGCATGCAAGCATTCATTCATCCTTTCAACTAAAAAACTTTTCAATTTTCTAAACATTTCGCATTCAAGCTCAAATCAACAACAAAATCATCCTCACCAAAGTTCTCCATTGTAAGCTCACATTCAATAAACCAACAAACCAAATAAGGATTTTTTATCAATTAAGTTCATCGACCCAAACTCATCACAAAACTTAAACAAGCAAAAATCATCCATTTAACCCCAATCAACCACAATCATCAAGCAAGCCTAAGCATATAATCAATGAAATCATAATGATACCATATCACAAAGAAACTTGAAAAACCAAGAGTAAAGTAATTTAAATTCCTTATCCTACCCCCCTCTCCCAAACTTATTTTGGAAAATAAATTCAAAAATGAGTTTGGAGGGAAGAATAATAAGAAATTTAAATTACACTCACAAAGGTCCAAAGCTATGTCGAAGGTGGTTTTGAAAGCCATTCACTCCTTTGCTTGCTTGATTGATTTGATTCTCTTCCTTCACTCATTCCCATCATGATTTGACCTCATGCATTGACAATGAAACACATGGACTTGTGAAGTAAAAATGAACTTAAAAATAGGAAGTATTAGCATAGAAATAAGGAAAAGTAGAAGGAACAATTAAATCAAAAATAAGAAACAAAAACAAAACCTAAACTAAAGAAACTAACTAAAATAAAAAAGAAAAGGATAGTTGTTGGGGTGCCTCCCAACGAGCGCTTAGTTTAACGTCGTTAGCTCGACGATACCTCAATCTCCATTCAAGGAACTTGAAATGATGTCCATCATTTATCAACCATTAGCTTCTTGTCAATCTTTCCATTACTCCCCTTCATGTGTAGAATGACTCCTTGTCTCCATTGACTCGAAGGATAAGAATTTCTTCAAGAACATCCACTAGGGCTCGACTTGTAGCCAAGAAAGGGCTTCCAAGTATCATTGGGACATCATAATCTTCCGGCATGTCAATTACGATGAAATCCACCGGGAATATGAATTTTCCAACTTTGATAAGCACGTCCTCAACAATCCCTTTGGGGTATGAACTTGAGCAATCCGCCATTTGGAGCACAAGTGATGAAGGCTTAAGATTTCCAATGTTCAAGCTATTGAAGATGGAAAGAGGCATCAAATTGACTCCCGAACCTAAGTCACACAAGACTTTCTTAAACCATTTGCCTCCAATCTCACAAGGTAGGGTAAACTTTCCCGGATCCAATTCCTTCTTCGGGATCTTCTTTTTCAAACGGGCACTACTCTCCTCCGTAAGCACAACGGTTTTCAAATCATCCCATTTCACCTTCTAATGAAGCACAACCTCCAAAAATTTCAAATGATCTGGGATATTAGTCAAGAAACCAACTAAGGAAGCATTTATATCCAACTTCTTGAATACATCTAGCAAATCACTCTTCTTCTCATGTAAATTTTCCTCAATAGGCTTATGGGAAGATGCTAGACTATCCAAGCCATTCAACTCAACATGCTCTTGAGAAAATTTAGGAGTTAGAGTAGAAGGGATACCTCTTTGATTTGTCTTGTGAGCACTCTCTTTCTCTATAGGTTCTTGAACATCTAGTTTACTCCTCAACTTTGAAGCTTCATAAGCATCCTTCCTTCTTTGTAGATCCTTTGGCTTATCAAGATGTTCATCATATGGAACGGCCTTGGCAATCCTCATCCTCAAATAATAATCATTAATGTCCCAATTTGTCCAACCTTTTATAGATGGGATGGGCCAAATATCTATGATTCTTGGATCATTCTCATCAAGCATAACTACCTCTGAAGATGGAAGCTTATATGATTGTCTTGGCTCCACAAGATTGCTCTTAGCAAGATTCGGAGATTTCCCACAAGGTATATGTGAAGAGGTCAAAGAAAGTTCACTCACCACATGAATGACGTTGCATTGTTGCTTCAATTTTTCTTGAGCCTTACTAGAAGATTCTCCGGCATTGTATTGAGCTGCCATTTGATTCGCCACTTGACCTATTTGAACCTCAATCATCTTCACTTGCTTGGCTAGGGAAGACACCGTGTTCTCCAATAAATTGACTCTTTGGCCGGTTTGAGAGATGAAAGAGCTTTGTTGATTGGCCATTTGTTGCACAAGTTGCTCAAGAGTTATCAGATGTCTTCTTCGGTTCCTCTATCACTCCCTGAGAAACAGAGAATCCGGGAGGAGGTATTTAAGCGTTGTTTGGATTGCCATAGGAAAGGTTAGGATGAGCTTGATTGTTGGAGTTGTAAAATTGGTAACCTCCTTGTTGACCATACGAATAACCTCCTTGTTGATTGCCTTGAAATCCCCCTTGGTGTCCTTGAAAACCTTGCTTGTTGTAATTGCCATAAGGACTTTGATTAACATAACTCACATTTTCATCTTCATTGAACTCCAAAGTCCCTCTAGAGTGATCACCATGCATTTGAGCTTTCCTTTCATTTTTATATGTTTTCTTCAAGTTGGCAAGCTCCAAGGCTAAAGCATCATACCTTGCATCCTCAAGAACCGAGTTCACCCTCTTCGTAGGGCCTCTCTCCATTGGCCACTGATAACTATTGGCTGTCATCTCCTCTATGATCCTTAAGGCTTCTTTAGCATTCTGGTTTACAAGACAACCACCGGAAGTAGCATCAACTATGCTCCTTATGTATGGAGAGAGTCCACTATAGAAATTAACTATTTGTTGTGCTTCACTAAAATTCTGTTGAGGGCATTTGCGTAGCAAGTCCCTATACCTTTCCCAAGCCTCAAATAATGACTCATCACCATGTTGGAAAAAGTGAGAGATTTCCGATATTAGCTTTTGGGCCTTTGAAGGTGGGAAGTACTTGGCAAGGAATGCTTTGCACAACTTCTCCCATGTGGTGATCTCTCTCTTATCAAGGCTCTTAACCCACTCGTTGGCTCGATCCCTCAAAGAAAAGTTGAAGAACTTCATCCTTATAGCATCTTCCGGGACTTCATTATACTTCACCATATCACATATCTCAAGAAATATGCTCAAATGAGCATTTGGATCTTCATTGGGCCTCCCTCCAAATTGTTCGGATTGGACCATTTGGATAAGACCGGTCCTTATCTCGAAGTGGTTGGCGTTGACTCTTGGCCCCCATCCTCCTCCTTGGAATTGACCCATTGGAGCATCAAACATTTGATTGAGAGGTTGTTGATTCTATTCAGCTCTTCTTTCTTGCTCATCCTTCCATGCTCTAAACTCTTCCATTTCTTTCATAAGAGCTTCCATTGCTTGATGATTTGCTCCCATAACTTGATCTTCAAATGAATTTCTTCTTCTATGCCTCCTCTCAAAGTTCAAGATCAAAGGTTGAACAAGTAATCCCTTAGACCTTGTGTGCATAAACCTACAAAACAAAAATTAAAAGAAACAATGCTTAAATTAGTAACTCAATAACCAAATCGACTATTGAAACTCAAACTAAGCATTCCCCGGCAACGGCGCCAAAAACTGATCGCCTTACTTTTTAAGAGTAGGGAGAATGCAATGATATCGAATAGTATATTCAAGTCGAATCCACAGGAAATGCTATGGCGTAGGAATTTCAACTAGTAATCCGATAATCTAACTACTATCCAAGCTACCGAATAACATGATTTTGGGTTTTTCCTTTCAATGATCAACTAAACTAATTAACAATGAAAAGTAAGCAACTAGATAACAACAACTAATAACAAGCGATTAAAAATCAATAGGAAAGAGTTTGGTTCCAAATATAATCCGATAATCACTAGAAGCCTAGGTTTAAAGATTTGCATGGATTAGCCATTTTAATCTAATTCATATGGGAGTTCTATATATAGTAAACATCAATTCTTCTCTCGAAGAAATCAATATTAGTGGATTAACCTATGACATCTATCTCCGCTAGGTCTCAAGATGCATAAATTAACTCCAAATAACTCAATTAATTATCCAGAAGCTCCTACTAGCAAGAATTACTAATATGGTTTGATTTGCAGCCAAGTGTTATGAATTAGAACCTCCCAAGCATTTTACCAAACACCTTGTATGCACTCAATGATGCCCAATCAATCATGCAATGAAAACAACAACAACAAGATCATATGAATTAGAAAGTAAATCCAACAACAAATTCCAAAAAACCTAGTTTTCTAGATCATATCTTCATATATTGGAACCAAAGGAAAATTTAGCTAGACATAATTGAAGAAATTAAACCATGAAAAATAGATGAAATCATAAGGAAAAGAAAGAGAATTGAATAATGAAGAAGAATCTATGCTTGAATTTAAATTCCAACAAGTGTAGCTCAAACAATCATGAAAATACTAAAGAGAAAAGTATAAAATCTAATTAGTGTTCTTGGGGTGTTAAATTATGAAAAGATACATGAAAAAGGGAAGAATTTGAGGTTAAATACATTAAAACTCAGATTTGGGTCGAGTTGGAGTGAATCGGTGCGAGTTGGGACGAGTTCGGGCGAGTTTGGGCGAGCCAAACTCGCCCTTAAGTTGAATTCTCGCGCAACCGGCGGCCTAGGCTGAACCACCGGCGGCCTAGTGGCCTGCTGGTCCAGGCCGCCATCCTCTCTGTCGTCCACGGTGGTCCAGGGGTCGCCTGACCGGCGGTTTAGTGGACCACCGGTTTGCTGCCCATCCGTCTTCTCTTGCGCAATGTTTTTGTTTTCGCTCGTTCTCTCTCGTCCGAACTCCAATTTATGAACCGCTTTTTGCTACGGCTTCCTAACAAACTCCTCTTCGACATAAAATGATCAAATTGGCCAAATGAGTTCTTTATTATTCCTGCAAAAAGCATAAAAAAATTTAAGAGAACGAGGAAAACATAAATGAAATCAAACTAGTGAAACCCTAACTTTATAACTTTGAAATTCCACATTTTTAAGCACCAGTCTAATTAAGCTCGATTCTTACTCGTATCCGGCCCTCGATCCTTAGCTACATGAATGCTCTTTCCAATTCTTATAAAAATAGATCGAAAACCGAAAGAAAATGAGAAAATTAAAAAGTATGCTACAAGTTAAGAAACCCTAGCATTTCTAACATTTAAGCACATAAATCGAGACTCAAACACATGCAAATACACTTGACATGCACATAAAATACGTGTTAATCACTTGGCTACAAGTCAAGCCCTAGTGGATGTGTTTGAAGGAAGTCTTATCCTTCGAGTCAATGGAGACAAGGAGTCATTCTACATGATGAATGACTTGAAGGATTGTGAGGAGACAAGTGCAGAGAGCAATGAAAAGATTGACAAGAAGCCAATGGCTGATAAAGGAGGGATGTCTTTCCAAGTCTCTTGAAAAGGGAAACGAGGTATCGTCAAGCTAACGACATTAAACTAAGCGCTCATTGAGAGGCACCCCAACAACTATCTCTTTATTTTTTGTTTTTAGTTAGTTTTAGTTCATTTTTGGTTTTCGATCTTTGTTTGTGATTAAGTCATTTTTCTTAATTTGTCTTTATTTTTGTGTTTGGAACAAATGAGGGAAGATAATCAACTAATCAAGCAAGCAACGGGGTGAAAGGCTTTCAAAACCATCATCGACCTAACTTTGGACCGTTGTAAGTGTAATTTAAATTTCTTATTATTCTTCCCTCCAAACTCATTTTAGACCTTATGTTCTAAAATAAATTTGGGGGAGGGGGATAGGATAAGGAATTTAAATTACTTTATTCTTGCTTTTTCAAGTTTCTATGTGATGTGGTATCATTATGATTTCATTGATTATATGCTTAGACTTGCTTGATGATTGTGGTTGATTGGGGTTAAATGGATGATTTTTGCTTGTTTTGGTTTGGTGATGAGTTTGGGTCAATGAGCTTAATTGATAAAAATTTCTTATTTGGTTTGTTGGTTTATTGAATGTGAGCTTACAATGGAGAATCTTTGGTATGGATGAGTTTGTTGTTGATTTGAGCATTGATGTGCGAAATTTTTAGAAAATTGAAATTTTTTGAATTGAATGTTGGAATTGAATGCTTGCATGCTTGAACATGAAAGAACATGTTTAGTCTCTCAAGTGGTTTTGGGTGAGATGCCGATGATTGATGCTAAAATGATGGCATTTTTCGTGAAATTTCTCAAGTTTAAGTCAAGCATGATTAGGGTTATTTCACTTGAATAGCTTGGAATGATTGGTCTTAAGTACTTAGACTCTAGGTAAAAAGCTTGTGAGGATTTTGAGCCTAAGAACTATGCATTTTACATAGTAATATCCTTTTTTGAGAGCTTGATCTTGTATTGCATTCTCTTTACTAGAACTTGCCTTGATACTCTTGTTAGAAATGTTACATGTTTGCATAATTAGGAGATGATCTTAGGCCATCATTGCAGAGCCCATTTTCCCTAAACACTAACCTATCTTCCATTACCATTGTCGTCCCATTTTGAGCCTTGAATAGAGCATTTTCTTCTTGAACCGGATGATAAGAGGTGAAGGATGGTTAAGGGAACCTTGGTGAAATTTGAAAATTCATGAGAAATGTTAGGTGATGGTGAAAGGTCTTGAGATTGGTTTTGAGTTGAAAGAACACTCTATAAGCTCAATGTTAGAAAAGAAAAGAATAAGAATAAAGTTCTTATTGAAAAAAAAAAAAAAAAAAAAAGGAGTAGTAAGAACAAAGTTCTTACAAGAAAAAGAAAAAACTAAGAGCATAAAGCAGTGTTTCTTTAGATATTTGGTAGAAGCTTGGGTTCATTTGATAGAAAGGGGTTAGATAAGGTGGAAGATGAAGAAATTCATACTTAGAAAGGTGAAGAAATGAGGTGAAGGAGCTTAGATGGAAATTTAAGCCACTTAGCCTAAAATTCCCTACCTTAACCAATATCCCTACATTACAAAAATTGATCGCCCCTCACTTTAGGGGTGAGGGAGATGTAATGATAACCGATGTATTACAATCGGGTCGAATCCACAGGGAATGCGATGGCGTAAGAATTTCAAGTAGTAACTGTTGCGGATTTTATACACGCAAGTGCACGCTATCGTAAACAAGTAATAAAGTAGAAGTAGAGTATCGATCCCACGAAGACTATTGAACTGAATACCAAAATATATCTATTCCTAATTTTATTTGAACAAACGAAATGTGATTTTCAGAATTTAAACTACTATGCAAGCAAAATAAATATAGTACTTTAAACTAGACAGAATCAAACAATGAACTAACAATATAATAAAAGCCTAGGATTTACGACTTCACCTGAATTCTACCTATTTGGAATGCTAGATTAATCCAAACTTCACCTTAATCCTCTAGTCGTAGTCGGGAGTTCCTAAAATATTCTCTAGCCTCTTTCAAGGTCTAAAGCAAATTTCATCAATCGCAAGCTCACTATATGTCTATGTGAATTTAAACAATCAACAAATCATTAAGCACTATGAATCCCAAAATGCGACTACATAAATCTTGCGAGTATATTTCTATCTCACAAACAACTTACGATTCTCTACACACGATCTAAATATGTGTTTCCCCTTTCAGTTCAACACAATTCACAAATCAATCAATCAATGGCCAGTTAATCGAAAGCATTAAGAACATATAGAGAATTCGACTAGAGAAATCAAACTTCCATACGAATCAAACTAGCATCCAAATATTCAAAATAAAGCTACATCATAAATCCTAGATAGAGATTTAGCTACAGAACATCTTGCAATAAACCATAGAAAGTATCAGAGTTTTTCTTCTAGAGAATGCGTCCGGAAAGAATGAAGATAGATTCAGTTTTGATCTACTTTCTCCTCTTCCTCCAACCGTCTAGAACTTCTCCTCTCTTCCTCCGTCAAAAACCGTCCCTCCTTCTTTTAATTTCGTGCCCTTTTATACTTAAGCAAAGATAGGCCCGATATATGTTTTCACTTAAGTGCTGGCCCGGTGCTTCTTCGTGCCTTTTGATGCTGCGGCACCAGAATCCGAAAATTACTCTCTTTTCCTATTTTCTTCTTCTTTATTTTAAACCTACAAAATTATATAAAAACACATCAATATATATTTAACAACTCTTGAAAAACAATTAAATATTAAGTAAAAGGATAACAAAAAAGTGATATAAAATCACATATCAAATACCCCCAAACTTAACATTTGCTTGCCCTCAAGCAAAGACTCAAAAGAACAGACAATAACAAGAACAAACTAAATCGACCACAAACTACTTGCATCAAATCATGCTGTGTGCCTCAAAAATCACTTATACAGCCATCTAAAGATAATAGATAGAGCAGTAGGCTTCCAACACCCAAATTCACAAGTTAATTCCAACAAGCACTCAAGACCTTGCGTGTGTGTGTGAATAGACAACGCCTGAACCAAGTCAATTCAACGGGTGAGAATATGAATCCAAATGTTCAAGAAAGATCCACTTTCTTTTTCTTTCTTTCTTTCTTTCCTTTTTTTTTATTTTTTTTATAAAATCATCAATCCCAACTCCATAGGCTCATTTTTCACATTAATCTCCACTAATGTAGACACATTTAGCAATCAAGATCAAAAGGTCTTTCCAAGCTTGTAATGTAAGGCTAAGGTAATAAGAGGTAGGATATTTGGAAAAAATAGCTCATAATCACCTTTCATATGCAAACGCATAGAAGTAACAAGACAATATAACAATGAAACACCTTGCCGGATGACAAATCCCTTTTATTTTTCCCTTTCTTTTTTTTTTTTTTTTTTTTTTTTTTTTAGATAATTGAGAGGAGAAGAAACTAAGGTTATTGAACCCCCAAACTTTGTTTCTTTGGATCTCAGTGCTGAGAGTTATTCGAAAGATCCATCTCATCCTCTACTTTCACAAACACTTTTATTTTTATTTTTTTCAATTTTTTCTTTTCTATCCGGCACTTGGACTATGTCAGTGATACTCTAAGCATATGCATATGTTGGTGATGGGTTAAAGAATGGCTAAACAACTGGCTAGGGTAATTATTTTGAGGTTTAATCAAAAGAGAATGGCACAGTTAAGCTCAAAAGGGGACACTAGGGATCATAAACTGATTTTGGTAGGAAGTTTTGGCTCTAGGGATCCAAAGATGGCCTAAATCATCTCTATCATGTCTAGGATTTCGCCTCGACTAATGATCAAATGAGTTCTAGAGTTGGAGGGATCTTTAAAGAACATTCAAACACACATTAATCACCAATCACACCAAACTCAATTCAGGCATCAACCATGTGCTCAAATGAGTGCAAGAACCTTGAAACTAGTCAAAATTAACAAGCAAATTCACATGTGGACTCCCTTTGCCTCTACTATACTCCCTAGATAATCACATAAGCAATTAATACTATCATTGGCAGCAACAACTTAACACAACCAAACACACACAATTTTTTTTTTTTTTTTGTTTTTTTTTTTTTAAACGAGACTTTGATTGTGACACAATCAAAACAAAAATAAAAATACGAAACCCCCAAAGTTAGAATAGTACAGTGTCCTCACTGGACCAAACAACAAGCAAGACACTAACACAAATTTTACGAAAGCATAAAATAAAATAGGTAAAGATAAGAACACTCCCCTGAAAATTCAGGAGCCGCTTGGATCACTCTCCTCATTAGCAGCGCTTGGTGAAAAAGGTGGCAAAACAGGTGGTAGTGGGAATTGTTGGGACTGATCTCCTCGCACAAAACATTCCATAGCTTGATTATACTCAATAGCATAGCTCATGAATATCTCAGCTCGATCTATGTGCCTGTTAATCCGTTAATTTTGACGCATTAACTCCGAATAAATCAACTCCATAGAAATTGGCTCTGTCGCAGATGTAGAAGGTACAGAATGTTGTGGCACGGTAGCAGGAGATGTTTGTGGAGAGACAAGTTGGAAACCGGCACCTGACTTATTTGGTTCTCCAAGAGGCTGCTTGTAATTGTCAATGGAGCGATGATCAATGACTGCCAACGGATTTTTTTTCTCTTCTGAATTATCTATAGGAACACCAGCTTTCCTACATAATGCAGTGATTAAGGAAGGATGAGGTAAATTCTCTCCTCTTCGACCTTCAACAGCTATGGAGATATTATCCTCAATCATATTTCCCACATTGATACGCCCATCATTGACCAATATATGGAGAAGTATAGCGCGATCCTCGTTAACGCAGCTCACATGGGTAGTAGGTAGAAGCTTGCCACAAATGAAGTAAAACCATGCCTTCCCAAATCGACTTAACTGAGAAGTAGGAAAAGAATTCGGAGTCGAGGGATCTTTCTTTGAAATGGTCCACTGGGTTCCTGGAGCACACAAATCATGCATGATCTGATCAAAATCATGAGGCCCTGCAAAATCTCCAACATCATCTTCAAGCTCATGTTGAATTCCATAGAAAACATTGATGCTTTTCCAAACATATGCCACTTTCTTTCCCCGTACAATCGATACCAATGCTTTTGACTTAGCTGCATTAGCATAGAATTCATAGACCATAGGTACCACAGCAGGCTCAGGTTGTTCTGTGAATTTTTCCCACTGTCGACGCTGAATTTGAAGCAAAATATCTCCTCGACTCTGATTTTTTGGCAACTGTAATCCTCTTTCTGGAATCAAAGTCTTTGTTTCTCTCCACTCTTCATAGAGTTCAGATGCAAATTCATTGACAAACTTCTTCTTATCAAAGACACTTGACGATGTTGCCACACTCTTGCTCTTAGAACCTTTTTTCGGCCCCATCCTGCAATTCCACACTTCCTCTACAAAAGAAATGACTCCCCAAACTGCAGCACTTCAATTAACTCTCACAAGTAGACCAACGGTTAAATAAATGGCAAATGTCCCATTTTCTAAAATAAAATCACAATTCCCAAGGCATGAGACTACTTTATCATTCCATTGTAACAACCAAAATCACCCACAATCAAAATAAACACAAGATATGAATTCCCCAAAATCAGCATATCCCCACTGCCAATAACTTGAAAATTTGAGCAAAACATGAGCGATTTCATGGATTAAACATCAATTTCTCAAATTCAGAGTTCATACCTCAAATTCTTTGTGTGAAGAATCGGTAACTTCAAGGTTTTAAATTTGGGGAAGAATAGCTTACTGCATGATGTGGGTTCGCCTGAGATGCATAAATCGGTGGCTCGCTGAAAGAGCTGAGTAGCTGCCTGAATGGAGTAGCGGTGTTGGAGAGGAGAGGCGCTAATTTCCTGAAAAGAAAGAAAGGCGAGGTTTGAATTAAAACTCTCTTCTATTTACTTCTTCCTTTTCTTTTTTTATTTATAACTATATATATATATATATATATATATATATATATATATATTAAACTAATCCTAAAACAAACGAGAAGCATTAGACTAAATTAAAATAAAGGCTTTTTTTTTTTTTTTAAATATATATATATATATATATATATATATATATATATATATAATTCGGTGCAAATGAAGCTTCTCGGTGTTGCGGCCTTAAATTTTCTGCCTTCCCTGGGCATTCGGTGCTTCTTAGTGCTAAGACAGCACCAGAAGGCACCAAATGTATTCTGCTACTCGATCAAATTTTCTAGCAGCAACTTCATATGAATCATGCACCATAATTATAAAGTAACCTAAACATTAGTATGTAACCAAACTTAAACCAAAGAAAACTAAGTGAGAAAATTAAACACAAAAACATAGAACTTAAAGCTTGGGTTGCCTCCCAAGAAGCACTTTTCTTAGAGTCGTTAGCTCGACTTTTTGGTGACGAGATTTAACTTGGCTCCGACAATGGAATAGTAGATTTATTAGTATCCACTACACCATTGCTATAAGCCTTGAGCCTTTGACCATTCACTTTGAACGAGCTTCCATCACCTTGAATTTCTACAGCACCATATGGGAATAATTTCACCACCGTAAACGGCCCCGACCATGTCGAACGTAACTTTCCTGGAAAGAGACGCAAGCGAGAGTTAAACAATAGAACTTTATCGCCTGGGTGAAAATCCCTCTGCAAAATGCGCTTGTCATGCCACATCTTAGTTCTCTCTTTGTAGAGCTTTGCATTCTCATAGGCATTGAAGCGAAATTCCTCAAGCTCATTCAATTGAAGCATCCGCTTTTGGGCTGTATCTTGAATATCAAAATTCAACCTCTTAATAGCCCAATAAGCACGATGTTCCAACTCAACCGGAAGATGACAGGCTTTTCCAAACAACAAACGAAATGGTGACATCCCAATCGGTGTTTTGAAAGCTGTACGGTAAGCCCATAGTGCATCGTCGAGCTTATTCGACCAATCCTTTCGAGAAGAATTCACCGTTTTCTCCAAGATCCACTTCAATTCTCGATTGGAAATCTCAACTTGACCACTTGTTTGAGGGTGGTAGGGTGTAGCCACTTTATGAGTAACTCCATACTTAGCCAGAACACTATTCAGCTGCCGATTACAAAAATGTTTGCCACCATCACTTATAAGAGCTCTTGGCGTGCCGAATCTAGTGAAAATATTCTTTCGCAAGAATTTGATCACTTGCTTGGAGTCATTGGTTGGCAACGCCACAACTTCCACCCACTTCGAAACATAGTCCACAGCCACAAGAATAAAGATATTCTTTCCAGATGGTGGAAATGGACCCATAAAGTCGATGCCCCATACGTCAAATATCTCAACTTCAAGAATATTGTTCAATGGCATCTCGTGTCATCTCGATATGTTGCCAGTCCTTTGGCATCGATCACACGCAGCTACAAAGGCATTGGAATCCTTAAACAAAGTAGGCCAATAGAATCCCGACTCAAGCACCTTCGCCGTTGTTCTACTTCCCCCAAAATGTCCACCATATGGTGAGGCATGACAATGGCTGAGAATGTCTGAAAATTCTGTCTCTGGAACACACCTTCGGATTATTTGATCAGCACAACATCGAAACACTAAAGGGTCGTCCCAAAAATAATGCTTCACTTCTGCAAGGAATCTCTTCCGTTTTTTATGAGTTAAATCAGGTGGCATGGTGTGTGTTGCTAGGAAATTTGCTATATCAGCAAACCATGGAGCTCCAACCACATCCAACTTGAATAACTGCTCATCTGGAAAATCTTCACCGATAGGGCATTCAGCTCCTTGTGCTTTCTCTTCATTCTCCAAACGAGATAAATGGTCAGCAATTACATTTTCTGTACCCTTGGTATCTCGAATCTCCAAATTGAACTCTTGCAGGAGTAGAACCCATCGAATCAATCTAGGTTTCGCATCCTTCTTCTCCAAAAGGTACTTGATGGCTGAATGGTCTGTATACACGATCACCTTCGTGCCCATCAAGTAAGATCTAAACTTGTCAAACGCAAAGACCACAGCTAGGAGTTCCTTTTCGGTTGTGGCATAATTCATCTGCGCATCAGTTAGTGTTCGACTAGCATAATAGATAGCATGAAAAATTTTACCACGACACTGGCCTAACACCGCTCCAACTGCAAAATCACTTGCATTGCACATTAGTTCAAAAGGTAAATTCCAATCAGGTGCAACAATAACAGGAGTTGTAACCAAAGCCTTTTTCAAAGTTTGGAAAGATTTCAAGCAATCATCATCAAAATTAAAAGGTACCTCCTTCATCAAAAGATTACAAAGAGGCTTTGTGATTTTTGAGAAATCTTTGATAAAACGCCTGTAGAAACCTGCGTGGCCTAGAAAACTCCTCACTCCCTTGACTGAAGATGGTGGAGGCAACTTCTCGATAGTGTCTATCTTTGCTCTATCAACTTCAATTCCAGCTGCAGATACTTTGTGACCTAACACGATTCCTTCTTGAACCATGAAGTGGCATTTCTGCCAATTGAGAACCAAATTGGTTTCTTCATACCTTTTCAACACGAGTGTTAAGTTCTGCAAACAAGAATCAAAAGAATCTCCAAACAAGGAAAAGTCATCCATAAACACTTCAAGAAAATACTCAACCATATCAGAAAATATTGCCATCATGCACTGCTGAAAAGTAGCTGGTGCGTTACACAAACCAAAAGGCATCCGTCTATAAGCAAAAGTACCATAAGGGCAAGTGAAAGTAGTTTTCTCTTGATCCTCAGGGACAATACCAATTTGGTTATATCCAGAATAACCATCTAGAAAACAATAAAATGCATGCACTGCCAATCTATCTAACATTTGATCGATAAATGGCAAAGGAAAATGATCTTTCCTAGTTGATGCATTAAGTTTTCTATAGTCCATGCATACACGCCAACCTGTTACTAATCGAGTGGGAATCAATTCATTATTCTCATTCTCTACTACAGTAATCCCACCTTTTTTCAAAACTACTTGCACAGGACTCACCCAAGGACTATCATAAATAGGATAGATAATACCTGCATCCAGTAGCTTCACAACTTCAGCCCTCACCACTTCTTTCATATTTGGATTAAGTCATCTTTGGTGCTCGATTGATGGCTTGCAATTATCTTCCATCAGAATCTTGTGCATGCAAATTGTAGGACTAATGCCTTTTATATCAGCAATAGTCCATCCAATTGCAGTTTTGTGGTCCCGAAGAACTCTCAAAAGCTTATCTTCCTGTTCATGAGTTAAAGCAGAAGAAATAATAACAGGAAGTGTAGACGATTCTCCTAAGAACGCATACCTCAAATGTGTGGGCAACTGCTTAAGCTCAAGAACAGGTGGCTTGACAATGGATGGCACCAGTTCTATTGGTTCTCGATGTAGATCTTCAAAACGTCTCCTGATGAACATCGGAGGTGTAGCATCTAACTGCTTCAAGCTCTCCACTACCTCCTCATTTTCTGGATTTTCAATTCCAATTAGACTCAACAACAAAGGATCTGAGATGTTACCATGGAAGGTTTCTGAGATACATCAATCGACATCTTCCACTCTCATGCAACTATCCATAGCATCAGGGTGCTTCATAGCCTTGAAAACATTAAAAGTGACCTCCTCATCTTGCACCCTCAAGATTAATTGTCCTTTTTTGTACATCAATCAATGTCCTGCCTGTAGCTAAGAATGGTCTTCCCAATATGATGGGAATTTCCTGATCTTCTTCCATATCCAATACAATGAAGTCTGCAGGGAAGATAAACTTGTCCACCTTAACCAAAACATCCTCTATAATCCCTCTAGGATGCTTTATAGATCTATCTGCCAGCTGCAAAGAAACTGTTGTCGGTTTAGCTTCTTCGATTCCAAGTGTCCTGTAAACAGAAAGAGGTATTAAGTTAATACTCGTACCTAAATCACAAAGAGCTTTACCAAAAAATGAGTTTCCAATAGTGCAAGGTATAGTAAAACTCCCTGGATCCTTAAGCTTAGGTGGCAGCTTCTTTTGCAGAATTGCGCTGCATTCCTCCGTGAGAGCCACAGTTTCATAATCTTCCAGCTTACGTTTGTTAGATAGAATCTCCTTCATGAATTTCACGTAGCTTGGCATCTGCTCCAACGCATCAGCAAATGGAATGTTGATATGCAGCTTCTTGAAGACATCCAAAAACTTGGAAAATTGCTTATCCAGTTTTTGCTTCTGAAAATGCTGAGGAAATGGCATCTTTGGCACGTAAGGAGGAGGATTTTCAGGAAATAGCTTTGATGTATGCTCTAGTTTTTCCTCTCCCTTATTTTCTGCAGATTCATCTTTCAGCTCTTCTTCAACCTGGGGCTTTTCTCCAACTTGTACAGACCTCGGCTCCTTGAGTTCTTTTCCACTTCTTAAGGTGATAACCTTCACATCCTCCTTTGGATTGGTTTCTGTGTTGCTCGGAAAAGAACCTGGTGGTCTTGACTGAAGTGCATTCGCCATTTGTCCCATCTGAACTTCCAAATTTCGAACAGAAGTAGATAACGTTTTTATGGTCGAATCCTGAGATTGAAAAAGAGCATCTGAGCGATTCATGAATTTCACCAACGTGTCTTCAAGAGTTGAACTTTGAGAGGGTTGCTGTGTGATTTGAGGATTAGGCTGATAGTTCTGCTTCGGTGGCCTAAATGTATTCTGCCCATTGCTCCACGAAAAATTTGGATGATTTCTCCAACCTAGATTATAAGTGTTGGAGAATGGGTTGTTTTGCCTGCTAGGATTCCCTACATACTGTACTTGCTCAGAATTTGAAGTAGCGAATGGGTTTCCTTCCTGACATTCTACACTTGAATGAGAGCCTCCACATAAATCACATGCTTCCATCTGTGGAGTTGGCTGTTTATCCTTCAAACTCTTCACCTCATGTGACAAAGCACTAATTTGAGCAGTGAGAGCTGTGAGAGCATCAATTTGCATGACACCGGCTTCTTTTCTCTGTGGTTTTCTATCAGTTGACCATTGGTAAGCGTTGGCCGACATATTTTCCAGCAACTCATAAGCTTCTTCATGTGTTTTTCCCATCAAAGCGCCTCCAGCTGCAGCATTTACCAGGGTTCTTGTTTGAGCACTCAAACGATTGTAGAATGTCTGCACTTTGAATGGCTGGTCGTGGAATACTAGTCCAATTCTCATTTACCACAGGTAAAGCATAGTCTCGCAGAGCTTTGGCTGCGCCACCAACAGGATTTTCTTGATCATTATCCCCCATGGTAGGAGATAAATCAGTAGCTTGACTCTTTTTCTTTCGATTCTTCCTGCACGTTTTTTCTATTTCTGGATCAAAAAGTAGAAGAGCTCTTGTTCCAGATCTTCTCATACACCATATAAAAGTACCTAAAAATATATAACAAGAACTAATTAATACTATTAAACAAATTTAAAAAGTTCAAATTAAAACCGAAATAAATTATTTTTGATATCAATTAACAAAACAGTCCCCGGCAACGGCGCCAAAAACTTATTGCGGATTTTATACATGCAAGTGCACGCTATCATAAACAAGTAATAAAGTAGAAGTAGAGTATCGATCCCACGAAGACTGTTGAATTGAATACCAAAATATATCTATTCCTAATTTTATTTGAACAAACGAAATGTGATTTTCAGAATTTAAACTACAATGCAAGCAAAATAAATATAGTACTTTAAACTAGACAGAATCAAACAATGAACTAACAATATAATAAAAGCCTAGGATTTACGACTTCACCTGAATTCTACCTATTTGGAATGCTAGATTAATCCAAACTTCACCTTAATCCTCTAGTCGTAGTCGGGAGTTCCTAAAATATTCTCTAGCTTCTTTCAAGGTCTAAAGCAAATTTCATCAATCGCAAGCTCACTATATGTCTATGTGAATTTAAACAATCAACAAATCATTAAGCACTATGAATCCCAAAATGCGACTACATAAATCTTGCGAGTATATTTCTATCTCACAAACAACTTACGATTCTCTACACACAATCTAAATATGTGTTTCCCCTTTCAGTTCAACACAATTCACAAATCAATCAATCAATGGCCAGTTAATCGAAAACATTAAGAACATATAGAGAATTCGACTAGAGAAATCAAACTTCCATACGAATCAAACTAGCATCCAAATATTCAAAATCAAGCTACATCATAAATCCTAGATAGAGATTTAGCTACAGAACATCTTGCAATAAACCATAGAAAGTATCAGAGTTTTTCTTCTAGAGAATGCGTCCGGAAAGAATGAAGATAGATTCAGTTTTGATCTACTTTCTCCTCTTCCTCCAACCGTCCAGAACTTCTCCTCTCTTCCTCCGTCAAAAACCGTCCCTCCTTCTTTTAATTTCGTGCCCTTTTATACTTAAGCAAAGATAGGCCCGATATATGTTTTCACTTAAGTGCTGGCCCGGTGCTTCTTCGTGCCTTTTGATGCTACGGCACCAGAATCCGAAAATTACTCTCTTTTCCTATTTTCTTCTTCTTTATTTTAAACCTATAAAATTATATAAAAACACATCAATATATATTTAACAACTCTTGAAAAACAATTAAATATTAAGTAAAAGGATAATAAATAAGTGATATAAAATCACATATCAGTAACTCGATTACTTAACTACTATCCAAGCTATCGAGTAACATGTTTTTGTGTTTTTGATTTACTAAAGAGAATTGAAAAGTAATTAACAAACTTAAGACTTAATTAAACAAGCAATAAGTAGCAAACTCTATGAAATCAATAGGAAATGTAAGTGACTCCAATTATACTTCAATTAGGTCTAAGTGATAGGGATGTAACACTTTAACTAGAATTAGCCATTTTAATCCAATTTCATGTGGGAAACCTCCTAAGTATGATCCACTCAATTACTCATTGTAATGAAATCAATTAGATTAATGAAAGAATTCCTACTAAGATATTAAGCAATTCATTAACTCCCAAGAGCTCATGGAGTTCCTTAACCCTACTATACTCTAGCATACAAGTCTCTTGATCCTAGCATCTAATCTAAGCCTCCTAAGCATTAGATCAAACACTTGATATGCAACTATGGTGATCAATCATAATTACATAATAAAACATAGCCCCAAGAGAAATGAACATGAAATTAGAAGATAAATTCATAATTCGAGCTTAATCCCATCACTTATCCCTAATCTACATATAATTGGAATCACAAAGAGATCTAGCTAGACTTGATTAAGGAAATTAAACCATAAAAAGTAAATGAAATCATGCTTAAAAGAAAGAGAATTTAATAAGGAAGAAGAAAATGCTCATAAATCTTCAATCCACAAAGTAATGCTCTTCAAATCTTCAAAATACTAAAAAGGAAAAAGGGAAATATTTCTAGGGTTCTAGCAATATTAAATGGGCAAAAGATACACAAATAGGGTGAATTTAGGGATTAAATACAACAAAAACTGAGTTTGGAACGAGTTGGACCGAGTTTGGACGAACCAAACTCGGTCAATAAGTGTAATCCACGCTTGACCGGCGGTCTGTGGGAAGGGGAACCGGCGGTCTGGCAAACCGCCGGCCAGACCGCCATCTATGCTGTCCAACGTGAAGGGGAACCAGCAGTTTGATGAAGATTCCCGGCGGTTTGGCAAACCGCCGTCCAACCCACCGGTTTTCCTTCTCTTGCGCAACTTCGCCATTTTCGCTCGTTCTCTCTCGTCCGAACTCCGATTCTCGATCCGCTTTTTACTATGGCTTCCTAACGAGCTCCTCTTCATCATGGAATGATTAATTTGGCCAAGTAAGTTCTCCATTATTCCTTCAAAAAGCATAAAGAGACTCGAGAGAACGAGGAAAACATAAATGAAATCAAACTAGTGAAACCCTAACTATAGAACTTGAAATTCCACATTTTAAACACAACTTTCACTCTAATAGAGCTCGATTCTTCCTCGTTTCCAGCCCTCGATCCTTAGCGACTTGAATGCTCTTTCAAATTCTTACAAAAATGGATCGAAAACTAGGAAAAAACGAGAAAAATATAAAATATGCTACAAGTTAAAAAAAACCTAGCATTTCTAACATTTAAGCACATAAATCGAGACTCAAACACATGCAAAATACACTTGACATGCACATAAAATATGTGTTAATCACTCCCCCAAACTTAAGCCATTGTTCGTCGCGAACAATGAAACAAACAATCAAAACACTTAACACGTATGGGATGTGAATTTTGAGTTCCTCGATGCCTCATATCACCTCAAAAACCATTTTAATTCAAAGAAATTCTCATGTCAAGCCAAGCTTTCATAAAATCATTCACTCTCTTAACTTAGAATTTAATCACTCAAACACTTTCGACTCTAGACCTCACAAGGAACATGTGTATCACTCGATCCCTCAATATATAGAGAAGGTAAGCACTCATCGAAATCATGCAATACATAACTTTAACCATAAGTTTGCCTATCAACTCAAGTTTCCAACACTACAATGCATGCATAAATTAGGATAAAAAAGAAAAGGTCTTTCTAAAGCTTGCAATGTAGGGACATTGGTTAAGGTAGGGAATTTTAGGCTACGTGACTTAAATTTTCATCTAAGCTCCTTCACCTCTTGTCTTCATCTTTCTAAGTATGAATTTCTTCATCTTCCACCTTATCCAATCCCTTTTTCTTAAATGAATCCCAAGCTTCTACCAAATCTCATCATATCTAAAGAAACACTCCCTTATGCTCTTATTCTTTTTTTTTTCTTTTTTTTTTCTTGTAAGACTTTGTTCTTACTCTCTCCTTTTTTTTTTTTTTTCCTTTTTTTTTTCTTAAGAACTTTGTTCTTATTCTTTTCTTTTCTAACATTGAGCTTATAGGAGTGTTCTTTCAACTAAAAACAAATCTCAAGACCCTTCACCATCACCCACCATTCCTCATGAATTTTTAACTTTTACCGAGGTTCCCTTAACCATCCTTCACCCCCTATCATCCAGTTTTAGAAGAAAAGGCTCTATAAGGCTCAAAATGGGACAACAATGGTAATGAAAGATAGGTTAGTGTTTAGGGAAAATGGGCTACACTAACCTAAGATCATATCCTAATCATGCAAACATGTTACATTTCTAACATGAGTGTCAAGGCAAGTTCTAGTAAAGAGAATGCAATGCAAGATCAAGCTCTCAAGAAAGGATATTACTATGTAAAATGCATTATTTAGGCTCAAAATCCTCTCAAGCTTTTTGCCTAGAGTTTAAGTACTTAAGATCAATATTTCCAAGTTATTTAAGTGAAATAACCCTAATCATGCTTGACTTTATCTTGAAAAATTTTAAAAAATGTCACCATTTTAGCATCAATCATTGGCATCTCACCCAAAAGCACTTGAGAAATTAAACACGTTCTTTCACATTCAAGCATGCAAGCATACATTCATTATTCAATTCAAAAATTTTCAATTTTTCAAGAATTTCGCATTCAAGCTCACATTCAAAAACCAACAAACCAAAGAAGAACTTTTCATTAAATAAGACCATTCCCAAACTCGTCACAAACCACTTGACTCCACACAATACTCATTTAACCCCTATTCATCCCCTATCATCAAGCAAGTCTAAGCATATAATCAATGAAATAAAAATTATACCACATCAAATAGAAACTTGAAAACCCAAAAGTAAAGTAATTTAAATTCCTTATCCTACCCCCCTCCCCCAAACTTATTTTAGAAAATAAGTTCTAAAATGAGTTTGGAGGGAAGAATAATAAGAAATTTAAATTACACTCACAAAGGTCCAATGCTATGTTGAAGGTGGTTTTGAAGGCCATTCAATCCATTGCTTGCTCGATCGGTTTGATTTTCTTCCTTCACTCGTTCCCATCATGATTCGACCTCATGCATTGATAATGAAATACATGGAACTTGTGAATGAGAAATGAACTTAAAAATAGGAAGTATTAGTATAGAAATATAGAAAAATTAGGAAAAACAACTAAATCAAAAATAAGAAACAAAAATCAAATTCAAACAAAAGAAACTAACTAGAAAGAAAAAGGAAAGGATAGTTGTTGGGGTGCCTCCCAACAAGCACTTTGTTTAACGTCGTTAGCTCGACATTACCTCCAATATCAGGCATCATGAAGAAGAATGGTCAACTTCTCCTTAACCTTCTTCGAATTAAAGTAGAGCTTGAGTCGATGTCCATTAACAATGAAGGTAGAACCATCATCCTTGAGAAGTTCAAATGTACCATTCTTAAAACTCTTGCTCACAATGTAAGGACCAGTCCACCTTGATTGGAGTTTTCCGGGGAAAAGACGAAGACGAGAGTTAAAGAGAAGAACCTCATCACCCAGAATGATCACTTTGCTTCGAATCTCCAAATCATGAAACTTCTTGGCTCTTTCCTTGTAAATCTGAGAATTTTCATAGGCCTCGTTTCTCCATTCCTCTAGCTCTACAAGATGATTCTTCCTATTCAATCCGGCCTCCTTAAACTCAAGATTAATCCTCTTTATAGCCCAAAACGCATTATGCTCAATCTCCAAGGATAAGTGACAAGACTTTCCGAACACAAGTTGATATGGAGACATACCAATAGGAGTTTCACAGGCGGTTCGATAGGCCCACAAAGCATCATCAAGTTTCTTTGCCCATTCTTTCCGAGTAGTGATTGTTTTCTCTAAGATTTACTTGATCTCCCAGTTTGCAAGCTCCGCTTGACCATTAGCTTGAGGATGGTATGGAGAGGTAATCTTGTGTTTTACTCCATATTTAGCAAGAACATTTCCCAACCATTTGTTATTGAAGTGAGACCTCTCATCACTAAGCAAAGCCCTCGGAGTTCCAAACCGAGCCAAGATGTTCTTCTTCAAAAACTTGATCACAACCTTGGAATCACTAGTCGAAGTTGGAATGGCTTCTACCCATCTTGAAACATACTCAATAGCAAGAAGGATATAAGAAAAACCACAAGAATTAGGGAATGGTCCCATGAAGTCTATCCCCCAAACATCAAACAACTCAACCTCAATCATGATGTTTTGAGGCATCTCATCTCTCTTAGTGATATTTCCCATCCTTTGACATCTATCACACTTCTTCACAAAAGATTGGCAATCCCTAAAAATGGAAGGCCAATAGAATCCACTTTGAAAAATCTTCCAAGCCGTACGATTTGCCCCAAAATGACCCCCATTTGGTCCCTCATGACAATCTCTAATAAGTTTGAGCCATTCGCTCTCCAAAGCACATCTACGAATAATTCCATCGGCACATCTTCTCCATAAGTACGGATCTTGCCAATAATAGAACTTTACATCTCGAAGGAACTTGGCCTTTTGATAATCCGAGAGGTTTGGTGGCAACTCTCGAAGCACAAGGTAATTAGCAAAGTTCGCAAACCAAGAATCCTTGCATTTCAAGACCATGATTCTCTCATCCGAAAACACTCATTGATACTCAATCTCAAGTCTTTACCTTCAACCAACTTTTCAAGCCTTGACATGTGATCGGCTAGCACATTATCAACTCCTCTTCTATCACGAATCTCCATGTCGAATTCTTGTAGAAGGAGAATCTAACGAATCAAATGAGGCTTTGCATCCTTCTTGGCCATGAGACGTCGTATAGCCATATGATCCAAATAGACAATAGTATGATTCCCACCAAGATATGACCAGAATTTGTCAAAGGCAAAAACAATGGCCAAGAATTCCCTTTCGGTTGTTGTGTAGTTCCTTTGAGCACCATCCAAGGTTCTACTAGCATAATAAATGCCCCGAAACACTTTATCTCTCATTTGCCCCAAAACCACTCCTAAAGCATAATCACTTGCATCACACTTTAATATGAAAGATTCACTCCAATTGGGCTTAATTAGAATAGGAGTAGAGATGAGAGCTTTCTTCAATATTTCAAAAGCTTTCCAACATTCTTCATCAAAAACAAACTTCACATCTTTTTGCAAGAGATCACAAAGTGGCTTTGTGATCTTTGAAAAATCCTTAATGAATCTTCTATGGAACCCCACGTGACCAAGAAAGCTTCGGATTGATTTCACATTTGTTGGGGGTGGAAGTTTCTCTATAGCAACAATCTTTGATCTATCAACTTCCAAACCATCTCTAGAAACCTTGTACCCAAGCACAATTCCATCTCTAACCATGAAGTGGCACTTCTCCCAATTCAAGATAAGAGAAGTGTCCTTACACCTTTATAACACCTTTGTGAGATTATCCAAGCAAGAATCAAAGGTCTTCCCAAAAATCGAGAAGTCATCCATGAATACCTCCATAATATTTTCAATCAAACCTCCAAAGATAGACATCATGCACCTTTGAAAAGTGGCCGGAGTATTACACAACCCAAAAGGCATTCTTCTATAGACAAATACTCCATAAGGGCATGTAAAGGTCGTCTTATGTTGATCCTTGATTAACACGTATTCTATGTGCATGTTGAGTGTGTTTGAATGTGTTTGAGTCTCGATTTATGTGCTTAAATGTTAGAAATGCTAGGGTTTCTTAACTTGTAGTATACTTTTTACTTTTCTCATTTTTCTCAGTTTCGATCCATTTTTGTAAGAATTGGAAAGAGTATTCATGTGGATAAGGATCGAAGACTAGAAACGAGGAAGAATCGAGCTTAATTAGGGTGAAACCTAGGTTTGAAATGTAGAATTTAAATCTATAGAGTTAGGGTTTCACAAGTTTAAATTCAATTATGTTTTCCTCGTTCTCTTGAGTCCCTTTATGCTTTTTTTAGGAACAATGGAGAACTCATTTGGCCCATTTGATCATTCCATGTCGAAGAGGGGTTCGTTAGGAGTCCATAGCAAAAAGCGGATCGAGAATCGGAGTTTGGACGAGGGAAAACGAGTGAAAACAGTGGAGCTGCGCAAAAGGACTGGACCGGTGGCGACCCGGACGGCGACCGGCTGGACCGCCGGCCAGGCCGCCGGCGGGCCGGCTGAGATGCAGAATTTCCGGCGACCCAGGCGGTGGTCGGCCAGGGCACCGTCGCCCCTTCTCTTTAGTATCTTGACCGAGTTAGTCGTCTAACTCGGTCCAACTCGACCCAAAACTCACCTAATGTGTATTTAACCCTAAAATCTTCCTATTTTGTGGATCTTTTGCATATTTTAACATTCTTAGAACCCCAGAATCATTTCTCTCTTTCCTTTTTAATATTTTGAAGATTGTTGAAGATTTATGTTGAAGATTTGAAGATCCATTCCACTATTCTCTTCCTTATTAAATTCTCTATCTTTTGATCATGATTTCTTCTATTTTCTATGGTTTAATTCCTTCAATTATGTCTAGCTAAATTTCCCTTTGGTTCCAATATATGAAGATATGATCTAGATCGATCACTAGGTTTTTGGATTTTGTTGTTGGATTTACCTTCTAATTCATATGTCTTGTGGTTTGGGACTTAATTTTATTGCATGATTGATTGGCCATCATTGAGTGCATACAAGGTATTTGGTTAAATGCTTAGGAGGCTTTAATTCATAACATTTGGCATCAAATCACACCATATTAGTAATTCTTGCTAGTAGGAGCTTCTAGATAATTAATTGAGCTATTTAGAGTTAATTTATGCATCTTGAGACCTAGCGGAGATAGATGTCATAGGTTAATCCACTAATATTGATTGCTTCGAGAGAAGAATTGATGTTTACTATATATAGAACTCCCATATGAATTAGATTAAAATGGTTAATCCTAGCAAATCCTAAAACCTAGGCATCTAGTGATTATCAGATTATATTTAGAACCAAGCTTTCTACTATTGTTTGTTCACTCTTGCTATCAGTTGTTATCTAGTTTGTTATTTACTTTATATTTCTCATTAGCTAATCAAAAACACAAAAACATGTCACTTGTAAGCTTGAATAGTAGTTAGATAATTGGATTACTACTTGAATCTTAAACGACCTAGCATTCCTTGTGGATTCGACTCAATTATATTATAATTGATTATTATTGCTCTCTACCCTCACCCCTAAAGTGAGGGCGGATCAATTTTTGGCGCCGTTGCCGGGGAATGCTTAGTTTGAGTTTCAATAGTCGATTTGGTTATTAAGTTACTAATTCAAGCATTGTTTCTTTTAATTTTTATTTTGTAGGTTTATGCACACAAGGTCCAAAGGAAGACTCGTTCAACCTTTGATCTTGAACTTTGAAAGAAGGCATAGAAGAAGGAATTCTATTGAAGATCAAGAAATGGCTAACAATCAAGCAATGGAAGCTCTTATGAGAGAAATGGAAGAATTTAGAGCATGGAAGGATGAGCAAGAAAGAAGAGCAAATGAGGCTCAACCACCTCCTCTCAACCATATGTTCCAATCTCCAACGGAACAATTTCAAGAAGGTGAATGGGGGACGATCAATGCCAATTTGAGCTCAAATCCGGACTCATCCAAATGGTGAAAAGTGAGCAATTCGGTGGGAGTCCTATAGAGGATCCGAACGTCCACCTTGGTATGTTCCTTGATATTTGCGATACTATCAATCTTAATGGAGTTTCAAATGATGCTATTCGTATGAGGATGTTCGGGTTTTCTCTACGGGACCGGGCCAAGGATTGGTATAAAGGACTAAACAAAGCCAACATTCACACATGGGATGATCTATGCAAGGCCTTCCTCTCTAAATACTTCCCACCATCCAAAGCTCAAAGACTTATTTCCGATATTTCACATTTCTCTCAACAAGGTGACGAGACCTTGTTTGAAGCATGGGAGAGGTATAGAGAGCTTTTGAGAAAATGTCCTCAACATGGCTTCACGGAAGGTCAACAAATTACCACTTTTTATAGTGAATCGAAATGCCAAGGAAGCCTTGAGGATTATTGAAGAGATGGCCGCCAATAGCTATCAATGGCCAATGGAGAGGGCCCCTTCTAGGAAGGTTGCTTCTATTGATGATGAGAAGTTCGATGCATTGGCAATGGAAGTTGCTAATATGAATAAGCAATATGAAGAAGAGAGGAAAGCTCAATCTCAAGCTCAAGTTCAAAGTGTTCATCAATATCAAGAAAACTTGGAGCCTAATCTATATATATATAATAGCAAAATAAAGGTCAATCAACCACGATTTTTCTTGATTATTTTCCTAAATTCTCATAATTTTGCCTATTAAATAATTATTTAATCAATATACATGTATAATATATATCTCCATATTTATACATATCTCCAACAAAATTAGAAGATTCCATGTCTAATTAGAATTCAATTAAAATAGATTTCTCATATTCAATACACATTGTGTTCCTTTCCTATTTGTAATTTAAATGAAAAATAAAAAAATATGAAGGAAACCGATTCTATTTTTTAATTTCCTACGCCTACATTTAATTTTATACAATTGATCACTTTAAACAACAACAAAACAAAATAAAAAAAATAAAAAAAACCGACATACATATATTTTAATAGAACTAATACTTCAAACTAAAAAGGTAAATTATATAAATAATAATTGAGTCAATTGTTTTTTTTAAATTAATTAATTAATTAATATATATATATATATATATATATATATATATATATATAGTTGCTCTATTTTAAATTAGCAATAGATTCCCTATTCCATTATATTTACTCATTCTATCCACAATTTCTTGACACCGTTAACTTTTTAAATGATTTTGGAGTTTTGTAAATTGTAATGATAGATTTTAAATTAAATTTTTGGAGTTTAGTTTTTTTTTACAGGGTACTACATTCTTTAATCTATTTTTTTTATACATGTGCACAGGTTCCACGACATTTATATCTATATATATATAATAACAAAATAAAGGTCGATCAACCACGATTTTTCTTGATTATTTTGCTAAATTCTCATAATTTTGGCTAATTAATCAATATATTAATATGATTAATATATATGTCTTCATAGAATTTCAATTTCAATAGAAGTCTCATAATTTAAATCATCTATATATACTCAATTATTTATTATTATTATTATTATAAATTTTTATTTATTTAAATTGGTGTGAAATAGTTTACAAATATTATAATATATGGTATATGGTATATCATATATGTGTGTTTATACGCATATATATAATACATATAGATAATATTATTTGCATATATTTATACGTATAACTAAATTCTTATGGCAATAATATTTAAGTTATAGATAAAGCTATTGAACTAATTGAAAAAAATCGCCCATATTTTATATTTCCTTCCTTTATAGATAAAATAATACTATTATGGGAGTAAATATATACATAGTATTAATTTATTTTAGAAATATTTAAATTTTTGAAAAGTTTAATTTTATGATATTTTCTTATTAATAAATTGATTTTTGTTTAATTTATGATCTCAAATCGATTTTTGAGAGAGACAACTTCATCAATAGGAAAACTCAAACATGATAGAGTCATCTCAAAATAAAATTTTACTAAGGCTATATACATGAAAAGAAGATGACTTCATTCACAGGAAAAATTATATATCATGGAGTAATCCTTAATCAACATTTAAAAGAGTTAATAGACGACTTGAATTGAAAACAAGTAAACATATCCGAGAAATGTCAACTTTCCTTAATAATCGTCTAATTGACTGGTGGCTTGACATTCTATCAATCAATATTTATATCAAATGATGGGCGGCTTTACGTTAAAATGAATATAACCACGAGAAAAAACCATGCCTCTAATTGAGCTTCCCCCCCCCCTCCATTCATATCTCTCATAATCTATTTTTCTATGACAATAATCAACAGGCTGATTGACATTCAAAGTAAGTAAAACTTTTATCTATTCTTTCAAATTCAGTGTGATGCTATTTTTTTTAGAATGGATCCTAACCGGCCTATCTATAATCTTAAAATAAAAAATTATATTCGTTCTGACATTTAAATTCATTACAACTTAAAAAAAAAAATTAAGTGCTACTTCTTTGCAATTAAATTAAACTACTCGAGAAATTACATATTTTTCTGAACTAATTTTTTTGTTAATGTAAACAAGGAGTGACTTCAGAAATATTATCTATCTTGAACTATTCTTGTATTTTTCTATTTTTATATTTTTGTATTTCGATTGTTTGGACTTATAACCTTTTCAATTGATTTATAGGTATTTTATGCAAGTTAATCATATTGGTTTTTTTTAGAGAATCGATAGGATAACCCATGCATAAAAGAGTTAAAAAAATAAATAACTTGGCATTCAAAATAAGTAGCTACCAAAGAAATGGTACACCTAATTGACATATTTTTCTAATAATTCGAGTAATTTACACCTCTTTATCCGATTTTTGAATTACATAGAACAATTAATGACTTGATATTAAAAAAAAAATATAGCTATATGAGAAAATATTATCTCTTCTTTTAACCTATTTTTTTTTAAATAAATGCTCACATTTTTTCCCCTTATAAATTTGCCACAATACTATCACGTAAAAGTCATATATACTCCCTGTCCACCAAAAGTTGATCATTTTCTTTTTTGACACGCGTTTCCACACGTCTTGATGATGGGTTTTAAAATATTTTTTTTAAAAAAAAAAAATCATTAACGGGATGCTACAACTTTTGGTGGACGGGGAATATATTTCTTAATTTTACATAAAAATTGTAATTGATTCCGTCGAATTTCGACGGGCGCTACACTAGAAAATATTTTTTTAAATGAATTTTTAAAGTACTATCATTTTGAAACAAATCATTAAATATATTTTTTTAACTTTCGAATAATTCGA
This sequence comes from Mentha longifolia, assembly GCA_001642375.2. Taxonomy (NCBI): domain Eukaryota; kingdom Viridiplantae; phylum Streptophyta; class Magnoliopsida; order Lamiales; family Lamiaceae; genus Mentha; species Mentha longifolia. The sequence goes on from CM038110.1 coordinate 37,042,529, forward strand.
GGAATGTTACACCTCTTTATCCGAATTTTGAATTACATAGAACAATGAATGACTTGATATTAAAAAAAGAATATAGCTACAAGAGAGAATATTATCTCTCCTTTTAACCTATTTCTTATATCATCCTATTTTTTGAAATAAATGCTCACATTTTTTTCCCTTATAAATTGCCGCAATACAATCATGTAAAAATCATTATATACTCTCTCTGTCCACCAAAAATTGATCATTTTCTTTTTTGGCACGTGTTTTCACGCATCTTGATGATGGGTTTTAAAATAATTTTTTTTAAAAAAAATTCTTTTACTGGATACTACAACTTTTGGTGGACGGAGGGTAGTATATTTCTTATATATTTTATTTAAAAATTGTAAGTGATTCCGTCAAATTACGACGAGCGTTGCACTAGAAATATTTTTTTAAATGAATTTTTAAAGTACTATCATTTTGAAACAAATGATTAAATATATTTTTTAACTTTTACTGAAAAATTGATCCCGTCGAATTTCGACGGGCAATAAACTAGTGGAAGTGAAGACTTGAATTTTGTTAACCAAAGGCAATATGGAAATTTCAACATAGGAGGTTTCCAAGGACAACAAGGAGGATTCTAAGGAAGGCCACAAGGAGGCAATTCTTATGGTTTTCAAGGAGGCTATCAAGCCTATAATTCGAACAACCGGAATCATCCTAACCTCTCCTACGGAAATCCTAACAATGCTCAAGTGCCACCTCCCGGATTCTCCGTTTCTCAAGGAGTTATTGAAGAACCGAAGAAAACATCTCCTTCTATTGAGCAACTTGTCCAATAAATGACAAATCAACAAAGCTCATTTATCACACAAACCGGACAAAACGTGAGTGCATTGGAGAATTCTCTCACTTCTTTGACAAAGCAAGTGAAGATGATGGAAGGCCAAATAAGTCAAATGACTAACCAAGCCACCATTCAACATACTCCGGGAAAGTTTCCAAGTAATACGGAGGTAAACCCAAAGAACCAATGCAATGCTATCACACTTAGGAGTGGAAGAGCCTATGAAAATCATGCTACATCCGGAAGTGGAAAAGAGGAAGTTCTTGTTGAATACATACCTTATGAAGAATCTCCAACCAATAAAGAGAATTCAAGAAAAGAAGTGCAAGGAGAAGCTCCTAAAGCAGTGCTAGTAGAGGCTCCTCTCCCAACTAAGGATGTTATTACAAAGGCTCCATTTCCTCATCGTCTAGCAAAGCATAAGGTTGATGAAAAGTTGATGAGATTCTTGGAGATATTCAACAAAGTACAAATCAACATTCCCTTGTTTGATGCACTTCGAGATATGCCCGGATATGTGAAGTTCTTGAAGGATGCCGTTGCTAACAAGAGAAAGTTTGGTTCATTTGAAACAATTAGCTTAACGGAGGAGGTTAGTGTGGTGATTCAAAGGAAAATGCCTTTGAAAAAGAAGGATCCCGGAAGCTTCATAATAGCATGTGTGATTGGAGGAAAAAAGTTTGGGAATGTCCTATGTGATCTTGGAGCTAGCATCAATTTGATGCCATTGTCTATTTTTAGAAGATTGGATATTGGAGAGGTCAAACCTACTTCTATTTGTCTCCAAATGACCGATCGTTCCATATCTTATGCTCAAGGAGTGGTTGAAGATGTGTTAGTGAAAGTTGAAGAGTTTATCTTCCCCGCGGACTTCGTTATCTTAGATATGCCGGAGGACAAGGATATGCCCCTAATTCTTGGGCATCCTTTCCTAGCAACCGGAAGAGCTCTTATTGATGTGCAAGACGGGAATCTCACGTTTAGAGTTAATGAAGAGACCCTCACTCTTTCAATCTTTGATGCTATGAAGCGAGGAGACGACTCAGCCTATGAAGAATGCAATTCAATCACCACCTTGCGTACATCTATGGCAAAGGATCTCACAGAAGAAATCATCGCTAATTTTTTCTATTCTTATTCCGATTTGGATGATGCTTGTGATGATTTGTTGGAGTCTATTGCTTATTTGGAAGCAAATCAAGGATCATTGAAGGATGAGGTTCATTACCTTGATATCAACCAACCGGGAGAGAGTGGGAGTTCAACTAAAGTGGAACCTTCTTCAAACACTTCTCAAGAGTTGAAACCTCTTCCCGATCACCTATGGTACGCCTTCCTTGGTGATAATGACTCTTTTCCTGTTATAGTGTCACAACACTTGTCAGAGTCTGAATTGGACAAGTTGTTGCGGGTCCTTAGGGAGTTTAAGGATGTTATTGATTGGTCTATTGATGATATCAAGGGTATTTGTCCATCTATATGCATGCATCGTATTTTATTGGAAGATGATTGTCGTCCTAAGGTTCAACCTCAAAGGAGGTTGAATCCGGTTTTGTAAGAAGTGGTGAGAAAAGAGGTGTTGAAGTTCCTAGATGCGGGAATGATTTACGCCATCTCGGATAGTGAATGGGTGAGACCTACCCAAGTTGTTCCGAAGAAAGGGGGGATGACTGTGGTCAAGAATGAGAATGATGAGACTATTGCTACAAGGGTTGCCACCGGATATCGAGTGTATCAATTATAGGGCTTTGAATTCGGCTACAAGGAAAGATCATTTTCCTTTGCCCTTTATAGATCAAATGTTGGATCGTTTGGCGGGCTATGAGTACTATTGCTTTCTTAATAGGTACTCGGGAAATTCCCTCTTCTTCACTTCCTACTTTCCAAAGCAATCTCTGGTATAGATTATATATATACCAGAGAAGAGACCGAAAGGAGAGGGATAGCTCTTTTAGCGCATTGATGCAGGAGAGAATAAGACTAATTAATAAAGTAAAGGGCTTCGAGGAGCTAGCTTTTTTATAATATGAAAGGCAGCAACGTCGAGGAGGCCACTGAGGGGAGAGTTTAGAGGTCCCGCTGGACTGGACACATCTTAGCTGTAGGAAGTATGGTTCCGAAAGTGACTTCGGTTCGCCTTCCCCTAGTATGTATTCAGCAACAAACAGAAGTCGTAGCCCCGAAGGATCAACATAAGACGGCCTTTACATGCCCTTATGGAGTATTTGCTTATAGGAGGATGCCTTTCGGGTTATGTAATACTCCGACCACTTTCCAAAGGTGCATGATGTCTATCTTTGGAGGTTTGATTGAAAATATTATGGAGGTATTCATGGATGACTTCTCGGTTTTCGGGAAGAGCTTTGATTCTTGTTTGGATAATCTCACAAAAGTGTTGCAAAGGTGTAAGGACACTTCTCTTGTCTTGAATTGGGAGAAGTGCCACTTCATAGTTAGAGATGGAATTGTGCTTGGGCACAAAGTTTCTAGAAATGGTTTGGAAGTTGATAGAGCTAAGATTGTTGCTATAGAGAAGCTTCCACTCCCTACAAATGTGAAATCAATCCGAAGTTTCCTTGGTCATGCGGGGTTCTATAGAAGATTCATTAAGGATTTTTCAAAGATCACAAAGCCACTTTGTGATCTCTTGCAAAAAGATGTGAAGTTTATCTTTAATGAAGAATGTTTGAAAGATTTTGAGGCATTGAAGAAAGCCCTCATCTCTACTCCTATTCTAATCAAGCCCAATTGGAGTGAATCTTTCATATTGAAGTGTGATGCTAGTGATTATACTTTAGGAGTGGTTTTGGGGCAAATGAGAGACAAAGTATTTCGAGTCATTCATTATGCTAGTAGAACCTTGGATGGTGCTCAAAGGAACTACACAACAACGGAAAGGGAATTTTTGGCCATTGTCTTTGCCTTTGACAAATTCCGGTCATATCTTGTTGGAAATCACACTATTGTCTATTCGGATCATATGGCTATACGACATCTCATGGCCAAGAAGGATGCAAAGCCTCACTTGATTCGTTGGATTCTCCTTCTACAAGAATTCGACATGGAGATTCATGACAGAAGAGGAGTTGATAATGTGCTAGCTGATCACATGTCAAGGCTTGAAAATCCGGTTGAAGGTGAAGACTTGAGATTGAATATCAATAAGTGCTTTCCGGATGAGAGAATCATGGTCTTGAAATGCATGGATTCTTGGTTTGCCGATTTTGCTAATTACCTTGTGCTTCGAGAGTTGCCACCAAACCTCTCGGATTATCAAAAGGCCAAGTTCCTTCGAGATGTGAAGTTCTATTATTGGCAAGATCCGTACTTATGGAGAAGATGTGCCGATGGCATTATTCGTAGATGTGCTATGGAGAGCGAATGGCTCAAGATTATTGAAGATTGTCATGAAGGACCAAATGGGGGTCATTCTGGGGCAAATCATACGGCTTGGAAGGTTTTTCAAAGTGAATTCTATTGGTCTTCAATTTTTAGGGATTGCCAATCATTTGTGAAGAATTGTGATAGGTGTCAAATGATGGGAAATATCACAAAAAAAGGGATGAGATGCCTCAAAACATCGTGGTTGAGGTTGAATTGTTTGATGTTTGGGGGATAGACTTCATGGGACCATTCCCTAATTCTTGTGGTTTTTCTTATATTCTTCTTGCCATTGAGTAAGTTTCAAGATGGATCGAAGCCATTCCAACTTCGACTAGTGATTCCAAGGTTGTGATCAAGTTTTTGAAGAAGAACATATTAACTCGGTTTGGAACTCCAAGGGCATTGCTTAGTGATGGGGGGTCTCACTTCAATAATAAGTGGTTGGGAAGTGTTCTTGCTAAGTATGGAGTGAAGCACAAGATTACCGCTCCATACCATCCTCAAGCCAATGGTCAAGCCGAGCTTGCAAACCGGGAGATCAAGCAAATCTTGGAGAAGACAATCACTTCTCGGAAGGATTGGGCTAAGAAACTTGATGATGCTTTGTGGTCCTATCGAACTGCCTATAAAACCCCCATTGGTATGTCTCCGTATCAACTTGTGTTCGGAAAGTCTTGTCACTTACCTTTGGAGATTGAACACAAGGCTTTTTGGGCTTTAAAGAAGATTAATCTTGAGTTTAAGGAGGCCGGATTGAATAGGAAAAACCATCTTGTGGAGTTAGAGGAATGGAGAAACGAGGCTTATGAAAATTCTCGGATTTACAAGGAAAGAGCCAAGAAGTTTCATGATTTGGAGATTCGAAGCAAGGTGATCATTCCGGGAGACGAGGTTTTTCTCTTTAAATCTTGTCTTCATCTTTTCCCCGGAAAACTCAAATCAAGGTGGACCGGTCCTTACATTGTGAGTAAGAGTTTCAAAAATGGCACATTCGAACTTCTCAAGAATGATGGTTCTACCTTCGTTGTTAATGGACATCGACTTAAGCTCTATTTCAATTCGAAGAAGTTTAAGGAGGAGTCGACCATTCTTCTTAATGATGCTAGATCTTGGAGACTATGTTGAGCTAACGACGTTAAACAAAGCGCTTGTTGAGAGGCACCTCAACACGTATCCTTTTCTTTTTCATTTTTGTGAGTTTTTATTTCATTTTTCATTTTTGAGTTTGTTATAATTTTCGTTCCATTTTTGAGAAAAACCATAAAAAATAGAAAATATTGAAAAAGAAGGTTGAAAAATGCTTAGGGGGAATCAAGGGGATGTCAAGAGGGACCTGGTGCTTCAAAAAGGGTCGAAAAAGGTCGAGAAACGCGTCATAATTGGCCGAAACGAGTCGATAGGCGAGCTGCCGGCGACCCGGTCGGCGACCGGCTGGACCGCCAGCCAGGCCGCCGGCTGGGTGGTTGTGGTGCAGATTCGGCGGCGATCCAGGTGGCGACCGGCCAAGCCGCCAGCCAAGGCGCCGCCGGCCCTTCCTCCCCCTTTTAAATTCCATTTTTGATTTTTTATTTCATTTCCTTGCATTTTGTGTTTTTCATTTTCTTTTCTTAGAACAAACCCACTTTCTCACTCTAAAAACCTAGATTTTCTTCCTCTAATTACTCTTAAATCACTTAGAATTAAGCTAATTCCTTCCATAGGTTCATTACCCATCCCAAAATCTACATTTTGAACCGAATAATTCACTTTTTCACCCACTTTAGCTCCAAAAACGAAAATTTGGTTCTTTTGGGTAAAGAGTTGAGTTTATTCAAGTTTCTTCAAGAAGATGAGGTAATGTGCCCTATATCCTTACTCATATGAGTTTCTACTTGCAAGATATGAAGTGGTATGAGTATTTACTTCATTATTTTCATGAAATTAAGTAGAAATTCTTACCTAGGATTTTTCTTGATTATTGGAGGAACTTGTGGATGAACCATGGAAATGGGCATGCATTGGCTTGTATTTATGCTTCCTTTATGCACTTAGGCATGTTTGAATTGAGCTTGAATGAAAGTTTGCATGATTCATAAAATTTTGAGGGATATGCTGGCTCTTTAGTGGGAAAGTCATTTCTTGAGTGCTTTAAGGCTTGAAATGAATTCTTGATTTACAAAATAAAATTCATGGCATTCTTTTTGTTCACTTAAAGTTCCATGTGAATATGCATTCATTTTCATGTGAATACTCATGAATGAGTTTGGAAGTGCTTAATGCTTTTGTTAAGAAAATATGAAATTCTTGCTTGTGTTGTTTAGGAAATTCATTTCTTAGGAAATATGAATGCTAAATGGAGAGTGATACTTGTGTGAAGTGTTGCTTACACCTTGACAAAGTTTGGATTATTTTCTCAAATCTCACTTTGCCTTGTTTGTGGTTTGTAGGATAAAGGATTCTAAAGGGAAAGGTAATGCCACCATCACTTCTAAGGAATTGATTGCCTCTCTCTCCAAAAAAAGAGAAATGATGCCTCTTCATCTTCACAAGTACCAAGAAGAGATCCAAAGACACCGGAAGCTCATGACATTCAATTGGAATCTTATGAAGAAAGAGCAAGATTTGCCGTTCTTGTGTCAAGAACCATTATACCAACTCAATTTCCATCTAAGGACACATTGGTGAAGTTAGGGCTTTATGACAACATCAAAGTCCTCTTTGACAATATAGGATGGGGAAGTATCCTAGAGGATACTCTTGAAGATAGGACTACATATGAAAAGGTGGTTCTTGAATTTATGAGCACATTGGAAGATGAGAGCATCCATACTATGGAAAGCATCAAATTTCAATTATTTGGAGAGCGTCATGAGTTGAGTTTGGAAGCGATAGATGACATCTTTGGAGTGCCACATGGAGGTGATGTGTTGGTGGAAAGAGCTTTTGCGCATAGTTTCATGTGGAATAAACTTGCTCCAATCACAATGGAAGGTTTTAGAGCGGGATACTCAAAATCAAATGAGGTGAGAAATCCGGTCCTAAGGATGGTGTTGAAGATCCTTGCTCACATTATGGTGGCAAGAACGGAGAACACTTCGGTTCGAGTTGATGATCTCTTCATTATTCAAACCATGCTAACCAAGAGGCGCATAAGCTTTTCTCACATTTTCCTTGCTCAAGTCATGAAGCAAGCAAAGGCACCAAGTGGGAAGATTAACATAGGAGGACTGCTCACCCCTTTGGCTAGGAAAATCAATGAAGATCATAGTGGATATACTCCGATGAGAGGTTCATATTTGATTGATGTTGAGAAGCTAAGAAACATGAGGTTTCTTGTATCATCTAGGCCTCCCTTTTATTTCATTCAAGATGATGAAGGGACATTCCCTCTTCCAAATGCAATGAGCATATTGGTAACCGATCTACATGATTGGGAGAATTGGCACTTGAATACCCCCACTCATAAATTCATCAAAGAGAATCATATTTTCAATTATGGAGAAGATGATGAATATACAATAGGGGGTGAGGGAATGCCTTTTGCTCAAGAAGATGAAGTAATGGAAGATTTTACAAGGGGTGAACCAATGTCAAGGGGTGAGCCAAGTTCAAGAAGAGAGCAAGTTCCAAGAGAAAGAGGGTATGAAGAGAGGTTTGAAGCCCTTGAGGGGAGGATGACAAGCATGGAGCATGGATTTAAATCCCTTGATGCACAAGTTACGGTGATGAGGCAAGAAGTAACTTCAATGCGAATTACTCAACTTGAGGAAGCACAAAGAGGTGAAAGGATGGAAAAACAAGCAAACTCGATAATGGAGTTATTGGAGAGTTTTCGGATGCACCAAGGCAATCAAGGGGTGACATGGCCCCTACTTCCTCCACCATAGCTTGGACCATTGCGAATTTCTTATATATCTTTCCCGCCAAACTCATTTTAGAATTTATTTTCTAAAATAAGTTTGGGGGAGGGGGGTAGGATAAGAAATTTAAATTACTTACATTTTTATGTCCTTTCCATTCCTTTATTTGTTCCTTTCTTATTTGCTTTACTTGGTTCGTAGTTTCATGACTTGTGTATCTTTGGGTTAATCTTGTATGCTTGGTGGATTTATGGAGAAGTTTTTGATTTGGAATTTGGAAATATGGTTGGTTTTGGAGTGAAAGGTGTTGCTTGGAGAATAAATGTGAAAGTTTTGTTTATTTGAGTGTGTTTAGTATGTTTTCATGTTATGATTGTGTGTTTTGCTAATTGGAAGGAAGATTGGGGTTAAGGAAAGAATGTTGAATGCTTGATGTTTGATTTTGGTGAGTTTGGGTGAAGGAGCATAATTGATGAAAAGTTTTTCTTTAGTTTGAAGGTTTTTGAATATGAGCGTGAATGTGAAAATTTTTGAAAATTGAAGAGTTTTTGAATTGAAAAAGGTTGAATGATTGCTTGCATGCTTGAGTGCGAAAGAACGTGTTTAATTGTTCAAGTGCATTTGGGTGAGATGCCAATGATTGATGCTAAAATGGTAACAATTTTTAAAATTTCTCAAGTTTGAGTCAAACATGATTAGGGTTAGTTTACTTGAATAGCTTGGAAGGATTGATCTTAGGCACTTAAGCTTTAGACAAAAAGCTTGAGAGGATTTTGAGCCTTAAACTATGCATTTTACATAGAGAATATCCTTTCTTGAGAGCTTGATTTTGCATTGCATATTCTTTACTGGAACTTGCCTTGATACTCTTGTTAGAAGTATTACATGTTTGCATGATTAGGAGATGATCTTAGGCCATCATTGCATAGCCCATTTCCCCTAAACACGAACCTATCTTTCATTACCATTGTTGTCCCATTTTGAGCCTTGAATAGAGCCTTCTCTTCTTGAACCGGATGATAGGGGGTGAAGGATGGTTAAGGGAATCTTGGTGAAAGTTAAAAATTCATAAAAAATGATGGGTGATGGTGAAGGGTCTTAAGATTTGCTTTGAGTTGAATGAACACTCCTATAAACTCAATGTTAGGAAAGAAAAGAATAAGAACGAAGTTCTTATTAAAAAAAAAATAATAAAAATAAATAAATAAATAAATAAAATAAAATAAGAAAAATGTTCTTACAAGAAAAAGAGAATAATAAGAGCATAAAGGAGTGTTTCTTTAATTGTTTGATAGAAGCTTGGATTCATTTGATAAGAAGGGGTTGGACAAGGTGGAAGATGAAGAAATTCATACTTAGAAAGGTGAAGAAAAGGGGTAAGGGTACTTGAATGAAAATTGAAGTCACTTAACCTAAAATTCCCTACCTTAACCAATGTCCCTACATTACAAGCTTAATAAAGACTTTTTTGATCCTAATTTATGCATGCATTGTAGTATGAGAAACTTGAGTTGATAGGCAAGCTTATGGTTAAAGATGTGTATTGCATGATTTCGATGAGTGTTTACCATTTCCATATAATGAGGGATCGAGTGATACACATGTGCTTTGAGAGATCTAGAGTTTAAGATGCTTGAGTGATTGAATTCTAAGTTAGGATAGTGGTTGATCTTATGAATGTTTGGTTTGACTTGAGAATTTCTTTGGACTAAAATGGTTTTTTTTAGGTGATATGAGGCATCGAGGAACTCAAAATGCACTCTCCATACATGTTAAGTATTTTGATTGTTTGTTTCATTGTTCGGGACGAACAATGGCTTAAGTTTGGGGGAGTGATTAACACGTATTTTATGTGCATATTGAGTGAGTTTGAATGTGTTTGAGTCTCGATTTATGTGCTTAAATGTTAGAAATGTTAGGGTTTCTTAACTTGTAGCATACTTTTTACTTTTCTCATTTTTCTCGGTTTTCGATCCATTTTTGTAAGAATTGGAAAGAGTATTCATATGGATAAGGATCAAAGACTAGAAACGAGGAAGAATCGAGCTTAATTAGGGTGAAACCAAGGTTTGAAATGTAGAATTTAAATCTATAGAGTTAGGGTTTCACTAGTTTGAATGCAATTATGTTTTCCTCGTTCTCTCGAGTCCCTTTATGCTTTTTACAAGAACAATGGAGAACGTATTTGGCCCATTTGATCATTCCATATCAAAGAGGGGTTCGTTAGGATTCCATAGAAAAAAGCGGATCGAGAATCGGAGTTCACACGAGGGAGAACGAGTGAAAACGGTGAAGCTGCGTAAAAGGACCGGACCGGTGGCGACCCGGACGGCGACCGGCTGGACCGCCGGCTGGCCGGCTGAGATGCAGAATTTCCGGCGACCCAGGCGGTGGTCGGCCCGGCCGCCGTCGCCCCTTCTCTTTAGTATCTTGACCGAGTTAGTCGTCTAACTCGGTCCAACTCGACCCAAAACTCACCTAATGTGTATTTAACCCTAAAATCTTCCTATTTTGTGGATCTTTTGCATATTTTAACATTCTTAGAACCCTAGAATCATTTCCCTCTTTCCTTTTTAATATTTTGAAGATTGTTGAAGATTTATGTTGAAGATTTGAAGACCCATTCCACTATTCTCTTCCTTATTAAATTCTCTATCTTTTGATCATGATTTCTTCTATTTTCTATGGTTTAATTCCTTCAATTATGTCTAGCTAAATTTCTCTTTGGTTCCAATATATGAAGATATGATCTAGATCGATCACTAGGTTTTTGGATTTTGTTGTTGGATTTACCTTCTAATTCATATGCCTTGTGGTTTGAGACTTAATTTTATTGCATGATTGATTGGCCATCATTGAGTGTATACAAGGTGTTTGGTTAAATACTTAGGAGGCTTTAATTCATAACACTTGGCATCAAATCACACCATATTAGTAATTCTTGCTAGTAAGAGCTTCTAGATAATTAATTGAGCTATTTGGAGTTAATTTATGCATCTTGAGACCTAGCGGAAATAGATGTCATAGGTTAATCCACTAATATCGATTGCTTCGAGAGAAGAATTGATGTTTACTATATATAGACCTCCCATATGAATTAGATTAAAATGGTTAATCCTAGCAAATCCTAAAACCTAGGCATCTAGTGATTATCGGATTATATTTGGAACCAAGCTTTCTACTATTGTTTGTTCACTCTTGCTATTAGTTGTTATCTAGTTTGTTATTTACTTTATATTTATCATTAGCTAATCAAAAATACAAAAACATGTCACTTGTAAGCTTGAATAGTAGTTAGATAATTGGATTATTACTTGAATGTTAAACGACCTAGCATTCCTTGAGGATTCGACTCAATTATATTATAATTGATTATTATTGCTCTCTACCCTCACCCCTAAAGTGAGGGCGGATCAATCCTCCGGGGCTATGGCAATTTGATTATATCCCGAATACCCATCAAGAAAGCAATAGTACTCATGGCCCGCCAAACGATCCAACATTTGATCTATAAAGGGCAAAGGGAAGTGATCTTTCCTTGTAGCCGAATTCAAAGCCCTATAATCTATACAAACTCGATATCCGGTGGCAACTCTTGTAGCAATAGCCTCATCCTTCTCATTCTTGACCACTGTCATCCCCCCTTTCTTCGGAACAACTTGGGTAAGACTCACCCATTCACTATCTGAAATGGCTTAAATCATTCCCGCATCTAGTAACTTCAACACCTCTTTTCTCACCACTTCTTGCAAGACCGGATTCAACCTCCTTTGAGGTTGAACCTTATAGACGACAATCATCTTCTAATAGAATACGATACATGCATATAGATGGACAAATACCCTTAATATCATCAATAGACCAACCAATAACATCTTTAAACTCCCTAAGTACACGCAACAACTTGTTCAATTCGGACTCTGACAAGTGTTGTGACATAATTACGGGTAAAGAGTCATTTTCACCAAGGAAGGCGTACCTTAGGTGATCGGGAAGAGGTTTCAACTCTTGAGAAATGTTTGGAGAAGATTCCACCTTAGTTGAACTCCCACTCTCCCCCGGTTGGTTGATATCAAGATAATGAACTTCATCCTTCAATGATCCTTGATTTGCTTCCAAATAAGCAATAGATTCCAATAAATCATCACAAGCATCATCCAAATCGGAATAAGAATAGAAAGAATTAGCGATGATTTCTTCCATGAGATCTTTTGCCATAGATATAGGCAAAGTGGTGATTGAATTGCACTTCTCATAGGTTGAGTCATCTCCTCGCTTCATAGCATCAAAGATTGAAAGAGTGAGGGTCTCTTCATTCACTCTAAACGTGAGATTCCCGTCTTGCACATCAATAAGAGCTCTTCCGGTTGCTAGGAAACGCCCAAGAATGAGGGGCATATCCTTGTCCTCCGGCATATCCAAGATAACGAAGTCCGCGGGGAAGATAAACTCCTCAACTTTCACTAATACATCTTCAACCACTCCTTGAGCATAAGATATGGAATGATCAGCCATTTGGAGACAAATAGAGATAGGTTTGATTTCTCCAATATCCAATCTTCTAAAAATAAACAATGGCATCAAAGTGATGCTAGCTCCAAGATTACATAGGACATTCCCAAACTTTTTCCCTCCAATCACACATGTTATTGTGAAGCTTCCGGGATCTTTCTTCTTCAAAGGCATTTTCCTTTGAATCACTGCACTAACCTCCTCCATTAGGCTAATTGTTTCAAATGAACCAAACTTTCTCTTGTTAGCAACGGCATCCTTCAAGAACTTCACATAGCCGGGCATATCTCGAAGTGCATCAAGCAAGGGAATGTTGATTTGTACCTTGTTGAATATGTCCAAGAATCTCATCAGCTTTTCATCAACTTTAGGCTTGGCTAGACGATGAGGAAATGGAGACTTTGTAATAACATCCTTGGTAGGAAGAGGAGCTTCTATTAACACTGCCCTAGGAGCTTCTCCTTGAACTTCTTTCCTTGAATTCTCTTCATTGGTAGGAGACTCCTCATAGGGTATATCTTCAACAAGGACTTCCTCTTTTCCACTTCCGGATGTAGCATGATTCTCATAGGCTCTTCCACTCCTCAATGTGATAGCATTGCATTGATTCTTTGGGTTTACCTCCGTATTACTTGGAAACTTTCCCGGGGTATGTTGAGTGGTGGCTTGGTTAGCCATTTGACTTATTTGGCCCTCCATCATCTTCACTTGCTTTGTCAAAGAAGTGAGAGAATTCTCTAATGCACTCACCTTTTGTCCGGTTTGTATAATAAACAAGCTTTGTCGATTTGCCATTTGTTGGACAAGTTGCTCAATAGAAGGAGATGTTTTCTTCGATTCTTTAATTACTCCTTGAGAAATGGAGAATCCGGGAGGTGGCAATTGAGCGTTGCTAGGATTTTCGTAGGAAAGGTTAGGATGATTCCGGGTGTTGGGACTATAGGCTTGATAGCCTCCTTGTGGCCTTCCTTGGAATCCTCCTTGTTGTCCTTGGAAACCTCCTTTGTTGAAATTTCCATATTGCCTTTGGTTCACAAAATTCAAGTCTTCACTTCCACTAGGCTCCAAGTTCTCTTGATATTGATGAACACTTTGAACTTGAGCTTTCCTCTCTTTTTCATATTACTTCTTTATATTAGCAACTTCCATTGCCAATGCATCGAACTTATCATCATCAATAGAAGCAACCTTCCTAGAAGGGGCCCTCTCGATTGGCCATTGATAGCTATTGGCGGCCATCTCTTCAATAATCCTCAAGGCTTCCTTGGCATTTCGATTCACTAGACATCCTCCGGAAGTGGCATCCACGATGCTTCTTGTATGAGGTGTGAGACCACTATAAAAAGTGGTGATTTGTTGACCTTCCGTGAAGCCATGTTGAGGACATTTCCTTAAAAGCTCTCTATACCTCTCCCATGTTTCAAACAAGGTCTCATCACCTTGTTGAGAGAAATGTGAAATATCGGAAATAAGCCTTTGAGCTTTGGATGGTGGAAAGTATTTAGAGTGGAAGGCCTTGCATAAATCATCTCATGTGTCAATGTTAGCTTTGTTTAATCCTTTATACCAATCCTTGTCCCGGTCCCGTTGAGAAAACCCAAACATCCTCATGCGAATAGCATCATTTGAAACTCCATTAAGCTTGATAGTATCGCAAATATCAAGGAACATACCAAGATGGGCGTTCGGATCCTCCATAGGACTTCCACCGAATTGCTCACTCTTCACCATTTAGATGAGTCCGGATTTTAGCTCTAAATTATTGGCATTTATAGCCCCCCATTCTCCTCCTTGAAATTGTTCCGTTGGAGATTGGAACATGTGGTTGAGAGGTGGTTGTTGAACCTCATTTGCCCTTCTTTCTTGCTCATCCTTCCATGCTCTAAACTCTTCCATTTCTCTCATAAGAGCTTCCATTGCTTGATTGTTAGCCATTTCTTGATCTTCAATAGAATTCTTTCTTCTATGCTTTCTTTCAAAGTTCAAGATCAAAGGTTGAAAGAGTCTTCCTTGGGACCTTGTGTGCATAAACCTACAAAAAAAAAATTAAAAGAAACAATGCTTGAATTAGTAACTTAATAACCAAATCGACTATTGAAACTCAAACTAAGCATTCCCCGGCAACAGCGCCAAAAATTGATCGCCCCTCACTTTAGGAGTGAGGGAGATGCAATGATAACCGATGTATTACAATCGGGTCGAATCCACAGGGAATGCGATGGCGTAAGAATTTCAAGTAGTAACTCGATTACTTAACTACTATCCAAGATATCGAGTAACATGTTTTTGTGTTTTTGATTTACTAAAGAGAATTGAAAAGTAATTAACAAACTTAAGACTTAATTAAACAAGCAATAAGTAGCAAACGCTATGAAATCAATAGGAAATGCAAGTGACTCTAATTATACTTCAATTAGATCTAAGTGATATGGATGTAACACTTTAACTGGAATTAGCCATTTTAATCCAATTTTATGTGGGAAACCTCCTAAGTATGATCCACTCAATTACTCATTGTAATGAAATCAAATAGATTAATGAAATTCCTACTAAGATATTAAGCAATTCATTAACTCCCAAGAGCTCATGGAGTTCCTTAACCCTACTATACTCTAGCATACAAGTCTCTTGATCCTAGCATCTAATCTAAGCCTCCTAAGCATTAGATCAAACACTTGATATGCAACTATGGTGTTCAATCACAATTACATAATAAAACATGGCCCCAAGAGAAATGAACATGAAATTAGAAGGTAAATTCATAATTAAAGCTTAATCCCATCACTTATCCCTAATCTACATATACTTGGAATCACAAAGAGATTTAGCTAGACATGATCAAAGAAATTAAACCATAAAAAGTAAATAAAACCATGCTTAAAAGAAAGAGAATTTAATAAGGAAGAAGAAAATGCTCATAAATCTTCAATCCACAAAGTAATGCTCTTCAAATCTTCAAAATACTAAAAAGGAAAAAGGGAAATATTTCTAGGGTTCTAGCAATATTAAATGGGCAAAAGATACACAAATAGGGTGAATTTAGGGATTAAATACAACAAAAACTGAGTTTGGAACGAGTTGGACCGAGTTTGGACGAACCAAACTCGGTCAATAAGTGTAATCCACGCTTGACCGGCGGTCTGTGGGAAGGGGAACCGGCGGTCTGGCAAGGAACCGCGGTTGCCAGACCGCCATCTATGCTGTCCAACGTGAAGGGGAACCGGCAGTTTGATGAAGATTCCCGGCGGTTTGGCAAACCGCCGTCCAACCCACCGGTTTTCCTTCTCTTGCGCAACTTCGCCATTTTCGCTCGTTCTCTCTCGTCCGAACTCTAATTCTCGATCCGTTTTTGCTATAGCTTCCTAATGAGCTCCTCTTCGTCATGGAATGATTAATTTGGCCAAGTAAGTTCTCCATTATCCATGCAAAAATTATAAAGAGACTCGAGAGAATGAGGAAAACATAAATGAAATCAAACTAGTGAAACCCTAACTATAGAACTTGAAATTCCACATTTTAAACACAAGTTTCACTCTAATAGAGCTCGATTCTTCCTCGTTTCTGGCCCTTGATCCTTAGCTACTTGAATGCTCTTTCAAATTCTTACAAAAATGGATCGAAAACCGAGAAAAAATGAGAAAAATATAAAGTATGCTACAAGTTAAAAAAACCTAGCATTTCTAACATTTAAGCACATAAATCGAGACTCCAACACATGCAAAATACACTTGACATGCACATAAAATATGTGTTAATTTATTACAAGCTTAATAAAGACTTTTTTTATCCTAATTTGTGCATGCATTGTAGTATTAGAAACTTGAGTTGATAGGCAAGCTTATGATCAAAGTTATGTATTACATGATTTCGATGAGTGTTTACCTTTTCCATATATTGAGTGATCGAGTGATACACACGTTTCTTGTGAGGTCTAGAGTCGAATGTTCTTAGGTGATCGAGTTCTATGCTAGGAGAGTGAGTGATTTCATGAGTGTTTGGCTTGACTTGATGATTTCCTTGAGTTTAAATGGTTTTGAATTGAAATGAGGCATCGATGAACTTAAAATGCACATCCCATACATGTTAAGTGTTTTGATTGTTCGTTTCATTGTTCAGGACGAACAATGACTTAAGTTTGGGGGAGTGATTAACACATATTTTATGTGCATGTTGAGTATATTTTGTATGTAATTGAGTCTCGATTTAGGTGCTTAAATGGTAGAAATGCTAGAGTTTTTATACTTATAGCATACTTTACATTTCTCTCGTTTTCTCTCGGTTTTCAATCTATTTTTGTAAGAATTGGAGAGCATTCATGTGGCTAGGGTTTGAAGGCCAGAAACGAGGAAGAATCGAGCCTAATTAGAGTGAAACTTGTGTTCAAAAATGTGGAACTTCAAGTTATAGAGTTAGGGTTTCACAAGTTTAACTTTGTTTATGTCTTTTCATGTCTTTTTGCAGGATAATAAAGAACTCAGTTGGCCAATTTTATCATTCCATGTCGAAGAGGAGTTCATTAGGAGTCCGTAGCAAAAAGCGGTTCACAAATCGGAGTTCGGACGAGAGAGAACGAGCGAAAACGGAAAAGTCACGCAAGGAGACAAAATTGACCGGTCAAGAGGCGCTTGACCGGCGGCCCAGACCGGCAGGCCACCAGACCGCCGGTCAGGCGACCCCTAGACCGCCGTGGACAATAGAGACTCCGGCGACCTGGACCAGCAGCCCACCAGGCTACCGGTGGTTCAGCCTAGGCCGCCGGTCGCGCGAAAATGCAACTTAAGGGCGAGTTCGGCTCGCCCAAACTCGTTCGATCTCGTCCCAACTCACACCGATTCGCCCCAACTCGACCCAAATCTGATTTTTAATGTATTTAACCTCAAATTCTTCCCTTTTTCATGTATCTTTTCATACTTTAACACCCCAAGAACCCTAATTAGATTTTATACTTTCCTCTTTAGTATTTTCATGATTGTTTGAGCTACACTTGTTGGAATTTAAATTCAAGCATAGATTCTTCTTCCTTATTCAATTCTCTTTTTTTTCCTTATGATTTGATCTATTTTTCATGGTTTAATTTCTTCAATTATGTCTAGCTAAATTTCCCTTTGGTTCCAATATATGAAGATATGATCTAGAAAACTAGGTTTTTTGGATTTTGTTGTTGGATTTACCTACTAATTCATGTCTTGTGGTTTGGGACTTGTTTACATTGCATGATTGATTTGCCATCATTGAGTGCATACAAGGTATTTGGTTAAATGCTTAGGAGGCTTTAATTCATAACACTTGGCATCAAATCACACCATATTAGTAATTCTTACTAGTAGGAGCTTCTAGATAATTAATTAAGCTATTTGGAGTTAATTTATGCATCTTGAGACCTATCGGAGATAGATGTCATAGGTTAATCCACTAATATTGATTGCTTGGAGAGAAGAATTGATGTTTACTATATATAGAACTCCCATAGGAATTAGATTAAAATGGCTAGTCTATGCAAATCTTTAAACCTAGGCTTCTAGTGATTATCGGATTATATTTGGAACCAAACTCTTTCCTATTGATTTTTAATCGCTTGTTATTAGTTGTTGTTATCTAGTTGTTTACTTTTCATTGTTATTTAGTTTATTTGATCATTGAAAGGAAAAATCCAAAATCATGTTATTCAGTAGCTTGGATAGTAGTTAGGTAATTAGATTGCTACTTGAATCTCATTCGTCATTGCATTCCCCATGGATTCGACTCGAATATACTATTCGATATCATTGCTCTTTCCCTACTCTTAAAAAGTAGGGCGATCAGCAAACAAGGCCAGAAGGCTAAAAGAGATCAAGGCGTGGACAGATAGTACTAGGACCTTCTGTCGTAGGAGTTTGGAAGCTCAACCTCCTACTGCTTGGCTAAATGCTAAAGATGCCAACAGATGGAATGTTCTCACCAACTGCTTCATCTTGGAACATTACTTTTTGGGAATTCCAGAGCGACAGGGAGACACTGAAGTTGTCTTCACCCAATATCTCAATGATCACCATGATCGAGATTTCATCATGAGGGTGTGCAACTGTGCTGATGCTGCAGGCATCAAGATTCAGGCTCCTGTCAAGGAATTTTTCTCCCCTCCTCTGCTCTCAGATGGAAAGCACCCTGATCGCACCAAGATCAATGAATATGCGATTGCCACAGCTCAACATTTCGGCATTCCTGTGAAGAAAATGCAGCCTACAGACGAATTCGAGATGGTGTGTATTCCAATGTGAATCTAGTCTCAAATAAAAAGAAGATGGAAGATGCAGCGACAAAGAGGAAGCTCAGGAGATGATCTGTATTTCATTTTGTCTTTTTGTTGTATCGAGCTGTAATACTTGTAACTATCTTCTGCTCTGATACCTTAATGATACTTCCTTATAATGTTTCATATATGCTCTATCTGCTCTTAGATTTAATTTTTCAGCTATAGCAATCCTTGTAAAGTGTTAGGTTTCGACATCATCAAAAAAGGGAAAAATTGTTTGGGAACCCCTGTAGTTTGGTTTTGATGATGTTTTCCGAAACCACACTTAGTTTTATTTTATACTTACTTAGGTTGACAAGAGCGATCTGCCCTATTTACACAGGTCGTCTCCCTAGTTATTTTACAGGTTGAACCTTTGTAAAGAACATATCGTGTTTGACGATCTGGTCTATAGCCCTCAACCTGTTCTTATTATTCCTAGTCAACCTGTAGTAGAAGTTCAGCTGACCTGCTCTGAAGAGTTCAAGATCGCTGGAGTTCTACAGATCGAAGGACAAGCAGATTCGCCTTCACGAGTTTGAACGACCTGTCCTCTGGTACCTGTTTGCCAGCTAGGACGAATTCTCCCAACGGCTAGAAGTGAGTCAGCAATACGGCCTCTCTGCCATCACTTACAATTTCCAACGGCAAGATTTCAAATCTGCGCCTATAAATACTTCAAGCCCCTCCAGAATCAAACACGGGAAATTAAACTTTCAAGCCAAAACTCTGCAGAAAACTCTGAAGCTCAAAGCATCACTTAACACTTGAATCAAGAAGATTTCCCAAGTGTTAAGATATTCAGATTTCTGATTCTGGATTCTCTGTTCTTAAGCATTCACTACTGCTTAAGAACATCTTAGATTTCTTCATATTAAAGTCTGTCAAAGTCTGTGGTATTGAAGAAGTCTAGAAAGCTGATTCTCAAATTGTTAAGTCTAGATTAGCTTAGCAAGTTCTGAATTACTAGCGAGTGTCAAGTTTGTAATCTCTATTCTAGAGAAGTTTGTAAGTGTCACGACCCAAAACTCGTGTTTGGATTTCGTCGAGGTTAGACAAAATCTGAAGCTGATTCTCTATCAGTCTAAATAAGAAGAGAAGCAAGGAATTTCAGCTACAACGGTAGCTGACGTGGACGTAGGAAAGATAAAATCGACTGTTTCTATCTCTACTTCATTTACTTCAGTTGATTTGTTGCTTGTTCTCTAACTTGCACTCATAAGCATTCACAATACTCACTCTTCATACAACTCTATAATCTGTTATTTTGAAAAGAAAAGTTTTTTTTCTAAAAGAGTAGCCAACTTCACTCACCAACTTCCGCACTACATTGACTACCTGTTGGCACAAAGTGAACCTGTTCTCAACTGAACATGTTCTTGCTTAACAGATCGTTTCTCTCTGATCAAAGTTGACGTGACCAGTCAACCAGATCGCACAATCTGTTTTAAAGTCAAAACTGTTGGCAATTGGTGTATTCCCCCCCCCCCCCCCAATACACCAAATTACTCTTTCTGGGACCAACAAAGTTCAATACCCTCCTTCATGTTATTGTTAGATAGGGTATTTAGCTAAAACTTAAAATTAAAAAAAAAAGGTAAATTACATTCTCATAATTATTAAAAAGGAAAACGATACAAAACAATCAAAAACTTGATCGTATTTATTTCAATAATTAATAAATTCAGTATTAAGTTATGATGGAAACATATAAATACTTACTACCATATACTTACTTGGAGGTAAGATCAACTTTTAACTAATTCGAAAAAATTTAAAATTATAAATTATATACTCCGTCAATTTTTATTTTTTTATTTTATTTGTCACCACTTCTATATTTGACTGTTTTTTTCCAGTGGTTGGGCTCTCTTCGGGCTCTCTCCAAAATTTTTTAATTCAAAAATCGAATTGTCATGTTTATTTTTTTTATTTCGATTTTGATTTCAATCTTTATTTCGAATTCGATTTTTATTTTGATTTCGATTTTTTATTGCGATTTTTATTTATTTATACAAAATAGTTCAAGAAATTAAAATTTTCATTTATTGAATTTAAAAGACAACATTACATAAAATTTTAAAAAACAAGAAATACAGATATTAATTATTAGCTCTACATACCCACAATTCTTCAATCAAATCGTTTACGAGTTGTCCGTGATGGTTCGAGTCGCGGACACTGGCAGTGCGCTCCACGTATTGAACCGTTTGGGCTCAACCGGTCGGCTGCCATTAATTATTTTTTTATAATTTTTTCGCATTAAAAAATCAATTTAAAAAATAAAAAATAAAAAATAGGCCTGACTGACGTCAGCCGGGGCTCGGTCTCCATTTCGCTGTAGCGAAACCTCGATGGCTCGCCAATGGGGAACGAGCCCGCTCCGGGCTCGCTCGGTGGCGGCGGTAAGGAGCGAGCCCGCCCTACTGGAGTTGCTCTAATGGAAATAAATAAATAATTACTTTCATGCAGTAATCGTAAAAACACATTATAGATTAGGTTTATTTTCAGCTAATATAATATTTTTGATTAGTGACTAATCGATTCAAATTGGTGTACATTCACTTTTCATAAATTAATTTTGGTACACGTACCCGCCCCAAACTCATTGGATAATACCCACTACTTGTTTGATAAAATCTGAATTTTACAACATTAAAATAAATAGTCCTTTACAAATTTGTATAACAAAAACTATAACTAAATATAGATACCAGTTGAAAGTCAAAACCATCATTTAAACATGCAAATCTCATAATAAATGTGAACAAACAAATATAAAACAAATCTCAAGATAAATACCAACAAGTATTAATTTTGATTTTTTCAAAAAAAAAAAAAATTAATTTTGATATATAAAAAAGAGAACCTTAGAATTACGAATAGTTATAAATGTTTTATTTCTCACACACACACACACACACATATATATATATATATATATATATAAACATTCACTCATACTCAACCCAAACTCGTCGTGGGTATCAATTTTATTATCCAAACCTATTTAATTTTACCAAAATTCGTCCTACTAGAATTTGAGTGGGGCGGGTACCTGCAAAAACCCGACCCATTGTCATCCCTAGAATATGATATTATAATTTTTTTTTTCCCCCAGAGATATTTTCTTTTAACGAAATTTTATTATTAACCTAAACGTTAAAAAAATACAATCGGATGCTTTAGTTTTTTTTCAGTTTATTTCTTATTTCGTGTTTTTGGCCATGATTTACTTTCACAAATGCAATTGGAACGGAGTAAAAAAAAATTAAATAAACAATACTTTCAAACTGCATATTGGGAACTCCTTACTTTAACCTCCCACAATAAATTATACCACTAAATATAATACTCTATACACTAATAAATCATTTAATTATGAGTTGGGGGTCATTTAGCTTACATGGGGAGAGGGAGGTGGTCTACACTTGGGGCCCGCAAATACCTGCAAAACAAAATACAATGTCAGGAACTTAACATTTGGGGCCCAAAAGTTTAGCGCCAGCTGTGCACTTTGCAATGCAAAGCTATGCACCGAAGACTCTCCCCATAAAAATGTTTCATCAACCAATGCATTATTAATTTTGTGAATAAAGTGGTGGGTCCACAATCATGTGGGGAATGAGAACCTCTTTTTTTCTTTTTCTTTTTCAATTGGGGAAATGAGACCCTTTTCTATGGGATATGCCAAATTAGAAAATGAGACATCTTCTACGGGACGGATGGAGTATTTTTTATTTTCATTTTTTTTATATTTCTCTCTTCTATCTTCTCTTCTTTTTTCATTTTTTTTTCCAATTTTCCTTCTCAATTTTTTTTTCTTTTCCTGTTTTTCGCTATTTTTTCCTTTTTCATTTTGTTCAGTTTTTCCTTTTTTACTACCAAATAATTTGATAAGAAAATGTCAATTTCTTACTTTCTCTAACTCGTTTGGTAAGAATTTGATAATTTCTTATGTTCTACCAATTCACTTGGTAAGAATTTTGATAAGGTAAAAATGCATCTAAATACACGAACTTTGTCTGACATTCCGTTTAAATCATCAACTTTCAATTTTTCCTAAGATACACAAACTTTTCAGCCGCAATCAATTTTCTCACCAATTACGTTTCTGGCCAAATCGAAACTTAGCTGGCATTCTACGTGGCTTCCACTTTTCATGTTACACGCGTACATCCATGTCATTATTTTTATTAATTAAAAAAATTGAAAAAGAAATACACTCACCCCCCCCCCCCCCCTCTCTCTCCTTCCCCAAAAAACTTGCAAATAGAGAGAAAAGGCTACCGACTTCAAGAATGCCGAACCCCATCGCTAACACCGACCCCATCCTCACCTGGGTCTGGCTCGCCATTGCCGCCCGTCCACATTGGCCATCCTCGCAAATTAAGCTACATAATCGTGCAACACTAGGCTCCTTGCATTCAGGGTTCTACATGACGGAAGTCTGTAAATATATGCTAGAGGTGAATCATTTCTAGCATATATTAAAGCTTTTTACCCATTAAGAAGGTGAAGCTCTACCCCCACTCACACACTTTGCACAAGGCAAAGTGGTCAGGTGAGAAGAGGTGTACTCACTCGACTTTTAAACAACTGGGGTTGGACAAACCCTGACTCTACAGAAAATAAAATAAAAATTAAAATTAAAATAGGGAGGACATTTTAGGGGGATGCAGGAGGGTACCTGAATCCCTTCTCTTCGACATAGGCAATGAGTGCCTTTTCCATCCATTTGGCCATCTTCTCCACCTTGGCCATCTTAGCATGTAAATTACCTTCCATCTCAGCTATTGCTCCCATCACTTCACTTTTGAGGTTAGCCAAGAAGCTGTACATGCTCTTATCTTTTAGTTCAGGGGTGGCAGAGCTTGACTTCCTGCTGTGGCTGGTGTGGACCAGAGGTTTCACGGGATCGCTCATGATCTTGAACTTCCCCTTCTTCACCTCTTCAATGGTGAACATTCGCTACAGGGTGGGCATGTCAAAGCACTCCTCCTTTTCTTTCCTTTCTTTAACTGTCTTGAGGAGTTTCAACTGCTTGCCAAAGATAGTAGGCAAGTGTGAGAGAGACAGTCGCTGCCCCGGCTTGCTCAAGATGTTTTTCACGTGGACTTCCACAAATGCTAAGAATTTGAGTCTCAGTTTGTTCTCCATTGCCCACAGGATTTACAACTTCGACTGGGAAACATTGTTGTTGTTATTTTTCTTGCCATAAAAATTTATGGCTAAGATGCGGTGGCACATCCTTAGTGCAGCTGTCTTGAGTGATTAACACGTATTTTATGTGCATGTTGAGTGTATTTTGAATATATTTGAAGCTTGATTTGTATGTTTTAATGTTAGAAATACTAGGGTTTCTTAACTCTTAGTATACTTTAGACTTTTCTCATTTTTCTTGGTTTTCGATCCATTTTTGTAAGAATTGGAAAGAGTATTCATGTGGATAAGGATTGAAGACTAGAAATGAGGAAGAATCGAGCTTGATTAGGGTGAAACCTAGGTTTGAAATGTAGAATTTAAATATATAGAGTTAGGGTTGCACTAGCTTGAATTCAATTATGTTTTCCTCGTTCTCTCGAGTCTCTTTATGCTTTTTGCAGGAACAATGGAGAACTCATTTGGGTAATTAGATCATTCCATATCGAAGAGGGATTCGTTAGGAGTCCATAGCAAAAAGCGGATTGAGAATCGGAGTTCGGACGAGGGAGAACGAGTGAAAACGGTGAAGCTGCGCAAAAGGACTGGACCGGTGGCGACCCGGACGGCGACCGGCTGGACCGCCGGCCACGCCGCCGGCTGGCCGGCTGAGGGACAAACTTTCCGGCGACCCAAGCGGCGGTCGGCCAGGCCGCCGGCCAGGGCGCCGTCGCCCCTTTTCTTGGTGTTTTGACCGAGTTAGTTCGTCTAACTCGGTCCAACTCGACCCATAACTCACCGAATGTGTATTTAAACCCAAAATCTTCCTATTTGGTGTATCTTTTGCATATTTTAACATTCTTAGAACCCTAGAAACATTTCTCTCTTTCCTTTTTAGTATTTTGAAGATTGTTGAAGATTTATGTTGAAGATTTGAAGACCCATTCCACTATTCTCTTCCTTATTGAATTCTCTATCTTTTAAGCATGATTTCATTTACTTTCTATGGTTTAATTCCTTCAATTATGTCTAGCTAAATTTCCTTTGGTTCCAAAATATGAAGATATGATCTAGATCACTAGGTTTTTGGGTTTTGTTGTTGGATTTACCCTCTAATTTATATGTCTTGTGATTTGGGGCTTGATTTTATTGCATGATTGATTGGCTATCATTGAGTGTATACAAGGTGTTTGGTTAAATGCTTAGGAGGGTTTAGTTCATAACACTTGGAATCAAATCACACCATACTAGTAATTCTTGTTAGTAGGAGCTTCTAGATAATTAATTGAGTTATTTGGAGTTAATTTATGCATCTTGAGACCTAGCGGAGATAGATGTCATAGGTTAATCTACTAATATTGATTGCTTTGAGAGAAGAGTTGATGTTTACTATATATAGAACTCCCATATGAATTAGATTAAAATAGTTAATCCATGCAAATCCTAAAACCTAGGCCTTTAGTGATTATCGGATTATATTTGGAACCAAGCTTTTTACTATTGTTTGTTAACTCTTGTTATTATTTGTTATCTAGTTTGTTACTTACTTTATATTTCTCATTAGCTAATCAAAAACACAAAAACATGTCGCTTGTAAGCTTGAATAGTAGTTAGATAATTGGACTACTACTTGAATCTTAAACGACCTAGCATTCCTTGAGGATTTGACTCGATTATACTATAATCGATTATTATTGCTCTCTACCCTCACCCCTAAAGTGAGGGCGGATCATTGAGCGCCATCTCTTTCGATCCACTTCCCTTGAAAACCGTTGTCTTGGCCAAAATCTTCCACACTCGGTTCCATTCATCCTTCCTCAAAATTGGCACCGCCTTGATTGTGTTTACATACTTCTCCTCAAACTTGTCAGCAAAAGAGAGCATATCTAGGAGGATGTCAAGATCCTCCATAGTCATCTTGCGGCTGACACCAAAAATCTTAAACTCCATCAACGTGGGCTTCCCTCCTGCTCCTATCTCAACCTTCATGCTTCTGTAGAAATTTTAAACCAAGCTGCTGTATGTGGTGGTTTCCCAATCCAGGAACTTCTCCCGTACTTCTTTCTCCAAACCTAACTGGGCTAAGACACCAAAATTAATGGTTTTCAGAACCACGATTTCTCTTCCTTCGAACTTGTAGGGCTGTTTCACCTCCGTGACTATGGTTTTCCTTTTACGGGTTGTGGTGGATAGTTTTGGCTGGACCACCACCTTTTGTTGCTTGGGGTGGTGGTTTCTCCTCCGACGAGGCTTCATCGTCGCCCTCGCCCTCGCCCTCTTCTTCCACCTTGCTCGAGCAATCCTGTTTGATTGCATTCTTTATGTCGACATCCTTAGTTTCTTCTTCTTCATTCCCTTCCTCCTCCTCTGCAGCATCTTCCTCGGCTTCTAACTCTCCGCGAGTTCCTCAGTGGCCTATGACTCATCAGACGAGTCTGATTTGGCCGGTTGAGAAATCTCCAGCTGCTTCTCCTCTGCTTCCGTGGCCGTGGTTTTCATCCTCTCCGAATTCTTCCCGATTTTCGTCAGAGTTTGTTCAGAGAAAATTTCCTCCTTCTGGACTTCGAGTGATGGGACTTCTCCCCCGGTGGCGAGATTCTCCAAAAATTACGCCTCGACTGGCGAGGGGCTTCCAGTCCCTTGATCAGGTTGTGGTGCTATGGAAGGAGTATCCATCGCCGCTTTCTATATTTTCTTAGCAGGGGTTTTCTTCTTTTTTTCTCGGTGGAGGGTGAAGTAGCGATGACTATTTTAGTTCCGTGAGGGATTAAGCCGAGTTTGTTTGAGGGTCTTGTTCCTACCATGACTCTAGAGTTAGGGTTTTGTGGAGTGGAGAATGTGGGAAGGTGGAGAGAGAAGCGGGGATCTTATTTGAGAGAGATAGGTTTGAATTTAAATTTGAGATTTGATTGAGGTGGTGTAATGGTGATGACGGAGGTTATAGGAAGTTGGGCGTGATTTGAGGGATAGCGTGCAGTAGTTACCATAACTGCTCTGCCTCAGAATTAATTTTGTTGCCTAAGACACCCCTTCCTGCCTTGACCTGCACACATAAACAACAACTTTCTTGCCCGAGACAAAAATTGTCTACTCTCGGGCTATGAGGGGAAACATCAAACCTACACACTCACACACTTTTCTTAAGGCAAAGTGTGGATTTTATTAATAAAAAACTTGAAAATAAATAGAACAAAACATACCAAGTTGTCTCATGGTCAGCGCCTCTTTTTATTGTCGTTGGCTCAACTTTTTCCTTGATCAAGATTCATCAATGATAGGCCCTCTTTACTTCGCATCGTGCCCATAGTATAGTTTGAGCCTATTTCCATTTACTTTGAATATCTTGTCTGACTCACTATCCATTAACTTGACCACCCCATTTTGATGATGGGCATGCACAATGAATGGTCCAACTCATTTACTTAAAATTCATCTTGCTCACGGCTCAAAAGGCTTTGTCTTCCAACTCAACCGGCAAGTGACAAGTTTTCCGAAAGACCATTCGGTATGGTGATATTCCAAATGGTGTTTTATATGCGGTCTTGTATGCCCACAAAGCATTGTCAAGATTAGAGCTCCAATCCTTCTTGGTATCTCCCACCGTCTTCCTCAAGATAGTCTTAATTATACAGTTGGAAACCTCAGCTTGACCATTGGCTTGAGGATAATACGACGTAGACATCCTGTGGTGCACTCCATATTTTTTGAGCAAACTTATGATCGTGGCATTATAGAAATGTGATCCTCAATCACTGACAATCGCCTTAGGCACGCCAAATTGAGAGAATATGTTACTCTTCAAGAAGTTCAAAACTATTTTGGCATCTGCAACTGGAGTGGCTTTTGCTTCTAACCATTTCAAAACATAATCCACAGCTAGGAGGATATATTGATTGTTCCGTGAGTTGGGTAGAGGTCCCATGAAATCCATGCCCCAAACATCAAAAATCATCATGGGCAAGACGGGTACAAGTGGCATTTCATTTCTTTTTGAGTTGTTGCCTTCTCGTTGGCATTGATCACAACTCCTGCATTTTGCGAAAGCATCCTTAAAGATGGTTGGCCAGTAGAACCCACAATTCAAAATTTTCCTCGCAGTTCTTTTGTATCCAAAATGTCTGCTGCATTCTTTCTTGTGGCAGTGTTCAAGAATGCTTGTTTCCTCCCATTTTGGTACACATCTCCTCAGGACTTGATCAGCACACTTCTTCCATAGGTATGGTTCATCCCATATGTAACTCCTACTTTCCATCTTGATCTTATTCCTCTGGTAAATATTCATTTCCTCTGGGAATTCCATCGTGGTCAAGAAGTTGACCAAATCTGCGTACCACGGATCCATCATCTTGACCTGGTACAATTCTTCATTGGGAAAGGTTTCCCTTATCGGTGGTTCTTTATCTTGCCTTATTATTCTGCTCAAGTGATCGGCAACAAGGTTCTGAGCTCCCGATTTATCCTTGACCTCAATATCGAACTCTTGCAAGAGTAAAATCCATCGAATGAGTCTCAGCTTGCTATCCTTTTTAGCCATCAAATACTTCAATGCTGCATGATCGGTGTATATAATTGTCTTACTTCCGAAGAGTAAGATCGAAATTTTTTCAAAGGCGAACACCACCGCGAGCAATTCCTTCTCAGTCGTGGTGTAGTTGATCTATGCTCCGGTCAAGGTTTTAGACGCGTAGTATATCACATGACTCTCTTTCCCTATCCTTTGACCAATAACCGCTCTTACAGTATATCCACTTACATCGCACATTAATTCAAATGGCATCCCCCAATCTGGTGGTCGAATGATGGGTGCTGAAATTAAGTATTCCTTGATGATTTGGAATACATTCTTGCATTCCTCATTGAAATTCCATTCCACAACGTTTTAGAGTAAATGATTCATTGGTTGGGCGATTTTTGCAAAATCTTTCACAAATCGCATGTCGAATCCAACATGGCCAAGGAATCCTGTGAGCTGCTTTTCATTCGTGGGGTAAGGCAGCTTGGCTATGACTTCCACCTTTGCTCGATCTACTTCTATTCCCTTTTTTGAGATGACGTGTCCTAAAACTATGCCTTCCTTGACCATGAAATGACACTTTTCATAGTTTAGAACCAAAATTTTCTCCACACACCTCTGCAGTACTAGCTCAAGATGTTCCAAGCATTGATCAAAATGACACCCATACACAGTGAAATATGCTCATCATGCGTCTTTGAAATGTACCAGGGGCGTTGCATAACCCAAATGGCATACGTCGGTAAGAAAATGTACCGAAAGAACAAGTGAAAGTGATCTTTTCTTGATCCTCCAATGCCACCCAAATTTGCATATAACCTGAATATCTGTCAAGGAAACAAAAGTATTTGTTTTCAGCCAGCCTCTCAAGCATCTGGTCAATGAATGGTGGGAAATGGTCTTTCTTGGTCACCTTGTTCAGCTTCCTATAGTCGATACACACTCCATCCAGTCTGCAATCGCATGGCTATCAACTCCTTATTCTCGTTCTCTATGACTTGTACACCTGACTTCTTGGGCACGACGTGCAAAGGGCTTATCCATCTGCTTTCTGGTACTGGATAGATCATTTTCATGTCCAGAAGTTTAATGATATCATTCTTGACTTCTTCATCACCGGGTTGAGCCTCCTTTGTGGATCTCTAATTGGGACTACATCTTGCTCAAGCAAAATGTGATGTTGGCACACCGTGGGATTAATTCATTTTAAATCCGCCAGAGTCCAACCAATTGCTTCCTTGTACTGTCCTAATAATTCCGGGACCTTCTTCTCCTATTCCTCATCAAGCTCAGAACTGATGATCACCGGTAAAGTTTTTTCTCCCAAGAAGACATACTTGAGATGCTGTGGTAGTTTCTTCAACTCAAGTTGTGGTGGCTTGACCAACAAAGGCACCATCTTATCTTCTAGTCTCAGTTTGGGTACTTTTGCTTGCTCCATTTCGATCTCGTACAATTCTTCTTCTTCAAATACTTCATAGTCATCAAAATCAATCATGTACTCTGGAAGTACTTCATTGACCATCCCTTCAACTAACTCTACAAAGTCCACCATCTCGGCATCTTATGGATGTTGTCCTGCCTTGTACATATCAAATATCACCATTTCCCAAGCAAACTTGCACGTGAGTTGGCCTATTTCACAGTTAATCAGTGTGCGTACCGTCTTTAGGAATGGTCTTCCTAACAGCATCAGTGGTTTCTTGGTCGCAGCGTTCCCCATGTTGAGCACGTAGAAATCTGCTGGAAAAATCATGTACCTTGACCAAGACATCTTCTACCACTCTCTCCGGGTAGATATTTAATTTATCCGCCAACTGTATCACCAGTCTTGATGGTTTTAGTGGACCAATTCTCAACTCCTCATACATGGTTAGAGGCGTCACATTGATTGATGCTTTATGATCAAGCATCGCTCGTTCAATCTTCGTGTTCCCAATGACACATGGAATCAAAAATATTCACGGGTCTTCACATTTGATTGGATGGTCCATCTTGAGCACAGCTGACACGTTCTTGCCCACTTGGAATTACGCATCATTGGTATATCGTACCTTTTTGGTGCATAACTCTTTCAAGAATTTTGCACATCCTGGCATAGTGTGCAAGGCTATGACCAACGGAATGTTGATTTCCACTTTATTGAACACTTTTAGTAACTCGTTCATTTATTCCTTTTCTTTGTTCTTGATCAACCTCCCAGGAAATGGAGGTTTTATCTTAATCCACAGCTATCTTGATTGGATCCTTCACAGCTATCTTGATTGGATCAGCTTCATCTTCCACATCTTTCTTTTTCTCAGGCTCATACAGTATCTCTTCCAGTTCCACTGCTTCATTTTCTTTTTCCTCTCGTTGGCTTGGGTATGACTTCTGATTACGTAAAGTCACCGCATTGCATTGAGGATTTGGATTGAGTTACACTAAGGTGGGCAAAACTCCTTGCTTCTGGTCCATCTTGTTAATGTCTTGGGTCAGGTTTGACAGTTGGGTAGCCATCAGTTGCATCACTCCGTTGATCCCTTGCTTGAATTTGTCAAACTCATTTGTGATCTTCTGATTTTCCTTGGCCAAGTTATGTACCACATCGGTCAAGGAGGGTTCCTTGGGTGGTTGCTGCCCTTGTCCTTCAGGTGCATTTTGATAATTGTTTCCTCTGTACCTGAGATTCTCATTATCTTTCCACCCAAGATTATATGTCTGAGAGTTTGGATCAAACTTTGCCCTCTGATACTGACCTTGCCCACCATTGTGTGTCCAAATGCATTGACCTTATCATCCGGTTGCAATGAGGGGCAAGCTTCAGTGAGATGTGTGGTAGTGAAGCATAGTTGACATGCCTTTGCTCCCTTCTTCATTATGGTGGGCTTCATGAACTCCATCATCTGCTGCATTGTACTGCACATCATATCCAGCTTTGATTATTCCCGTGTCTTGCTCGAGGATTCTGGTGTTGTCCTGTGCAAGACCTGATTATCATCTGGTAGCTTGTTCAAAATCAATCCACCGCTGGCTGTATTCAAGAGCTGTCTTTCATGAGGTCGGAGTCCATTGACGTAGTACTGGATGAGGTCTTGATCAACAATGTTGTGATTCGGGCACCTCGTGAGCATAAGTTTGAACCTATTCAAACAATCATATAAATCAAAGATGAGCCGGCTTCCTTATTATTTTATCACTGGCATTGTAAATGACTTGAAATGGCAGGGCAAATACGAGTAGGGGCGGATGAAGATAAAGAAAGAGAAGATAAAGATAAGAAAACATGGCACATCGAATCAGAGAAGTTGCCTTGCTTTCGATCAGTCTGTTCTTCAAGAGTAAGATCACTTCCTTTAACGGGAAATCTTTAGGCAATCCCCATGCACGCATTCCTTCCGAACTTGCTTGAAGGCATTCCGCACCTTTCTCTATCGCCTTTCCT